>VXBX01004055.1:38446-103776 GCA_013400415.1 Scytalopus superciliaris
AAACCCCAAACACCCCCCTCCCCCCCCCAAAAAAAAAAAAAAAAACCAAAGAAAAAAAAAGAAAGAAAGAAAAAAAAAAAGTATCTTTACAACTAACACTGCACATCTGTCAAAGCACAGAAAGGCAAACCCTACAATCCATGTTAAGGCAAGAAAGGACAAAGAATATAGCTGGAATTTTCAATATTGATCCTCACATCCCCTTGGACAGCTGTTTTAATCTTAAGGAATAAGGAGCAGTTTCTGACATACATGACAATGCACTTGGGAAGGGAAATCAGCAGGAAGAGCAAGGCAATTTACACAACTTACTGAGTCCCCAAAGTTCTTCTGTGTGTGCAGAGCAATTAAACTAAGAGCATTTTCCAGGGGCTGACTTCCAACAGCAAAGTTTGCAAGCAGAGGTAGCCAACAGTTGAGAGCAGACTAACCTGACAGTAAGACCAGTACTTGGAACTAGGATTTCTCCAAACCCTGTAACATTCACCTTCACATCACAGACTCCTTGCATTGCAAACTTAGTGCATGCAAATGGATTGCTCAAAGTTCTGGGACAAACTAACAACTTGCTCACCTCCCCTTCCAGTAACAAATGAACAATTTTTTTTTCTAATCTAAACAATTCTATTAACAATTTGCTTATTAAGGTTTTAAAACTAACCTTCCCCAAGGCCCACCAAGCCAGGGCAGCACTGCCCCAGGTGCTGACTGTCCTCAAGCAAACCCACAGCTGCTTTCCTGAGATCCACATCTGGGAAACTCCAGTCACATCTTGCTAAGAGGAATCTATTAAGTGCTGAAATTTCAATTATGACTTCAGTGTCAGAAACTTTAATTAAAAATGTGGAAGGTTTTGGACTGATCAAATAATTCTCTGCACTTACACTCATTTGCTATACCCAAAAAGTGATATATGATGCCTTAAAAAAAAAAAAAAAGGAATGAAAACTTGTAGCTTTATAAAGGAGACTTGTACAATTAATCATTAAAAGGGGAACTGAAATTATGTACAGTTTGAGTCATGGTTTCATAAAGTTACCTAAATATCACACAGTTATGTCATAGTCTGAATGCAAGAACTAGGTCCCAGGTCAGTCACCAGCTCTGGAAGGATTAAGTTTCCTAAAACACAGTTTTATTTCTCTCTAGGCCATCCTCCACCACAACACTAATTCACAAGCGACTTCATCTTGCATTGCTGTCAAAACAGGAGTCACACACCTCTCTGTGAAAAGAATCTTTTTCTGGAGGAACTAATTGTAAAAACAAACAAATGTGAGGTTTTTCCTCTTATAAAGAGGAAGAAAAAATACTAAAATAGAATTGAACCAACTCTGTGCTGAATACCTTCACCAGACTGCCTGGAATGAAAGCAAACCATATCTAATTTTAAGGGAAAAACCAAGAACCTTACTAAGTCTGGAAACAGCCCAGCATCCCACAGCCACCCTTCAATAACCCCAGGTAACAGCCCCACATCCCACAGCCACTGGAGACACCCTTCAGGATGCTCCTTCTCCAGCTCCATACTCTGTGCAGGGCAGTGCTTCCAGCTGAGCACCTCTCCCCACCACTCCTGTTATTTTGTCTCTGAGCCACAAATGAGTCCCCAGACAATCTGTCAGCAGAAAAGAAGGAATTTGGGTGAAGTTCAGCAATCCCTTGCTCTGTGCTGGCTGCTGTAACCCACGGCTGCTTGGCTTTTGCATGCACTCACAGTTTGCAGCTGTCCTTTCATTTTAACAGGTGTAACGCAAGTTTTTGAGACCATTCTTGAAAAATATATTTGCACTCACCAAAAAAATATCTCTGAAAGGTTTGTCTACATCTTTGGTTTGAAGCTGCTCCACTGCTGAAGTGGCAGAAACATTGCAGTGACCAAACTGCAAATTCTCACTGCAGCCGAGATGGGAACCCTCTGCCCAGCTCTGTTTGTCGTCATCCCTAAGGTTCCTGTGTCTGTCATTCCCATCCTAACACAAGGCATTCCCACAACCTGGCAGCCCTGGACAGCTTTCATTGCTCTCTAGGAAAGAAAAGCTGCAGTTCAAAGAGTTCCCCCAAAATAAAGTACCGATGTCGTCCCTCTCAATTAAGTCCGACTTAGGGAGAAAACAAGGCTGGCACGGGAAAGCTTTTCTAGGAGCACAGGGGAGAGCACAGAGCAGAAGCACAGCCCCACCTGGAGAGCTGGGCTGGGCAGGGGAGCCAGGGCTGGGCTCCCAGCACGCCCCAGACACAGCTCTGAGCAGGAACCAGCACGGAAAGACGGGACAGTTTCTGAAAACAGGTGTTAGGACATCAGCCAGTGACAAGCCGGGCTCTGGAGATCCAGGAGAGGCAGAGACATTTACTTTAATTGGTTTCTAATTAGTTAGCAGGGCCACTTTTCAGGCTCCAGATCACCCTTTCCATGCAGAAAAGAGTTGCCACCTGTAACTGTAGGGAGACTGCAAAAGGTTGAGGGGTAGGAAGATCTGCCAAATCTGACATGTCCAGCTGAACAGACAGGTCAAACCAGAGGGGGAGAAGACATTGTTGGTAGCTTTGAATATGCAAACATTGGGATAGAATGTTATAGTATTGGAAGCAGCAATTTCCTGGTTTCTCCAAATCTCTTCTATGTTACAATATCCTGACAATTACTGTGCCCATTTTGGTACAAAACTATAAACAAGACACTTTATACTTTCACTTCTGAAATACGTAAGTGCAGTAAGACTGAAGAAGCCAATCACAGGCCAGACAATAATCACTTCAACTTCTTTTTAAACTTTGATATATCTACCTTTTGGGGGAAGCATCAGTCACACAACCAACCTACTATAAAATTACACCTAGCAACATTAAGCAGTCAACTTGGCCTCTAAGGCAACTGTTTTGGACACTCGTAGGAGATTCATTGAGTATGAAAACAAGTTGTTTAGATTGAAGATCACTGAAATTCAGATGTTGCTACACAGATACCACCTGCCATCAGGTATCATGATTACAGGACAAAGAATTGTTCAGCTGTCAGAAAACCCAGAGTGGTTCTGGGCATGCTAGGAAAGCCAGAGAGTAAGGAAAGGACTGTTTCCCAAATTACTTTGTGAACAGCAATTCCATATTCCTACAAGTTCTGGTGCATACCCTGCCCAACTAAGCCTTCATCACAATTCCTGCAGAGCATGCACGTGTCTTCAGCCAAATTTCTGACCAACACCCACGGCTCAGGGTAAAACCTACTCTGCCCAGACACAGCTCCCCATCCACCTCTCCCATTTCCACATTCCTCCAGGAAGTGACAGGTGTTTCCTAAGGAAATCTCCTGTCCCATACACTGTAGACCATCTCCATAGATCTGAGTTGCAACAGCCTGTTCACCCTTGATGAGCCTCTCTCAGGCACCACTCCTGGTCTCCTGAGCACCCAGGAACATGCAGGGAGGACACCACGACCAGGTTTTAATGCTTCTGGCTGCAAACAACATTTAAAGGCCCTAAACACTGTGATCAAGAGTTTGGAGAAATATCCTTCAGTTTTGTAGTCCTCAGCGTGGCTCTCCCAAGCAATTAAACTCCTCCAATTTAAATTTGCTTACAACACATTCAGTCTTTACAGTGCTGTTGCCTATAATCAAGTCTGATACCGTATTTCTTCCTGAGTGATCATGATTCTCATGGAACTTGCTCTTGTAGCCCTGACTTAGAACCCACAGAATGTCACTTCTCCCAAGCAAGAATTAATTTACATGCCCTTTCAGTTATGTTATACGTTACATTTTATTATTGAAATTCTGAGGCTTGTTGACAGCTCCTTAGTTTCTAAAGCTGTTAAATGACAAAAAAAGTGGATCCAAACCCAAACAGTTAAACTCCAGAAGATTTTCCCAGTATTAAAAAGAAAATACAGTAAGAAAAGTCAGCTGTGTGATCCACATTTGTCCATTCCAATACGTATTTTCTGGTGGAGACCCTGTAATATAAATCTCTGTGAATCACCATGTCATCTTTGTGCTCCGTTAACAGGATTGCTTGTCCACTGCTCTTGCACTTTGGGTTTGCTTTTTTTTTTAAAAATGTGATTTCACTCAGAGGTTGACAGTTCAACTTGCAGCCTGCAATTAAAATTCCCCAGCCTCATTAACAGGAGTAAGATGAACTCGATATTGAATTTCCATGAAAATCTGTGTTTAACTGTAATTCGTATCAGTAAGAAATTCAGCTCTAAGAACCTGGAAAAACAATCAGTAACTCCATATACATACAAATGCAAACTACAATATTATATAATCTGGCCAATTTGGCAAAAAATAAGTCTACTTTTCCCAAGTAAATTCATCTGCTACACAGTTTTTTGATGCATTCTGAGTTCTTTATAAAGAAGAGGACAAATGGTGGAAGGCTGAATGATGAGTTTGTGTGTCACTATGTTCCTCCTGGAGCCATGCAGTAATTTTGCCAGTCTTTGTCACTCCTGCAGCTGTTTCTATGGAAAACTGCAGGGAATAGTTGCAATGCCATCCAACAGGCAACAGCTAAATGGATAAACCCAAGCCAAACAGAACTCAAATTTCAGCCATTCAAAAATGTGAGTTACTTTCCAATCTCAGTCTTCTTCCCAAGTTTTCTCTGGTGGCTCCATGGTATCTAACTGGAAAACTGCTAGGATGTAGTTGAATTAGTCAGTGGCAAGGAGGGTGACTGAAGCTTCCAAGGAGCAGAATTTCACAAACCACCATGAAGGGATTGTTCCACACTTGTGCTCCTGGGGACCTACACACGTCCTGCTGTTAAATCACCTGCCTGCACTGCTGAGGAGTCACAGAGAGGAGCAGGACAAGTCTTTAAGTCTACAAAGAAAGTATTAGAGAAGTTTGAAAGCCAGGAGGCACAGACAAGTGAAATCTCCCTTGGGAACTCATCCCAGGCAGGAGATTTCAGGAGGAAATGGCAAAGAGCTGATCAGAAGGTGCTGAAGCACATGAAACAACTAACAAGCAGCTGGACTGTGCAGTTGAGAAATCAGGAAGGAGTCAGAATGGAAAAGCTGGAAAAGCAGGATTATCAGCTTGCCTTACTAATGCCCTCACCTCGGTAAATACCACATAATTTCCTAGTTTGACTGTTAGTCTGGTCTCTATTTCAATTAAATCACACTGTATGAGATCTCTGCCAGGATACATAACTCAGTATTAGGCATAAAAGTCAGATAGTGGAGTAAAAAATACGTATTGAATTTGTAGCTGTTGAAGTTACATAGAGATTGTTTTACTTTTCTTTCTCCACAGCATCAGACTGTTGGATTTAGCACAAGGACCTCTGGCTTCTTTCAAAGGCATCAAAGGCAGATGTGGGCAGCTTTCACTTGAATAAACCTATTTGGTCCTGTGGAACTCCAAAAAACGTGCACCCCAAATGCAAAACACTGCAGGTTACTGCCCACAACAGTGGCAAAGTCTAATGACAGCACGTTGACAGGTTTTAAGCACTCATGCAAGGCCAATTAGTTAATCTGTAAGCACAATTTCAGAATAACTACGAACTCAAAACAAATCTGGGGGAAAATTTAGAAAAACCTGATAGCTCAATTCCCAAACCCAGGCTACTTTAAATTTTGATGTGTTTAAAAACACCTTATGCTGGTCAAAAGCAGGTGCAGGTGGAGCTGCAGCACAGCCCTGTGGGGGGCACACAGGACAGACCCTCGGGCCTGCAGACACAGCACACTTGGGTTTTCCACCCCAAAACCCTCCCTGTGCTGAGCTGCTGCACCACAATTGCTGCTGCAGGTACAGGGGAGGGATCTCCTGCCTCTCACCAAGGAAGCACAGGGAGCTGAACTGCCCCCCGGGGTTCACTTTGACATGGACACAACAGGCTCGTGGTAAACACAGTGCCCTAAAACCAGCCCTTCCTGAGCGTGTAGGGGTTGAGGTCTGGTCAGTCCTGTGAACTAATTCTCATTCTTCTTTCACTTGATTTTTCTTCAGTTCTTTCCAAAGTACCATCTTGGCCTGTAACCTTTATCTAAGCCCCTCCAGATCCCCTGTCAGTTCTGAAATGTTTCTTTGTTCCAGTTGCTAAACACTGATATATTAAATTCTTTGCCAAAATAATTATTCAAATGGTAATGAGTCCATATGCCTTCTTGCTTTACTGAAAAATAATACTATAATTCAAAATTAGACCATCAATTTCTTTTGAAAAACCTCATGTCATATCTGAATTGTAACAATGACACTTAAATACATTCAAGTTTCATGTATAACTTGACAAGAACTCTTCAGAAAACAAGGTGTCACTATTGTATTTCTTGCAAAACTCACACAGGTCCCTAAAAAAACCTTACTATGCTGAGGCTGAGAAGGCAAAGTGCTGCTCCCCTTTCTCTCAGTGGTTCACAGTTCATACAAAAACTCAGGGGCTACTTCTAACTGAGGCAAAGTCTTCCCCAGGATAAAGAATTTTGCTATGCAGGAACTTAACTGCTCCCTCCACCCTGGAAATAATGAACACACCTCAGCTTTGCCTCTTGCCTCCCAAGAAATTTAGTGATGGACGTCTGGTGAATTAAATCCACGTGTGAACAAGTTATAAATGGCAGTTCAGCACAGCACTGACTCTGCACTGCAACGAGCACACAGTGTGTAGCACAAAAATACCACCTCCCCCCTAAAGACCTGAGATACACAAGAACTCTGCACACAGTTTTTTGGGAATGCTTCATCAGCCTGGTGACACATTTGGGATTGCTGCACAGAGAGGAGTTTTGCTGACATGCATGAAGCATGTCCTGAACCACGGCAAACAATGAGGTCCCCCTGGGCCAGTCCCAGCACCACAGTACTGCAAAAAACACACCTAAGCATGTGCTGACGTTGGCAATAAGGTGTTTGCCACAACAGCTGTTTCCTAAACTGCAATCAACTATTTGCTTTATGTGATTTGATTGAACAGTATGAAAATTTAAGCTTTTAAATTCAGTCTTCTGACTCAGCATCAACTAATCCCTCAGTGATTCCCAAGCACCAGAGAACACGCTCCCATTCTGCAGTGCCTAACAGGTATTGAACTGGAAGGGCTCACGTGCTGGTACATAGCTTTTTGCTGGTTTATTTGAGCCAGAGGTTGTATATTCTCTTCATTTGCTTGGTACTCATTTTTTATGAAATCCAGAATTGCTGCACACCGTAGGAAATGAGACAAAGTGCATCTGAGAGGTCACACACATGGCATGGAGAGGGGCACGGCTGCACACTCAGACACCAGCAGGCTTTTCTCTGTTCATTTGTGCCCCTAAGGGGTTTCTCTTGGTTTGTTTGTTCTGGAAGTGCTCAGTGCTTCCTCAAACAAAGGAATTAAGCAGAACTGGCTAACAGAGCTTTGGATACTGTAATATTTAAGATCCCCATCCAAAACTGTAGACCATTAGGAGCTGCAGTTTGTAACTTTGCACTCGAGAATCTGCTTCTCTTTCTGAGCTGACTGAGCAGATGTGAAGAATTTGTTATAGAATCCACAGCTGGAAACAGACTCCCTGATTGCCATTTAATGACTGCAAGTAGTTTTAACCAGTCAGTTCAACCACGTTCAAAGCAAAACCCCTGATATTGAGATTACTTACAAGAGAACTATTACTAACATACAACAAAACCTCTCCTGTAAGTAGGTCTGCACTGGCATTTTAACAGTGCCAACATGTTTGCATTGCTACTGTAAAAACAGAAAAAGGTTGATACATCAAGTTAATGGATAAAGCTGCAACTATTCTAGGTGACCAATGATCAATATTCAAAAGTTAACACCACACCTAGAGTTTATTAACTTTTTTTTATCAGTCTGCACTGTGGCAGTTACCAGAAGCATTTTCTTCCAAAAAAAAAATAAATAGAAAAAGCATAACTCTAATGAATTAGAATAAGCATAATAAGGTTAGAATAACCAGTGTTGCTATACTGTAGAATGCAAGAAAATAAGCAAAAACTACATACTATGAAAACTACTTTTAAAGTTATACTTCATTAGAGGTGTCCAAGAATTGATGGAGTGGGCTACACTATGCATAAGCTCTAATAAAATGGTCCCCCAGTCTACCAGTTTCCAAACCACGTATATTCTCTGAGGGGCTACATACTGACCTTTCACCACTCCCAAGAGAGGTGGGGAGTTCTCTTGAGGGGTTCTGTCAGGCTCCTGGGGAGGTACAACCATGGCGAGCGTGTGCACCGGGACACGGGGAACCTTCAAACAAAGGCACAGACACACACTCAGGTAAAAACACCTTCTGAGGGACCAGACCTTCAGGTGTTAATACAGAGACACCTGCAGCACACCCTCCCCAGCCCACAAACTGTGCACACTAAGCTACCTCTTGGCAGGACCTGTCCTGAGCTGTTTTAGTGGGGACAATATAGCAAAGCTAACTGTGTTACTCTGCACAAAAATCCCAGCTGTTGGCTGCAAAACTGTTAACTACTTCAGGCTTTTAATCAGCTAAATCCACTGCAAAGCTACCTCTCCCTGCAGAACTCTGAATTAACACAGAAAAACCTTTCATTTAACCAAAAATCAGCAACACCATTTGAGGGGTGCTGTCACAAGGGCTTAGAACTGTTGAAACAAGACATTGAGTATACACACACAAGAAAATAATATTATTTTGAGACTCTAGGTTTGGGACTATCCTGTCCAAGGGGCAGAAAAGGGAACAAAGCTCCTGCGTTCTTCAGCTCCCACCAAGCAATTCTCTCCCTCTGAAATCCTTCTGCATGCAGACATTCTAAAATTCCTCTCACTGCCTCTGTTTCCATCTAAATTAACTCCTAAGGAAGTGCCTGTTTGCACCACTGATGGTGCTGTTTTAAGAGAACTCCTGTTGCCTTACCTGAGACTGATCCTGAGACGGAGGTGTGAGCTGGGACAAGTCTGCTGCAGGAACCGACAGAACATTGTTGGGGTAATCCAGCAAGTAAGAAACCACATTTGTGTGTCCTCCCTTGGCGGCTTCGATGAGCATTGTAGAGCCATCCTGAAGGAAGATTTTGGAAACAAAAAGCCAGAGGATGAGTTTTGCTCCGTGGTGCAGCATGTAAGATATGATTCTATGGGTTTAAATGTGCAAATTTACTACTCCACTAAGTGAGTTTTGTGGTTCTTACAGCAGCTGTGATAAATGAGAGCTGGAAGTGAATACCTTGAGCCGATGAGTAGGATCTGCCCCGTGAGCCAGGAGGAGCTCAACCACGGCCAGGTGACCTCCAGCACAGGCCAGGGACACCACTGTGTGATCATTGTTGGCTGTAGCCCTGTTCACGTTGGCACCTGGAAAGAGATGATCTTGGTATAAGACACGAGGAAATTCTTTCTAAAAGGAAGCATCAGCAAGGAGTGTATTTTGTGGAATAGAGACAAACTTCATTCTTCTAATTTTACTACTTCCTACACACTTCTAGGGAAATGGAAGGGATTTTGAATAACTGATTGGCTTCTACACATCCTCCTCCTCACCTTGTGAAGACAAGGCAGCTACAACAGTAACAGTGGGGGGTTTGTAAGTGGTGAGAGAAAGGGAACACAACTTGCAAATGCTCATTCTAAGCAACACTACGTGGTGCAATTGCTACTGTGCTATTTGTTGTATTTTTTCTGAAGGAGGGGGTGCTTTTTTTAAGAAACTAAAATATTTACTGTACTTCAAACCTATTTATTAGTCTCTACAACAGAGTAGGAATAGTAACTAGCAAAATATTTTGTTATTTATTCTACCACGAACTACACTAAATTCAAAAACCCCTTAAGGGTTTGACAAGTGGTACACATAACCAGAACAATTTTGAACATGGATCACAAACATGCAGCATTGCAAAGTGGCATTTTAAGGTTTTTATCCAGTTACTTAAACTAGTCTTTTACCTTTGCTAATAAGGAATTGCACAGTGCATAAATGACCAGCTCGTGCAGCCTTCATTAGCGGGGTCCTCCCACCTTCAGATTCATGCTCCTAAAGAAGAAACAACAGATGTACAAATGAGCAAAATCATATCACTCTTTCAGCTCTTGAGGTATCTTGTGATGGGACCAGAAATACCTGTCTCAGTAGAACAACTATCTTATAAGCTGTCTGTAATAAATATAAACTGACTGGAGTCAATTGTCATGTCACATTAAATACTAAATTGCACTGTCAAAACGTGGCATCACACCAAGAAGTTTCATTACTTACACACTCCTTTGTACTTCAGTGTTCAAATATGTAACATACATGAGAAGAGTAACTTTTCTGCTCAGAAAGGGAGGAGTATTTGACACTAATATCACCCAGCATCAGGAAGTGTAAAACAACCACAAACTGCTGTGCCACAGTTTGGAGCCGTCACGTGCCACCCACCAGACCTGCAAAACTGCAATAATGACTCAAGTGCAAACAATATTTAAAAAAAAAAGCTGAAGAGGATCAGTAATAAAAATGAGACAAATCACTGCAGGTCACAAGAAGCCTCTAAGAGGCTTGGAGAATAAAGCAGGAGAACAACAAAAGGATGATACAAACCAACATAAACAGATTGAGCGATGCGAACAACTTTCTAATTTAAAAAGTTTCTGAATGCTGGAAAGATGTGATTGAATACAACTCTAATAGAGCAGCTACAAACTAGACAATGTGCCTGCTATGTAGACATGATCAATACCATAAAGAATGCTGACTAATGGTATCAACCCTCCTGCAGAACCAGCAGAGAGAATATAATCTTCCTGGGAACATTGGTATGTGCACTCTGTATTCAATACTATCCTATATCCAACAACATTCACTCTGATCAACAATATACAAGGACTGTGTGTTTTTTAATGAAATATCTGGGAAGGCAAGCTCTAAATTCACCCTTTACTTTGTAACTGCACATACATCTGACAGTGAAAGTTAACATTTAGTACTGACAGTGGATGGCACTGCTCCTTACAAATACAGACAAGAAGAGATTTGACAGAACAACTCAACTCCTTCCCATAGTTTCAGTATTCCTGAAAACCCTGCATATGTCCTTTGACATATGGCTTGCTTTGGTTGCAAGCTGCACTCTAAGTTAGTTTGCTGCTCATACACTTGAGGAAGAAACCTCTTGACTGGATCTTCTGTTGGAGGCTGGCCCTGTGCAGCAGCCCAAGCCCATCCCAGCCCCTGCCCTGCTTTGCTCCTGGGCCTTCGTGAGAGCTCCATGTTGCTGTCCACCACTGCTTCATCACATGGCTAAGCCCCACATTAGTGCTCTGATTCCTTTGCTTACTCTGCAGTATCGTACACAGCCACACAGAAAACCTTACAGACTTACTACTGAAGCCACTTCCCCTCTTTGTAAACAAGCAGGTTCCCCTTCCAGGGCAATGACTGCTTAGCTGTCAATAAACACCTGCACACTTCTGGACTGTCTGCATGGCAGAAATATTTGCAGGACATGTAAAGCTAATTATGTTAACATGTGGCCCTGTGATGTGCAAGAATTAGCAGCGTGCCCTTGAGCTCTGATGCTTACTCTGGTATTTGGCTCAGATTTTCCCTTCC
Source organism: Scytalopus superciliaris (assembly GCA_013400415.1). Lineage (NCBI taxonomy): Eukaryota > Metazoa > Chordata > Aves > Passeriformes > Rhinocryptidae > Scytalopus > Scytalopus superciliaris. The sequence continues at coordinate 49,991 of VXBX01004055.1, forward strand.
TCAGCCACTGCCAACAGGTCCTAAAAAAGCCAGAGGCTGCTGTGTGCCTGAAGCACAGCAAACCCCTGGTTCTGCTGGCACATCCCTCCCAAAGCAGCTGTGGATGCAAAGAATTCCTGACCACCGCTCTGCTCTGAGCAGGACCCAGACACTGCTGCCCAAACTGTTTCACACCCAGCTCTAAATCCTCGCTGATGCAAATGTGGCAAGATGCAAAATTTATTTTAGGACATCTCAGGCGGTGAAAGCCATCCTATATTGCATTCAGATGTAAGAGAACTAGCAGGAAGGTACAGTTATTTACAACATTCTGTCTTCCTAACAGACTTCCCTGTTGGAAGCCTTAAACAGGGATGCCAGAAGATTCCTCATTTAAATGCAGTGCAGTGATTCTGCCCAGTTTAACCAACTGTCATTTCCAAAAGCAGGCAGAACTTGATCCTCAGCTACTACACACTTCCAATCCTTGCAGCACCCAACACACCATCAGTCCAGCCAAACCAAACCATTTGTGTGCCCACCTGCTGTAGATCTTCAAAACTTATGGCACTCTGATGGTGTTTTTCACGTTGGAAGACAGAAATGCCTATTTTATTTTAAGATTAAATTAGTTTTCTGACTTAAACGCTTGCTTTAGCCCTAATAACTGCTAGCAGACAGCATGAACTCAGGCTTTAAAGGAAGACAGCCAGAACACGCCAAAATAAGAAGCTGAGGCAGTGTCAACTCACTGTCTTTTACCTGGAATAATCATAAACTTCAAAGATCATATATATATATATATATATATATCTATATCTGTATCTATCTCTTTTTCTAGCTTCAGTGGACAATCAAAATCAGGGCAGAGAACACAAGAGCTGTCCAAAAGCATTCCCCGTCACCTTTCCAACATGCTTCTTCCTTGTATTTATATAAACTATATGCAAATGCTTATTTTATAAGAACAAAACTGTCTCCAAAGACAATTCCCCTGGCTCTTTGCCCTGTAGGATTCACCACAGTGTCCTGTCTCTTGTCACTGCTCCAACCCTGAGAAATACAGCAGTTAGTTCTACCAGGGAGAGGGAGAAAGGAGGACACCTCTGGCAGCCTTGGAAAGCCACTCCCAAACCCCTGGGTGATGTGCCCTCCTGCTGGGTCTGATGGGATGGAAGGAACACCTGAGAAGAAATTTCTGTGGGTTTGGGTAACAGCAAGGAATGGGAAAGGGAGAGGGTTACCCAAATCAGGCAGGAGTTTACATTGTCTGCACCTTTCCCAGTGGCCCTTGAAGAGGAGATGAGATTCCAGTCAGGAATAATTATTTCCCTTCTGGACAAATAAGTACTTGCAAGACAAATTGATACTTCCAAGAGCAGAGCAGAGGCAGAGTCATCAGGAGGATCTGATAACAATAATTTGTATTTCTTAATTCTTGATTTTCAGTTCTCTGGTTTTAGCAATTCCAATATCAGCTATAAAAAGGCTTTCCCCACACACCATTCTTCTCCTTGGTTCACAAATATTCACTGTTGTATTATTCACTAGGATAGTTTTGTTGAGTTTGTTTCCAATGTCAGATGTTATTTAGAAGTTCAGGAACAAAATCTGCATTTTTAAAGTAAAGATCCAACTTTTCAATTCCTTAAGAAGTCTCCTCTCTCATCCAGGGAATATTTAAAAGAAATCTAGGTATTATTCTTAGCAAAACGATCTAGACAAAGCTTTTGATGCAAAACAAAAGCCAAACAACACAGTCCCTAACACTTTGCTAATTTTCAAGACTGAACTCCTATTCCAGCAGTCACCAAGCTAACTGTCCCAAACAACCAGCATTTCAGAGGCACCTAAAAACTCAACCAGGCCTTTGGTTTAAAGTAAACACCTAAAAAAAGAAGGCCTGGAGGAAACTGGCACGTTTAAGATGCCTGCTTGTGCTGACAGACTCCATGAGACAACCTGCTGCTTCTGGGAAGATGGAGATACTGCCTTTTAAAAACAGGGGACTAGAAAACCCAGTGAAGGGGAGACTGCAGGACAAGGATGTCATGTCTAGTCTACACAGTGAGTCTCTGTATTTTTGATGAGATTGAGATGTTCTGAAGCCAAGCTTCTCCTTGGCATGTAACCTGAGGCTGCAGCTCACACCTGAGCTCTAGGCCCTCCAAAAGAGTCTTCTTTAAGTCCTCCTGCTTGTCCTGAAGAAGGAAAAAGAACTCACAGCTCTTGTTCTACAAGCAAATGTTCCTGGTCATGAAGACCTGGAACATGAACTTAATGGGATCAGATCCACCAGCTGACAACTGGTTTGCTGGAATTAGGCAAGCAAGAACAATGCTAAGACCAAGCAATGCTGCTCTCACCAGTTCAGACCCTACCACGAGCCACGTGGGCTCACAAAGGTCAGACACATCATCTTCAAGATGACTTTTTGTTCACTACTGGCAAAAGAAAGGATTTCACTGGGCTCTGCACCATCCAGAGACTGAAACACAACGCCCAAAAGGGTGTTGACTACAAAAATGAGCTTCATATGAGAACTGGCTGCCTCTGTAGTTGTTTACATGGTGTCTCATGCACAGGGCATCCAACCCACAGTGTGTCAGACACATCAAGGAAAGTGAGCTTCTACTTGAGGAGCCACATTAGTGTGAGGGATGCCATCAGCTGAAGGCAAAGCAATGATCCCTACCATGACAAACCTGTCTGTAAAAATACTGTGTCACAGGAGAAGAATTAAGAGGCAGTTTGACATATTTCATGGGTTTTTTGCTACTAGACTTATATGAAAGCCAGGTAGTCAGCTTTAGTCTTTTAAAGAGAGCCAAATGTGGAATTGCAACAAGTATTTAAGAGCTTTGGGGAGACCCTGACAGTGTAAAATGAGAAAAATGCAAGGATGAAACTGTCCTCATGGGTTTTCTTCCGTGTCTCTATTTCAGCATAAAAGTTCCCATATATCTTGTAGTAGAAAGGTAAATTCCATCACTAGATCAGCTCTCCTGTGCAGAAGAGCCTCATGTACAGCTGCAAGCCCAGATTAAAAAAATCCCAGTTTACAACTCTTTTATGTATTGCCCAGCTGAGAAAAACTGGGCTCATTGTCCCAAACAGAATAACCTCTTTTGCTTTCACTGAAAAAGGAAAAGATGCAACCACCTTATCAAGTGTCACCTTCAAAAATGAGGCCAGAATCTCCTTTAATCCAGGTGTGATTATACATTAATAGGGAACAGGAATCCAAACAGGTCCTTTTAGTCTACTGAAAGGTAGACAGCTAAAAAGCAGGATATCATCAAAGCTTAAATATCACTAATACTCCTTGTGAGCTTTACAGTCCTTAACCCATGTGGGTTCCCCTCCTATGGGAATGTACCTGCACCTTCCATGTGTTATCTTCTACAACCTTTGGGATGAAGGTAACCGCTAGGAAAGACACAGAAGAAATTAAAAAGACAACTCCTTTAGGAAAAACCATCCCCTCACCTTTGAGATTGGACAATCCTTGCCAGACAGGTAAATATAAATGGATTAGTGAAGTGCTGGTTATTTTTTCCTGAAGCTATTAAACCATCTGACTGCTTTCATAACTGTTTTCATCAAGTCACATTTTAGAGATCCAATCTCCAAAATTTTGCTCCTATTAATCACAAAATCTAAAGTAGGTGTTCCGTCCCCATGAAGTTTGCAAATAAATAAAATTCACACTGGTGCAGTGGTGGGAGCTCAAGTTGAGACCCTGGAAATCCCTAATCCTGAAGGAGATGGGTGGGGGAACTAGAATGCAGCTACAGCACAGATGGGATCACAGGCTGAAGGCTTCAGATGTGCCTCAGATTAAATCATTCATATACTTGGCAAAAGCAAGCTCCTTTCAAAATGCATATATTAACAAGGAAAGGTGCAGGCCTGCCAGCTAGTTTTGCTACGGATTTTGACAGGCCAGCATTGGAAGGACATGGAAAAGATCCCTAAAAGAAGGGCATCAGAAAAGCACTCAAGAACTGTTAACAAGCCAGAGATCACGAACAATGAACAAACAAGGAGACATAAATTCATCAAAGCACCACAGAGAATTGAGCAGCTCTCCAGCAGACAGACACAGATGAACACTCTGACACTGCTCATTTCTAGTGCAAGTTGTCACTGCAGAGCTTTAAGGAAAAAATAACCACAACCAGAAAAAAGTTCATCCCAGCCATCGTTTTCTTTTACTTCTCCTGGTTCTTACAAAGCCACATTGCTTCAGGAATCTAACAGAGCTCTCAAGATCTTCACTGGTTCCTGAACTGAATTACATATTTGATATCTAGGCCGGGGGAAAAGTCCCTGAAAAGCAACAGTTCCATTTTCACTTGCCAGAGCAACACCTGCTTTGTGCTGAGACGTGGTGCTGATGATCCCTCCCAGTTCAGACCAAATGCTACTGGGGACTGGTATCATTAAATGGTAACAGCATGGTTTGGGTTGGACAGAACCTTCAAAGCTCATCCAGTTCCACCCCATGGGCAGAGACATCTTCCACCAGCCCGGGTTGCTCCAAACCCCATCCAGCCTGGCCTTGGACACTTCCAGGGCTGGGGCAGCCACAGCTTCTCTGCCCAACCTGTGCCAGGGCCTGCCCACCCTCAGTGCAGAACATGCTCAAACTTCAGCTCAAGGTTCTCTTTTAGATTGAGAAACCTCACCTGGATATGAGCAACACGCAGGGCTCAGCAGAGCAGCATGAGCTGGGTAACTTCAGCACAGCTGGAACACATCAGTTTTCAATAAATACAACAGAGGAAACCCCCTGACAGAAACACCTCCTGCCCTTTGCCCGTTTGGATGAGCCAGCATCCAAAAGGCACCTGCAGGCTCAGAGCCTGCACCTCAAATCCCACTCAGCCCTGACCTCCTCACAGCTGAGGGGTGACCCCTGAGAAGCCAAGAAAGATTTGAGGTCTTAAAACACATTATATGCTTTCCAAATACAGGACAAAGGCTTTGAATTGGGGAGAAAGGGGAGAACTGATCCCAACAGATCTTGACATCCAGTGTTTACTGTTCCTTTAACTCAGGAGTATTTGGGAAAGAAAGATCAACTTCCTTTCCTCAGTCTAGAATCTGTGGGTGCCACTTGCCCTTGCAATCAAGAGAACAGCTCCCAGCCCTGTTTTATTTTACTGTTTAACTGGTAGTTTCCTCAAAAAGGACTGTTTCCCAACAGGGTCAGATGTTGCACGTCCAGCTCCTCAGTGACTGTAAATCAGACCTCAGGGATAACAAAAGTTTCCAATGAAACAACAGTGAAAGCAATTCCAGGAAAGACAAGAGGTTGCAGGATGAAAAAGGAAAGGAAGAGAAGCAACTGGAGATGTACTTTCGGTTGCTGTGTCTGAACACCAGCAGGAGAGCAAAATTAGCTGGACAAATGAAGACAGACCAACTAAAGGTCTAAGTCTAGTTCTTCATTTGATTCCCAACTTCCTGGGACAACTTGGTGGAATCACCCAAACTCATTTAGATGAAAATTGAAACCTGGAAGAATAATCTCCCACTGTACTGCCAAAGAAGCTCTTTCATGCCCAGCAGTAAAGTAACACCCTTCAGAACCTTTTCTCACCCCATGACAGAGATAAATCTACTCAAAACATCTCCCAGCTTGGAATAAAACAAAGCAACACAAGGGTTTGAATGGAAACTGTTTCAAACCTGAGGCACCTCCCACCAGCATTTTACAGGGTTTTGCCCATTTTCTTACTACCAGAACTCAAAACTGACAGATTTACGTGGCAGGTCTTCCTTTCAAAGCAATTTTCTTTTCCTGCCATACTCTTATTTTCCTTGCCTGCTCCACCATCTGACTGGCAGCACAAGAAAACTCAGTAAAATAGAACTTTATAGAGAGGCCCAAGATTGTCCTCAGGAATGCTGACCAGAAGTAGGTGCTGATGGCCACAAGCACTGCTCACCTTAGTGATGATGGGAGGGGGAAAATGACAGCTCCAAGAATCTGAAGTGATATTTAAGCAGCAACTTCTGCATGGTTTTAGAAGTTTATGCACAGAATTTTGGTTTTCTCTTTTTTTTTCCCCCATTTGGGGCTTTGCTCTCCCCCCTCAGTGAGATGCTCCATGGGTTATACCTTTATATAATCAAGTGGTTCAGGGTTGTTTTTTTTTTAAATACCCAATAAAACCCACCAAAGCCTATTCTGCCCCTACTAAAGTGGTTGATGCTCAGTACCAATACTGAATTGAGCAAAGTGCAGCACGTGAGCCAAAAATCCCACAAACACATATCCCTCTACCCATTAGCACGACTTTTCTCCCCAGTAAGAACAAATAAATCAGAACAATACTCCAGAAGAATTAGTAAAGCCTGAATAAAAGTATAAACTAAGGAAGAGTTGAAATAGTATTCCTAGTTACAGCATCAATTCGTATTTGCAAATATAAACTTAAAAAGCTTCATTAAAGAATGACATTTAAGTAACTTATTAGGTTTATCAGGTTCAATGACAAACTGTTCTGGCATTCTTGGTTTTTTTTACAAAGGAACTAAAAATCCTAAAATATCCAATCAAAATCCCAACCTGCTCCCCAAACAAAATAAAACACAGAAGCAACTGAGTGTGTGTGGGGTGGGGGGAAAAGGAGAACAGCGTGAGAAAGCCAAAAAGGTAACCAAAAGACTAATCTCCCCTGCTTAAGCCTTTTTTGACATAAGGCTCCTAAACTCCTTTGGAAGGCTGATGTATCAATTGCTTTTAATTGATTAAAAGCCAATTTTTATATCCCTGTACCTGGCAAAGAGGCAGTTTTGGGTCTCCTGCTACAACTCAGATTACGTCACAGAAAATAAACACAGGGAAAGCAATGTGCTAAACCCAAGAGTCAAAAGAGATCAGATTATGCTGCTCATTTTGAAGGCATTGCTTCATTTGAGGTTTTGTGTTGTAGTTTGCAAAAGTTAAGAGACTAACAGTGTTCAGAGACCAACACTGACATAGAGAAGCAGTAGTTTCTAATACTAGAATATTTTAAACCCAGATCAGTGAGGCAGGTAAACTCTAATCCACAAGAGCCTGGGAATAATAAAATAGCATAATGTCTGAAGGCAACACAGAAATATATCCTGCTGTACAATTTCTGGATTATACTGAAATGCAGATAGTCAACTGTCACATGTGTAAGCTACAGCTAAAGCTCTTCATTAATGGATGAAAGATCACCCGTAAGAACTTTCATTTTTCAGACCAAACAGAATATGCAGGCTTTGAAAAAAGCTTCTTTCATGGCTCTTTTCACATCCCTGTCTGAATCTCAATTGCTAAAGCTGTCTCCCTGCCCTTGAAGCACACAGAGCTCTCCCATACAGTTTGAAACAAAAGCTCTTTCCCCACAAGACACAGCCTTACCAGATCAGCACCAGCCTGAAGCAACACATCTGCCACATCCGTGTGTCCATTTTCACAGGCATAGGTCAGGGCTGTATCTCCCGTGGCTGTGGTGGCATGAACATTAGCTCCTACAAACACAACGTATTTTTCTTACTGGACATGTCCTTATCAAGTATTTCATACTAGATATAACACAAAAGTCTCTGGCAACAGCTGTATCCTAATGACCAACAGCCACCCCAATCCAAGGGCATTGTTCTCTTGGTAAAAATTGCTCTCATAGTAAAAATACTCTGAGCAGAAGGGATAAGCCAAGGCTTGGAAAAAGCATGACTGACAATCTAAACACTTAAACCTATATGCTCAATTATGGCTACAGTCTCTCTACAGCAAGAAGGATTTCAGTTGTTACAGCAAATAAAAGTGAATCCAAACAGTTGTCTAGACTACCCATTTGACCCGGAGCTGTGTGCCAAGGGAAACCAGACAAAATGCATGTCACTGAGTTTGTGTTAATACAACAAGACCATACACTCCTACAAATTTCCCTTTTTCCCTGCTCTGTGAAATAATTTGCTTTAAAACCATTTTCTTGGGAAAAAAAATCTGCCTGGCTTCATATACACCAGCTCTGTGAAAACTACAAATGATACGTAACACATTATTCTTAAAAAAAGAAATGCCAACGTGATTAGCAAATTTCTTATTTTCAAGGTGTGAGATATATTTAGAGACTCCCTGATGCCAAAACAAGGCTCCTCAATTAACTTTCTACACTATCAGCAGTGAAGAGCAAGCAGGGAGCGTTCCAAGGGAGCTGGTGACAGGTGTCACATGCTGGTGTCACTGCACAAAGAGGCACAGTTGTTACTGTCCCTCGATGAGCAGGGAGCTTTAGTTTCTAGAATTACAAATCCAGATAATTTTATGCTTATTCTTAGAAAAGAGCATAAAAACAAATCACTTTCCACAACAAGGAAGATTTCCAAAATGCAGGTCCTTTCTATTTATTATTTTAAGCAGAACACTTTAGACTCTACCAACTTTAAACTGGCAGATGAACAGTGAAGCATCACTCTGCCCCAACTCCCGGAAGATTTAATTTACTGCTGTATAACGCAGCAGTAAGACTCACTCATCACAGAAATCCAGCACATTCCAGGATCTGTCTTGCACATTACTTCCCAGGGTACAATTCCTAAAGAACTGGTTATTTAGGGGGACTGAAGGAGATAACCAGGCTCACTCAAAGCTGGAGCAGCATGCAAAACCAAGCATTACCTGTATTAAAATTTTGTCCTAAACACAGATAGCTGGAAACAACGTTCCTAACAAATGTGGCTGCTTTGTAGATGAGGAACAGGATCCAGTGCTCCGGGAAACACTTTGTTAAAAGTATCACACAATACTGAGGGGCAACATATGCCTTTTCCCTCTTGCTAAAGTATCTGAGAATATAATTTCTTGTTACAACATTGCCACTGTCAAGCCCAGGTATCTTCTGTATCATAAAGAACATCAAGTCTATGACATCTGTGGGCTTGATCACTTGCACTGAACACATACCTGCTGCCAGCAAGTATTTCACCAATTCAAGATGACCTTCTTGAGCAGCTTCCATCAAAGGTGTTGAGCAGCCAAGTTCTATATCAGCTCCTGCCTTAATAAGGAAGTCAGCAACTTCAGAAAAGCCTCCACAGCATGCCAGGGTGAGGGCTGTTTCCTGCGTTTCTTCTGTCTGTGCATTTATGTTCGCCCCTGGGAAACAGAACAGAGCAAAACAAAACACTACTGACCTGGCCAGGCACAGGGTGGGAAGGTGAATGCTCATCCTCCCCACGGCAGTCTGGGGGGCTTTGTTCTGTGGGTACAGCAGTGACAGCCCCAGAGCAACCCGCACAGAAAGCCTGATGGCAAAGGATTGCACCGTGCCCTTCATAACGAGCTCTGGGCCACAATGGGATCTCACCTTGCGCCAGCAGCAAGGCCACCATCTCCTCGTGGCCTTCCCGGGCAGCTTCCATGAGAGGCGTGTAACCTTCATCATTCACCTCCTCCAGGTTGGCCCCCCGCTCGATCAGCAGGGCGGCCAGCTCCACGTGCCCGCCGCAGGCTGCCAGGGTGAGCGGGGACTCGAAGGAATCCGCGGGCATGTTCACCTGGGCACCGCTGTCCAACAGCAACCGCGCCACCTCCACGTGCCCGTCCTGCAGAACACAGCGAGCCCGGGGGTCACACACACGGGGAGGCACTGCATGAGGCACCTCAAAACACAGTCACACTAGGTCTGAAAACAGTCCTGAAAGGACAGAACCTTTTACTTACGGTGGTTCAGTTATGACAGTTACCGGAATGTTTGGATTTGACCAGTATTTAGGTTTCCAACTACAGCTGAACCAGCTTTAAATGCATGAGGAAAAAAAGAGCTAGATATATGCTGTTTTGTTTTGTTTTTCTTTCTAAAGTTATGGGATAAACCCCTCTTAAATATCCAGCATAACCTCTGGGACACAACAGTAATAGAGACAGCAAACAAGAACCATAAATAATAAACCCGCTCCACAAGAACCATAAATAATAAACCCACTCCACAACTAAACCTTGAAACAAGCATCAAAAAAAGAGATTTTTTTTTCTTCCTAGTTGATCCATGACTTCTATAGACAAAAAAAAAAAATCATAAAGCTCAGAATTCCACTAATGCCCAAAATGAAAGATTTTCTTTTGTACTAACAGCAGCAACTTCAAACAAACCACCAGTTCCTCATTCTGATCTCACCTGAACTGTCAGCCAGTAACTCAAACAGTCACATAGAGCTATGGAAAAGGGGACACAAGGGAAATCACAACATGCAACTCCCATCAACACTTAAGCTGACCATGAAGCAGGTCATCCCTAACCCGAGCCTGACAACAATCAAGGCGGCACATTAAAGACAGGCTGTTGTCCTCACAGAAGCTGGCCAAGAGCCACCTCATTAACCCTGAGCGTGGCATTGCCCTGGCCAAAACACACCACAGCTCTGTGGCACTGACAGAACTGGTGATCAGAGCCCGGGCATCTCAGTGTCCTGTGCCTGCCACTTCATCAGATGGAAACAAGTGAAGGCTGGGAACAGTCACAACTTGGTGGATTTCCCCCTTCTGCAAGGGTGCAGTCAAAGGATAACAAGGAACAAATGCCTTGTTATGGGGCTGGGACTTCAAAGGCTCAGTTTCCTCTCTGTTGCTTTTAAAGGTCAGTACACAGCCTGTATTGTCAGAACACCTAGCCTGAAACACCTGAGAGCCAAAAACACGCAGGCAAACCTCACAGCTGTCTTCCCCAAGCAAGGCATTTCACAGCCTCCAAGTACAGCCAGTGCTCTGACTGCTTCACCATGAAAGGAACAAAAAAGGCAACAAAAACCCCAACCTAAGCAGAACAGTGGGCTGATTAAACCTTGCAATCTCCTTTAGGTGACAGCACACACCCACTGCAACTGTGTCCTTCTGAATTCCTTACTGGCACCAGGCTCTGCTACAGGGAAGACTATTCAGGGATACAATTACCAGCTCACTATCGGAAGGCTTGGACACAGCTCTGGATGTTATAATCTGACCTTGGGCTCTTGCATCATCACCTCACAACTGCACTGAAAGAACACTTGATCCTCCAGCTCTCAGGAGCCTGGAGGAACACTGCAGCCTGTCTTCTAAGGATTAGAGGCTCCTGGGAGCAAATTCAGTTTCCTTCTCTTTGCTGGGCTTCCTATGGAAGCAAGGTCCTTGTTTTCTTGGTTCAGAGAAGTTCCCCAGCTTGAAGAGTAGATAAAAGGTTACTCAAGGTGTGGGTAAAAATGGTTGCAGACATGCTGACACAACAGTACACTCTTTATTAAGATGATGCTCTTGGATTGGGAATTTTTTACTCAATGGAAGCTTTGCAATTAAGAGTTGCCCAAGAAGTAAATTCAAAAATAAAACTGCAGGTGTAAAGAAATACCTCATAACCCCATTTACAGAAACCTGCAAGACAGTAAGTCATCTCTTCATGCAAAACACTTCCTGCAGTGGTGAAAGAACAAGCATAATGCATGAATCATCCAGCCCAGTGCACATCTGGAAGGTTCATTCCACGATACTCTGAGAGACCTTATTTATAAAGACAAAGGTGGAAATGTAACTGTTATGCTTTAAAAAACAATCAGTGACTTGGGCTCAACCTACTAATTCCCTGCACTGCAGACTAATCACCCTTACACTTCACACAGAGACCATTTAAAACAATGCATCAGCCCCCCAAAAATTCCAGTATTTTTCCTTGTGAGCAGTGAGACTGAGAAGCTGTGGGAGCTGCCCCCAGTTGTTACCAAAGGCTCACTTTACTGTATCCCCTCTGGCACTGCCCCCTCCCTGAGGAGGGAGCAGCACAAGCACAGGTATTTATTTACCATGCAGGCCTCCATCAGTGCCGTGTGCATCTCGTCTGTTTTGTGTTCCTGATCAGCTCCAGCTTCAAGCAAAAAACGAACCATATCTAAATGGCCTTCAAATGAAACAGATCAAAATAAATAAGCATTTCATATTATCAGCTTTTAGTAGTACAGACAACACACTGAACTAAATAATTCAGATTTTCATAGTTTGCTATTACACATTGCCAAACCTGTGCTTTTTAAAGTACTCTAAAAAGTACCAATGCAAACCAGGTAGCACCTTCAAATAGCCTTTCCCAAAGATACTGCTCAGCTGACACTGTTTTTAAAAGCTTCTACTGAACTTTACCACAATTTCTTTTCACTCTATTACAGCTTATGTCATTATAGAAATTGTCCCTTACAAGTTTTTGTCATCTCAATGTGCATCCTTCTCCAAGACATGACTTAGTCTTACATAAACTGACAGGAAAACAAGGTAGTTCAAATATCTTGTCAAAGATAACACAGGACCTCTCTAGTCAATGAAGATTTTACATTCCATCACTCTGTTAAGTTTTAGGTCACAAGATACAAGGATGATGCTTCAGCATATCCAGGAGTGTCACTACTGAAATTTCTCTGTAAGGTAAGGAACTACCACATGCTGCAGGAAAGCCATGACAATCCAGGTGCAAGTTTTCACACAGGTTATACAGAGTATGTGTCCTCCAATTCTAATCAGAAGGACAAAGCCTTAAACTACTATGATGATGATAATTCATGTTCTCAGAGTTTCTGTTGCTACAAAAACAATGGCTGGAAAACAAACCTTGGAAGCACACTGGATTACCATTGCACTGTTACTTTATACAGAAGCTTACAATAGCAAAAGAAATTCAGTCAGAAGTCCCTAAAAGTTCTCAATCCATAAGAATTCACAGACGTCCTTCAAAATTACACTGAAGGAAAAGAAACCAGTAATAATGGTGGCATTTTCACTCCATCAGGTATTCCAGATCACTCATTCCAACTTCATATTTTATGAAGAACCAACACAGATGCCTTTAGAATTCAGAGGCTGTTGGTGAGGAGAATGTGAATGGAACAGAGAATGTGGTAGTGTGGACATAGCCAGTTAAAAGTTTTCATCTGCCACATGTCAAAGACATGTCCATCACAGCAGGACACATGCACAGACTTAATACTATTTCACCATGGGTGAGCACTTCCTCACATTGAGTTTACAAACAAAACCCCAGTATTTCACAACTCTTAAGAAAATATTCCAAGTATGGCTGGAAGTTTTAGTTAGATGAATCCTCACAAACCAATTCAAACAGCAATACAAAACAAGGCAAGAAGACAATACCTTTATAGCATGCGAGTGTAAGTGCACTTTCTTTGAACTCGTTGGAGTGGGTGTTGATTCCTGCACCATATTCCAGCAATACTCTTGCAACCTCGACATGCCCTGCACTGGCTGCTTCCATCAGGGGGGTGTGTCCATTCTCATTGTGGTCTTCTATGTTAGCACCAGCTTTCAGTAGCACCTTCACTATGTCCACAAAGCCCCCGGCACAGGCGTACGTCAGAGCCGTGTTCCCTGCAGAGGAGGAGTTTGCATGAGAGCCCTTTCCATCACATCACAACTTAAAATTCTGCAACTCTAAGTGGCAATCACATATGGCACAGGTTTTTAACAGCTACAGTAAATTTTAAGGTAGGTTTGCTTAATATGGCTAAACATACCATCTCACAATTCAGACATGTGATGTTTTTAAAAATCTAAACAAAGTTTAAATTCTGTCTTAATATTAACACAATCCAGCTGCAGGTTAATGCTCTCAGCAAGGTTAGTTAAGCTGTGGTCAAGCACCAGCAACGTACAGAACATCCAATGCTCAAAGAATTGTAACACCTCTTTGGTAAAAAGCACCAGACAGAACTAACTGGTCTTGATTGGATGTGTCCCATGGTCATCTTACTGGGTAATTTTGGATTATATCAATGAGAAAAGACAAATTTAATGTATTTTTCTGGTTATCTAACACCACAGTGGTTTTCACAGGAACACAACCTTCCATTTGTGTTAAAAACCACCTTTAATAATGGCCAGCTGAGACTCCAAACACATCTGCTGCAGATCTGGTCCGTTCTTAAGTTCCTGACACGTTTCCTTGTGAATGGAAGTGTCAGACAGAAACAGAGCTGCATGCCTCTTGTGCCAGTCTGCCTAACTGTGCTGCTGCTGCCACAGTTACCTGTGGAGGACTGTGCATTGACATCTGCACAGTGGACAAGGAGGAGTTTAACAATATCCACGTAGCCGCCGCTCGCAGCTGCCATCAAGGGAGTGATGTCGCCCTTATTGCCTCGATCTTCAACGTTGGCGTGCATTGCCAGAAGCACCTGGGGGAAAAGGTCACTTCAGTGAGTAAAATTGTAACACCAGCTTTTTGCTTTGAGTTGTCAAAGGCCAACTCACCGCCCAGAGTGACAGCACAGAGAATGGCACCTGCATTAATGACCAGAGCACCCATCGGGTCAAGCTCATGGGTGAAGTTCCCTCCCTGCCCTCTGATCTTGCACCAAAACACAAAGCTGGGCACTTTCTGAGAACTGTCACCTGAACATCTTCAAGGCAGCACAAACTCTGCCCTTAGATACATAAGCAACATAGCCCCAGATTAACAGAAATTAATGCAGTGTTGCTAAAAATGTGATTAACAAAAAGGACTCTGTGACTGACACATGAGTCTTTAGAAAGGAACCAATCGTAGTATTTGGGTTTGCTGCTATTTCAGATCCTCTTCCCTGGCAGAACAGCTGAACTGCATCTAGAACAATGCCAGGAAAGTAGATGCATCATGAAACGTAAGATTCATTCCTCAGACAAGTCCCTTCAACCTAAAGGCACATATTACTGAATTTTCCATTAAAAAAAAATTAAAATCAGTAACTAGAAACCCATAATGAGTTGTACTGATCTATGTCCTAATTAATAAAAAATTTCATAATAACCAGAATAACTAAAGCATTTACCTATCAAAGAGGCCCCTCAAACAAAGGTTTAGTTCTGACTGTGTTTGTTACTTACCTGTGCCAGTTCATAATATCCTGCTGAACAGGCCAAGCAAAGGAGACTCTCCCCTTCCTCGGTGTGTTCATTTACGCTGCGTCCTTCATCCAGCAGCTTCCGGACAGCATTGACATCCCCATCGGAACATGCTTCTGCCAAACTGCGACTGGAAAAGCAGTTACCACACAGTCAGCTCAAAACACACCTGCAAGGGGTGGGCAGCTTTCCTAGGCAAGGACAGAGCCTTTAAGTAAAGGCTCGTGACGTTCGTACTAAGCTTTACTCAAAATTACACCTTGTAGATTTATTTTTAAATAAAGGATGCGTGTACACACGTTATTTCCATGGGTGAAATTTAGATAAATATTTGACTTATATATCAATTAGCTCTTGTCCTTATCAGTTGCTAACTCATATCTGCTCTCATACAGAGTAGATGCAGAGAGGTGTGCCCAAAGCTGGGTCATTTGTGGTGTCTGCAGGATGCAGGAGCAAACCCCTCTGCTGCAGGGAATGCCAGACACACAGAGGCTAAAACCGTGACTGCAGGGGCCAAGGTGAATTCCTAGTACAGACAAAGCCAAAAACCAAGCTGCCAAGTCTCAAAGAGACCACTAATGTGAATATTGCAACCAGACAAATGTCTGACCCTTGTCCCTTCTGTGGTGGGACAATTTTCTTCTCTGCACTACCCTAAAGCTTTTTTTTTTTATTTTATTAAACTCAAAAACACCAGTTTTCATAAGAAAGAGCCTTACATTACCTAATGACACCTTAGAGGAAGAAAGGATGGAGCCTTACAGAAGTTTAATGTGTTTCCTTTCATGCACATTACAGAAGTTTTCAAATGGCTGAAATAAGCCAACTGAAGGGCATGTTTTTTTAAAGAGCAGTAACAACACAAATCCTACATGGAACACTACTAACTCGTCCTTAAAAAGAACAAGTCTGTAAGAGGTAATTACAAGTGAAGAGTTAGAAGGAAAAGATAAGATAAATCCCAGGTTCTTGGCATCAAACAACTCAGAAGTCTAAAACCATGATTTTGACCATCACTAACCTCTGGAGAGAACCTCTGTTTCCCCTGAGACCTAGAAAGGACACTGAGAGGTGAACTGAGCTTCAGTTTATTTCAAATCAAGTCACCTCTCCTTTATATCTTTTTCTGTATCGAAAACAAAAAGGTCTAAGAGCAAAGACAACTGTTATTTCAGTCCTCATGGGTGCATCCTATCAGGTCCCATGAACTTGTCCACTGGATGATGTCCAACCTGTTTAAATGCTCCCTGGCCTGATACTAATCCAGGGCAAGCCATCCTTAGTCCAGACCTTCCCACTCATCCCAGGAGCCTGGGATTCCTGAAAGCACATCTCACCAGTAAAGCTCAAGGCAAAGGCAGCATTGCCTGTCACTGGGTACCCTGTTCACATTCTGAGGCAGGCCCACATCTTCTTTCCCACACTTGTATATCTTGCTGCCTTTCCTACCCCGTGCCAGATTCAATCCCAGGTGGGCTCTGTCTTTCCTAATCACGTCCCTGTGTGCTTGGACATTGTCTCAATAGTTCCCCAAGATCTACCTGGCCTGCTTCCACCTCTTGTGTGCTTCCTTTCCATGTGAAGCTTCTCCAGCCTATTTTCATGTCCCCAAATTTTGATCCGCAAAGTAATTCACTTAGCAAATGAAACTACATTTGTTCCATATTTGTATTTACATTTTGAGACTACTTCCCTTAACTCTAATTACCCGGTTTTGCAAACCCCAAGTCTGACTTCAAGAGGACATCTGCCTGAAAGGAAACTTAAAGACTTCCAGTTTTTGATCCCAGGTCTGAAGTTCAACATAAGTTCAACATCCCAACAGTTTCAGAACTATCTGCATCACTCATCAGAGCAGAAAACACTTCAGGATCTCTGGGATGCTGCTTGAAATTACCAAGGGGGCAGACAATTTTTGATGGCAAGGGACAAACCTACAGTTTTGTCATCAGGGGAGTTAAAGACTGTTCTCATTATCAGTTACCAAAAGTTATCAAATAATATAGTTTAATTTTCCCCAAAGTTCCTGAGCAAGATCCTGAGGGAAAAAATTGCTGCCTTGTAAGCATTAGTGTTCCTTTTCCACTTCTAACACAATGAATTTGGTTCACTAGTTTCCAACCAAGGCAGTAATTAGAAAGCAATCACTCTGTCTTTTCTAGCTAATAATTCGACACCTTTTTGAAAAAGAAATCAACTGCCTGGCCCTGTGACGAGCTCAGCTGGTCAGAGCATGGTNACATACTTGTCCACTTGTCCTGTGCTGTGGTTGTTCTCGGCTCTCATGCGTGTCAGCGCGGCCGCCGCCTCGTCCAGCGCACAGCTGACGGAGGACGTCAGTCTCCGGAGCACCTCGGGATCTGCGAAGGCTTTGCCATCGGCAGTGGACAATTTACCAATTCCTTCAGAGCACGTTCGTTCATCAGTCGGGTTAGTAGGGAAGTCACACAAAAGAAACGCAGAGACACTGGTTTAGAGTTCCAGCCACATGCACTATTAGTTCAAAAGTTGTTCGCGAACATGCCGGAAAATCAGCTGCTTTAAAACCAACGTTTGACCAAGACCTGAACATTTAATTAACTGTAATGCAAGAGTAAAAACCCCTCTATTTTACAACTGGCACCTTTGTTACCTATCCTAAAGCCTCAACTCACACCTTTGAAGAATTAATTAAGAAAAAGTAATCCTATCAGGGGAATAAGGATAAATCCAGGCGTGAAGCCCAAACCCAGAAGTTTGTGAAACAAGTGTTACTCCACAGGCTTGGTTTAATACGTTCTGACTGCACAGAATTTTTCAAATTAAAATAGTTATTACACCTTTCCCATCCAGCTACACCCAAAACGAAGCAGACTAAGGTCTAATATATTTTATTTTTTTTTGTGGAGGAGAAAAAAAAGACTTTTAGAAGTTATTAGCTTAAATTCCCAATAATTTACCACTCTAAATTGTCCAGCTCTAGCTACAGGAACAGAAACTACAAAATGAAATTTTAAGTATTTTAAATATACTTGAAATCAATGCCCCTCCCACACAGACATTACACAGTAGAAATGCTTAGATTCAAGGAACTTTTAGAACAATTTCTTTGCTCAAGTTTTACTCCATATGGTTCAGCACAACCTATTTAACATGTGCAAACATCACTGCCAGTGTAAGCAAGGCTTGTATCTTCATGTACAAACGTTCAAATAGTGCAAACACCCCCAAAAAAATCCTCAAACCCAAATGAATTGATAGATACCATGTGCTGTAAAAAGCAAATGGTTACTAGTTTATAGATTAGCCACCTTCACTGGCAATGAGGGAAACTTCAACTCCTCAGCTGTTAAAGAGGGTCAAGTTAGATATAAACCTCTGGATATAAGGCACGTTGTCCCTCAGAAGATTTGCTCTTTGGTATGTGCATATCTCTGCAGGTTTCATTTACGCCACATCTCCCACAGCCCAGCTTGTAATTCTTACAGGATAAGTACTGAAATCGCATTTTAAATTTGAACATTGTTTTCAGACAATGTATTTCCCCAGCCTGAGAGCATCCAATTTGTTTCTTGTTAACATAAGGANGGGTTCGATTCCTGTGGGGGCCACTCACTTAAGAGCTGGACTTGAGGATCCCTGTCGGTCTCTTCCGACTCAGAATATTCTGTGAAACTGTCTGGTAGACAGAAAGTAACACGTTTTTTGTACTTTTCTCTCACCCTATGAAGCCAACAACCCGATGGGACAGCACTTACACCTTCAGATTCAACCTCTGCCTCCGCCAGTCGCGGGGCAGGCGCATTACCAAAATACTAACCGTAAAATTAACTGAATTTGAAACAAAACAAGCTACAAGCTGGGAAACTGGGGTGGCGGGGNGTAATGCAAGAGTAAAAACCCCTCTATTTTACAACTGGCACCTTTGTTACCTATCCTAAAGCCTCAACTCACACCTTTGAAGAATTAATTAAGAAAAAGTAATCCTATCAGGGGAATAAGGATAAATCCAGGCGTGAAGCCCAAACCCAGAAGTTTGTGAAACAAGTGTTACTCCACAGGCTTGGTTTAATACGTTCTGACTGCACAGAATTTTTCAAATTAAAATAGTTATTACACCTTTCCCATCCAGCTCCACCCAAAACGAAGCAGACTAAGGTCTAATATATTTTATTTTTTTTTTGTGGAGTAGAAAAAAAAGACTTTTAGAAGTTATTAGCTTAAATTCCCAATAATTTACCACTCTAAATTGTCCAGCTCTAGCTACAGGAACAGAAACTACAAAATGAAATTTTAAGTATTTTAAATATACTTGAAATCAATGCCCCTCCCACACAGACATTACACAGTAGAAATGCTTAGATTCAAGGAACTTTTAGAACAATTTCTTTGCTCAAGTTTTACTCCATATGGTTCAGCACAACCTATTTAACATGTGCAAACATCACTGCCAGTGTAAGCAAGGCTTGTATCTTCATGTACAAACGTTCAAATAGTGCAAACACCCCCAAAAAAATCCTCAAACCCAAATGAATTGATAGATACCATGTGCTGTAAAAAGCAAATGGTTACTAGTTTATAGATTAGCCACCTTCACTGGCAATGAGGGAAACTTCAACTCCTCAGCTGTTAAAGAGGGTCAAATTAGATATAAACCTCTGGATATAAGGCACGTTGTCCCTCAGAAGATTTGCTCTTTGGTATGTGCATATCTCTGCAGGTTTCATTTACGCCACATCTCCCACAGCCCAGCTTGTAATTCTTACAGGATAAGTACTGAAATCGCATTTTAAATTTGAACATTGTTTTCAGACAATGTATTTCCCCAGCCTGAGAGCATCCAATTTGTTTCTTGTTAACATAAGGATCGATACTTACCAAATTTCTCCACCCTAAAACCCTTCAGGCCAGCACACACCAGGCACACTGCAGTGCTCCAAGCGCTGGATTACAGTCCCTATCCTGCCTTGGATACCTCCCATGGGATGCAGGAGTTTCCTTGGCAGATGGAAACCAAGCAATGAGGGCTGAGATGATCTGCGAAAGAGACGTGCTGAGATCCTTGCTACCTCCCTGGTTTCAACATCCTACCTCTGGATTGCTTCAGCATTGTCAAGGGGCTATGAAAACCCATTTATAACAAATTGCCCACTCCAGATAAAGCGAGAAATTACAGCTCAATCTGTCTGGGGCTGGAAGCCTGACTAGTGCAGAGCAACCCAAGCACAGAAAGGTGAGGCTGTGGACTCTTCAAAGAGGCCACTGGCCACAGGCCCCCTTCCACCTCCAGACTGTTGAGGCCATCATCCTTCCAGCCACAGCTGTTAAATATAGCGAGCTTATAAACAACAAGCTTCAAATGCCACAGCTCACGGCCTCATGTATTAGTGCAAAATGAATCTGCTGTTGGTGCAAAGGGGATGGAAGCCCTGCTGGCTCTGCAGCTGGGGCAGGTGGCACTGGGGGACAGTCACTGCAAGACTGTCAGGACATGGATTTAGTATCAAACACAGAGAAAGTGATATTTTTTTTACACAGCTCCGCTTCCCCACGACAGCTCCCACAGTAACTGCTGAGATGTTTACACGAGCTATTTCTGGTGGCAGTGCTGGCTTATGCTGGCTTGCAGTGTACACAAAGTAATGCTGAAGGAAAGACAAAGAATTAAGTCTTCACAGCTCAGCACTGAGGCCTCATCTGGGACTGCTGCAACCAAAGCTGAACACCCTGGCGAGCGCCGTGGAAAAGTACTTGAGAAATCCACACGAGCCCCGAGCAAAGGCTGGAAAGGTGTGATTTATCTTACAAGGAGCAACACGACTAGTTTCCCTGTGCTCAGAAGGGTCTCATTGAAGGAGCTATTAACAGCCCTACTGCTGGCAAAACAAGTGGAAGATATGAAGTCCTTCTCAAAAGAAACCAACCCAAAAACCCCACCAAAACACCATCAGCAAAAGTAGACCCAAACAAAAAGCTGAAACTATAGTGGATACCTCCATTACTGCACATCAAGGCAGTAGATCAGACAGGTTACCCAGACAAGCAGAACCCACCCTTGATACTCTGTCCATTTTAAAAGTTTGCTGCTGAAGCATTTATACTTGGGATTTCTGAAGGCAGCAGTCACAGTACAGATCTCAGTCCTGTGTCCAGTGAAGACAAATGAACTTTACCCACTGCAGAGCTCCTGTTTCCATGGATTACTGCTGGTGGTCTCCTGGAGGACTCACCAGCCACAGGCTTTTCCTTTCTGGCAGGTCAAAGTGCACTGCAGCTCACTCCAGTTTCTGACTTTGGTCCAAAAAAGGAGCTATAACCTCTCCAAGACCTTTTGAAGGGTAAGAGAAATATACCTTTTATTTACCTCACCAACTAGAGCTCAACCCCAGGTGCCATTCCCGGCTCTTTGTTTCATGCTTTCTTTGCGTTGCAGGTGCCCAAACTCATCAACAGCCACAGAAGAAATCAGAGCAGACATCTGTTTGGCTGGATGGAGTCAAGGGAGACAGACTACAAGAACTACCCCTGCAGACACCCATTCATTCACTCCCCTTTCACAACAGGCATCTCAATAATTGATACACTTTCACTTTGCTATGATTTAGGGTGACCGTGTCGGAATCCCCATGCTGTAGTGCTCACGTAACTTTTAATCTCCAATCTCTTTGTGTTCACTTCATAACCATTTGCTCTCGTGCCACCCTCATGCACACAGGGACTGCAACAGTCTGCTCTAGGTGCAGGTGCTGCTCCAAAACTGTTGCAGGGTAAGTCTGAAAAGAGAATATGGGACCTACAGATTTTTTCTGAGAACAGTCCACAGTGATTAACCCCATGGAGATGGTGACACTCCTAATGCAAAGTTGCAGCTTACCACTAAAATTCTGGAGAGCATGTTCATTAGCAAGCCAAAAGGAAGTGCCTTCATACAACATGAGCTGCCGTGCAAAGGCCAGAAATGTAAATTTGAAAATAGCTTAGACAGAATTACGGTAAAGCCTGTGCCTTCTACCAACCTAAGAACGGTGACCCTGAAAGTCACTATTTAAAGGTAATTCTGAACAACAGACAACTGGAAGAACAGAGAGAGGAGATACCACCACTTGTATTGGGATTTTACTGCTTATCCCTCAAATATCCACAGCCAGCCCACTGCAGGGCCCACAGAGCCAGACACATCCTCACATGTTCTGTTGTGGGGCAGCCCTTCAGCTGAACAGCTGCTGCTGAAGCCACGTGCCAGTGTGTTCCCAAACCCTGGCAGCAGGAACAAGGTCAGCAGCACTACCCAACAACAGAGGAGAGAGCTCTCAAACATCCCTGGCACAGCTTGGGCAGAGAAGCTGTGGCTGCCCCCTCCCTGGAAGTGTCCAAGGCCAGGCTGGATGGAGCTTGGAGCAACCTGGGCTGATGGGAGGTGTCCCACTGCAGGGGAGTGGAATGAGATGATTTTTTAAAGGTCACTTCCAACCCAAAAATTATTCTGTGACTCTAACAATCTCTCCTGACTGAGAGTACATGACCTGGCTCCTCCCAATCCAACACACCGACACACAGGCTGCAGATCTCTAAATTAGACAGAGAAGTATGAATCCCAAGATCTGCAAGCAGATTAGTCCTTCTAACTGGGCCACAAAACACTTAATTCTACAGTACACAGATTCAGGCTGCATCTGAAAAGGGTATTTCACCAGTTTAAACATATCAACAACTCTGCAGGTGAACAGAGATGAAATGTGCAGCTCAACTAACTCCTGTGTAACCAGGCTGAGGCTGGAGCAGGAGACTTTTTACCTAAAGCTACTACAGCACACAGCAGGACTGAACTCAGTGGCAGTCAATGCCAGATGTTCCACACCTTAATGCCACATTACCAAACTATTTAAATTAGGCTAAAGCTGATTACAGAAGTGTATTAGAACGAGAAGCTCATCTTTCAAAGGAAAAGCTTGCTCATCAGATACACACCTATAACCAAAACTCCCAATTTCCTTGTTGACTTTCAGACTCATCAGGATATTCCCACCATGCAACTACCAAGAGGAGAGTTTTAAGGTGACGTGAAACGAGCTGGTAACTTCTCAGTGTGATCTGAGTTTAACAAGTCAGAGATACAGATATTGCCTCAGGAAAACTGGAACACAGCAAGGCTTGTACCTTTGGAAATCACATCTGTGATTTTTTTTTTCACAGAAACCCGTGACACACAGTTAAGTCCCTCATAGCACATATACTTTGAACATCAAAGGAGGCTGCTCCAAAGAGATCAACATATCCAAGTGTAAGAGGTAATGTCCAATAATCCTCACAAAGCCCTGCAGATTCAGTGGTGATTCTGTTCCTTCCCAGTCAGTTCCAGCACAGTGTATGTTCTAACACACACTTGAGGCCATTTACCTGTAACATGCCCCATTTATGATCTCACAGTCATCACAAAGTCTAACTCAGCTTCAGTTCACACACAATCAGCTGCTGATCCTTCAGGGCTTACACCACTTATCCCCCAAAGGAAGGCTGTGATGGAAATGTGGGCAGCTTTAAAAGCCCAAAAGAATGAAATGAGAATCAAGGCCCAGAAATGTGTCTCTTCTTTTTTAACAGCACATCAAGAACCTGCTCTAATCTTGGCCTACAAGTAGCACCTCAAAGTGAGGAGGGTTCAAGGAAGGAGAGAGGGGATTTTCAGGTTCTTTATTGGAATCCCCATTGAGAGGAACTGAGAGACTCTAGACTGTCAAACACAACTGCTGCAGTCTTGTGCCAACAAGCAGTAACTCCACCAGAACAACAATAATCCCAGCACATCCCAGTACCACAAGACAAGAAGGCAACAAGCAGCACTGAGCTTACCCAGTTCTGTAAAGCCATCAAGATCCACACTGTCTCTGCACTGATGTATGTAATTTACAGCATCAGAATGCGGGACATAAACATATTTACAATTTTTGAATACGTTTCAAATATTTACATGTGGTTTATGGTATGCTGATTGCTCAGACTAAAGTGCTCAAGGAAGAGGCCACACATTGACTAGTGCTCTTCAGACAGAGCAATTAGAAAATATTGATCATTTATTCTAGTGTAGTCATCTTCTAAAATTCATATGCTTTAAAAAACTGTAAGATAAAGTGTTGTTAAAAAAATGTAATTTACACTAAGCTAAAAAACATTAACAGGAAAGATTTACTTGTGTAAGAAAAGTAACTGCTTTAAGTGAGAATACAGCCTGAGTGGTGCCATTTGCCCTTTCAAACAAACTTCTTTACTGAAGCAGTGAAAGTATAAACCCCTCTTAATTAAGTTAAGCACTCCATACCTAATTATCTGTGTGATTTTGGTGCACCTTTGAAGAGTTCACACAGTATTTACAGACCCAAATCACACTCAGGGAAGTACCTGGGACCACACGTGAGAGGAGGCCTTCAGCAGCCTGTAATCTCAGGATGCATGGATAAGAGTTGCACTGAAATCTGCAGGTATTTGACATCTAGATTACCCATATTAGAAAAAAAACCAAACCAAACCCACTTCCAACCAAGAAAAAAACCCCACCAAACCCAAGCCCAACTAGTTACTTCAGACACTATTCTACTAGCATTCTATGTATAATGACACAACCCCTGATCAGGAATAGCCAATTCCACCTTCCCTTTCAAAAAACCGCATTTTTGACATCGATTTTCCACCAGACAAGTCCTCTCTTGGCACACCTGCCCTTACCTTTTATCATTTACCAGCTGCCTTTTGCCATTTTACCTCACCTCTTGCTTCTCCAAGCAAAGGACAACGAACAGCACTGCCCGTGGATGGCCCCAGCCAAGAGAGGAGGATAAACCCCGCACAGCTCAGGCACTCGGTGCCAACCTGAGAGCAGAAAGGCTCAGCCAAACTCCTTGAGTAAGTCCTTGCCATGTTCCAGATCACAGGAATTCTCCTGCAAACAGTCCTGCTGCATTCAGGTGACACCAGGGGCTGACACCGGTGGCCAAAAAACGAACATCTGTTACCGGGCGAGTCGTGCACGGCTTCAGACTCACAGGGTGAAAACATCAGACAATTAAAAAAAAGACTATTTAAAATCCTGGCACATCTGAAATACGCCCTGAAAAATGGCAATATGGTGGTAAAAATAGACAGACTGGGTTTCCCTGGGGAAGGAGAGGAGGAAAGTGACAAATCCCAAATTCCTTAGCAGAGAAAGCTTGACAGGGAGAGACACTACATGAATATCTCTTGATGGCAACCACAGACCAGGAATAAACATTTTTATTATGTAATGGTGAATTATTTAGACCACAACCACCTAACCTCACAGAAGTTTTACACCCCTCAATGGTGTTTCTTTTGCTTAGCTGGATCTCCCTGAACACACTCGAAAATTCTTTGCAAGTTGTCATTTAGAGGGCATTTCAGTGTAGGTACAGAATAGTCTTTTTTTGAGGAAAGCATTAACCAGAATGCTACTGTTTTTCGGTGGGTCACTCCAACATTATTCCCAGGCAGGGAGCAGTAGAGATTTGATATGGTAGGGATTATTTTAAGCTTTGTTTTCTAAAACACTGAAAAAACTACAGAGGCTTTCAGTCCTTCCAAGCCAAGCACAGGCCTTTGGAATCACTAGCACTGAATATCACAGTTATGGTCTGATCTCAGCTCCAGTGCACTGCAAACTCACTGCACCCTCACCAGCTCTGCCCCAGAGAACACATCCTTTTATATACACGTGACACAAACTTTCACTATAAACCTGTATTTCCCTCCCCCCCTCACCCAGAGCGTGGCACAAACAGAACTCACTGGCTGCCATTTCTATTTTTCTTCTTCTCGATTAGTATTTGGACATGCTAAATAAAACTCATTTAGCATGAAATTAAGAGCTACAGCTTGAGGGTTTGCTTCTTCTTTTTGTAATTTTATTAATTAGCATTTTAGAGTATTTGGTGTGTCACCACCACGGTTCCCCATAGATTTTGAGAGCAGCTGAGCTCTCAATTGCTACAGATGATATTCCTGACAGCAAACTGTGACACCCCAAAAATGGTATTTTCAATGCAATCTGAAAAATCACATTCAGGTCATCTGCTAAGCAGAAATTTATTCTCCTGGATAGCATTTCGTAGACTTAACTGCAAAACATCCTCTTCTTCACAGATCCACATTCCTAAAAATAACAGGAACTCACCCAAAATATCCACTAGTGATATCCACTATATCCAGTAGGTATTTTCTATCCAATAGAAAGGGGATGTCTGAAAAAGCCCATCACAACATGCATATGCAATTGGAGAAAACCACCCTTAATTCCAGCTCCCAATTTTCACTTACTTGACACTGCAAACTCTTAATATTATATTTGCATCTGCATCTATTTCAATGCGTTTGTCAGAACAGGAACCAGCAATCTCCATCACATTCTCTCCACTTTCCAGCACAGCAGCTGTAGCAGTGAGATTTTCCAAAATCAAAAGCCAGGAAGCACTTCTCCAGCTACAATTAGTTCTTACTGTTATTTCAGTAGCATTTTGATGACAAGGGTTCCCATTTCGGGATCATCTCCTCTTACATTTAGTGTGCTCAGATATCTCAAAATCTGCAAACTAATTTCAAATTCCACACAAACACGAATCCTTGATTAACTAGTCAATATTCATTAACACTCCTTTTGAGAAATTAGATTCATTAGGTTTTAATTTAGAAATTCTGATTTCACTTTAGTCTCATGTCAGTTCAACATCAGGTGACCCAGTCAGGTAATTCACGACCTCAGCCACCAACTTCCACTTTCAGTAAAGCTTGGAAGCCCCACAAGCAAATTCAGCAATGAAAAGCAGCTCTACACAGATTTATGTATGTTTATAGCAAAATCCCAACCTCCCCACATAGTTTGCAATCCACCCACTTCCTTTGTTTTCCAAATGCAAGGAAAAATACAGATATCTGACAGATACGGAATACCACACTTATTTTAGCTTAAAATCAAGAGATCAGTTTAAACCTTGTAGCTGTTTTGTTGCCATATGAGACTTCAAACAGGAAAGAATAATACCAGAAGAGCTATCTATATAATTATCTTCTCATGCTCATCTTATTTAAAATCCTGACCATGCCAGACTTTGCTACAGCACAACTCTCCATTTTTCTGTCAGTTTTATCCCAACCTTTCACTATGCATCCATTTTCTCCCATGTAAGAACACTGAGTTACCTTTACCAAAGCTAAAATAACATGAGCTCTTCTGTGCCAGTCTAACATTTGTCACTGCCAGAAGGACGGCTCGGTGCTCCTCCTCTCCCTGGATTTCCCCAGGCATTCCCACCAACTCCACTGCACTCACACTGGAGAAAAGAGGGAGCTTTAATCAGCACAGCAAGATGAGTCTGACCAGCAAAGTGCCTTTCTGGGCACTGGCAAGAGAAAACCATGGATCAGGAACAAGATTCCTGCCTGACTGTGACCTTACCCAGCTCAAGTGCCTTCCCTGGGTCACTCATTCACCATGTCCAAATGTTCATGGTTCCTAATCCAGGATCTTTATAAACAAACTCCATCTTTTCACACTTTGTTTCTATTAAATCTCCACACAGACACTCACCATTACATCTGCCTTGCCTACAAGGTGACAAGTTCCCAGCCACAATCCTCAACACTGCTCATTCCTTACAGGAACCCAGGGCTTTCATCACAGTCATCACGTATGTGCATAAAATCATGCTAATCACTCAACCAAACGCACTTTGATCCTCACTACATGCAATATGTATGATATGGAAGCATCGTGGATTACTCTGGTGTCATGATTGCAGCAAGGAGCTTTTCCACCCATCACCCTGCAGAGGAGCATCTGGGAGAGATCTCTGACTCTTGGGTTACCTCCTGCTCGAAAGCAGCAGCTACAATTGGGACAAAAGCAACATCACAGTGAAAACAATTGCCAGTTCTGTCTGAGAGCAACAGCTAATTCCACCAGCTCCAGTAAATTCTTGGGATTTGTTCTGATTTGGGTTTTTTTATTTATTTTTGTAACAAAAAAACCCACCTTTACCCATTGGCAACTAAGGCGTCCTTCCCAACTAGTTTTTGATTGTAAGAAAATGTGTAAGAAGATTTGAGAGAAATATTACCAAACACAATGGTAACTTTAATCCAAACTAAAAGGACGAGGATAGGATTAAGCAGCAGTTTATAAAACACCTGAGTCTGAATAACATTTGTTTTGGTGCTTTGCTGGGATTAAATGGGAGGTACTCAACAGCACAGTTAAATAGGAGCTTAGTACTTCATTTTGGATTTCTTTTTTTTTGAATGACCAAGTCAGGGATTTTTGTTTTTTAGTGTTTTTTTCCCCCACCCTTAAACACAGATAAAAGCCAGCAATACACACCCAGAAAGATTTGCCAGGGCAGCAAAACCACAGCAAACCACTTGGGTGCCTGATGCCTTTTCCCTCAACAACCTCTTCTTCCTTCCCTCACCACCTCCTCCTGCAACAATCCCTCACCACCCTTCCCAGTGCTGCAGCAGCAATGAGTATTCAACTGCATTTATACACTTAAAACAAATGCTCTTCTAGTTGTATCAGGCTCCTGCCTTGCTGTGATTAGCTAAGGGAAAACTTCAGCCACGGGCGGGATTGTTGGCCTGCCTTTGTTTGGCTTTAAACTGGACACAGTTAAACGGCAGCATCAGCACATCTCCTGAGCCGGGCTGTCACCTGCTCCCAGTGCGCCCAGTGGAGCGTGGGCTCACACAGCCCAGCTCACACACAGCCCAGCTCACACACAGCCCAGCTCACACACAGCCCAGCTCACACACACACACACAGCCCCAGCTCACACACAGCCCCAGCTCACACACANCCTTTGAGTGTCTTTTTCTCTTTCTCCTGGCATTTCCAAGCATTTCTTTTGGATGAAATTGTTTTCTGGCTGTGTGCATTAGGTTGACACTGCACAGAATTGCCAGACAGTTTTGTCACTTATGCCATAGACTTTACTGTTCCTTTGAACCTTGCTTGGGCGTAAAAGAAGTTTTTCTTAATAAGTAGTTGTTCATCCTTTGATATGCACATCTGGATGTGCCTCTTATCTGCAGCATGGTAATGCTGCTTCCTGAAGATAATGATAAAAGAACAACTGCAAATAACACACACACACCACACACACACACACACACACACACACACACACACAGAGCCCAGCTCACACACACACACACACACAGAGCCCAGCTCACACACACACACACACAGAGCCCAGCTCACACACACAGAGCCCAGCACACCCAATGGGACAGCACTGGGCACACTCACCCACCCAGTACTCACAGAGAATCACACCCAAATTCTGAGCTCTAGGCATCAGTTTGGACACTCCTGTGTGCCAAGAAAGCATCCAGGCCAGAGACTGAGGGAAAATAATCAGATTGTTTCTGGTTGCTTATACAAAGGAGTAGTTAAACCCCAAGTCACTCTGGGAATTTATTTTAAGCTGAGGTTTGTACAACATTTACCCACATAGCTAGAGAGGTGGCAATTTGGAAGATGATCCAGAAGCAGAAATCATGAACTCTGTAAGGAAAGCTAGAAAATAAATTCCTTACTTTGTGCCATCATGCTTTATTTCATTATTTTACAGAAATACACCATGGATAATGGTAGGCAATTATTCATTTCCTGAGTCTTTCATGCTTTATCAGAGGGAAATATTTTCTCATTTCAAGTCTGACAATTGCTTGGCTCCAAGGATCTGAAAGATACACTTCAAAGAGCTAAGACTGCCACTGGAACATGGAAAGGAGGAACATGGAGACGGCACTGTCCACTGTTGGAGGGCAGAAGTAAAGAAAATCTTCACATAACCCCAAGAAACAACAAGAGATGGAAAAAAATAAATTATTCAAGCCAAAGAAGGTGCAGAGAATTCCTATTCTTGACTCCTGGCATTCTAACTCAGCCAAATATTTAATGTCTCATCCCCTTCAGGGCTTCTGACCTTTGAAAACAAGTTACTTTACAGACACTCTCACCTATTCAGTGGGACAAGGAGAAAAGAGTGGAATTACTTTCTGCTTTTTGAGTAACCTAAGGCTTATGGAGAAAAGGTATCCCAACCCCTATGGAGACTGACTCCAGGATATGACCCCCCTGCACAACAGAGGTGCAGGAAGATGAGAACTCAAGTAACCTTTGAATGCTATTTATAGGCAGGCAGCCCACTTGAACTCTTCTCCAAACTTCTGGCATTCAGTGGGAAACCGAGCCCCAGTGGGCTGTAACTGCTCTCCTGACTCAGAAAGCAGCTCTGACTCAGTACAGTACTGTGTGACCATCTGGGAAAAAAACCCCAAACATTTGAAAATACTACAACATTTTCAAGCAAAGTTCGAGGGCCAGTAACATCAGTGACTTAACTCAGAAGCTCACAGTTTGAGCCCCCAGTTTATGTCAATTATGCATAGCAAAACAAGCCAAAATACTGAGTGTTTTCAGAGGCTGACCAAGTGCACCACTTCTTTTAAAAAAAAAAGGGATCACCATGCTAATGGTGTAGAGCAGACTACTGTAAAAATCCATGTTTCAAACTGAACACTCGAGAAACTCAATGTGAAACCCTCTCACCTGCCTAAAAAGATCCACAGCCTTTCAGTGTACTGTCATCATGACATACATGGTGCATAAAAAGGATCCTGAAAGTAAGATCTCTGAGAAAGCCACAGTAGACGAGAGTACAAATCCACCAAAAATCAAGATGTCACAGTCTTCAGAAAGAAAATAGACTATTTATTTTACCATTACCCAGGTTGAAGAAAGAACACACCCATTTACTGTTAACACCCCTCTACAGGAACAGCCCAGGGGGCTCATCCCATCCTACCTATTTGTTCTTTGCAGCATCCTCCTGCAGCTGAGAAAACAAATGGGAAGAGGACACAGATGCACCAAGAAATGAACTTTCACCCAGGCCTGTGCCTCTGAAGCCCTGGTTCTTCAGATGGAAGATTCTGCCCAGAGGTTACAGAATCCAACATATGGCACCAGAGAGCACCAGTTTTGCTGAGCTTCTTCAGAGCACAACGCAGAGAGAAACCATGACAAGTGTGAATCCAGTGGAGGGAGTTGCTCCAAATAGTGAGTATGGAAAAGTCCAGCCCATTAAGGTTCTACCAAAGCAAATTTCTTCCATTATTTCCTCCAGGTCTTTGCTCTTAATCTGTGTAAAGACTAAAATAAACTTGTTCTACCTCTTACTCTGCCTCTACAGCCGAGAAGGACCAGGCACTGTGTGTGCTCACTATAAATGAAGGCTAATAAACAAAAGCACAGTCACAGTGCAAATTTCTCCTCTCTTCATTCCTAAATCTTCCTGCATGCTCCCTTCCCTTTAGAGACTTCCAAGACATGATGCTTGCTTCGTTTTGGCAACACTAGGCAAAGACAGCTGGAAGTCAGGCCAGGCTGGTTAGGACATTCTTGCTCACTGTGGTCTTCCTCTGCTACTCAAAAGCCATGCAATTCCTTGAAAGCAGAGACAGAATTTTAGCCTTTCTAATGATTCAGAGTCAAAGGATTTTTATTTTTTTTAAAGGACACATCCAAACAGGAGTGTCAGCAAATATAGGTATATACACACACACGCACACATGTATGCAGGAATAATCAACTGCACACACAGGAATAATCAAAAGCACGTACATGAAGCAACTTGTAACAGTTTTTCAGATAAGTGTTGGTAGATTTGAAGTCAAATTCAACTTACAAACCAAAGGCAAAAGGCAGACAACAAACTGAGATGTATAAACAAAAGCACAGCTTGCAGGACAGATGAAATAACACTCCTACTCTCCAAGCACCAACAGAGCTCAGCTTGAGCAATGTGACTAGTTTGGGGCAACAAGTTATGGAGAACAGAGATCACGATCAGAGATTCCAGAGCAGAACAAAAGCAGGTGAAACTCTAAATAACATAAGTTAATGGCAAGATATTATTTTAAAAAAATAAATAAAATAATTGAGGGGGATAAGCTCACATCTGCAAGCTGGCTCTAAGGATGGCTGCACTGGAAAAGGGAACGCTGAACCCGGATATGATACATTAAACAAGCAGCCAAAGACAGTAAAAAACACCAGTTGCTTTACTGCAACTTCCCTCCTTTCCTTGAGAGGCTTTCCAAAGCAAGCAGCTCAGTGCCCCCTTCCCGTGCTGTGCAGCTCCCAGCACTGGAGATGGTCTGTCTAACCAGTTCCCAAAGCCACCTGTCAGGCACGAATTTGCCTGGGGAGAAGGAAGCGAAGGAGATAAAACTGTATCTGCTGAGAGTTCTTTAAGCCAAATTTTTGAAAAAGTTTCTGGAAGCTGTACAGAATTCAAGGGAAAGGTGATGGCTAAATGGCAAGTTAGCAATTGCTGGTTTGGAGGTAATGCTTTATAAGCAAGGGGGTGAAGTCCTTGCAGAACTGCACTGTGGCTTTTGCTCCCACAGCAAGTACCTCCTTCATGGATACAACCAGGATAACTTTGGGCAATGAAATAATAATTTATTTTTAACATTTCCTAATACATGCTGAATGCTGAAGTTTTTAAATAATTCATATTCATAAAGAATATAACCTGCATATTTTTTTTTTGTAAGATGTTTGATGTACTACAGCCTGTTTTAAATCCAGAGATTTAAGTTATTGGCTTTCAAAATAAAGTCTTTGAAACAGCAGAAAATAATTTACAGCAGGTAAAGAAGGTGCTCTTGCCTCATTGAAAAAAAAAACCCACTTGTTTGCATAAACAGAATCAAGGATGAGTGGCAGTACATTTTGCTTATTTTGCTTTTCGTTGATCAGCTGAAAAGTAGCTTGACTTTTTGGAAATAAGGGGAATTTGATCACTTACACCACGCATATACCAGATTACCATTTGTTTTCTTAGAAACTTGTTTATTGCAATTATTTCCTAAATATAAAACTCACCTTGTCAAAGGTGAGTTAACAATTGAAAAAAGCAACAGATTCATCCATTACTGCAAACTATTGGTGACTCAGCAAATCTGTTACTTCTGACACTTTCAAAAGCCCCAAATATTTAATACCATTATAAAAGTGATAGAAGAACATGCCACAGACCCACCAGCAGGAGCCCCCCCAGCTCTCAGGTGTCCCCAGAGAGTGTCACAGCACATGACCCAGACTGTTCAGGCAGCAGCCAGCCCTGCTCCAACGCAGCACTGTCACTGCTCACAGCACAGCTCCCTCAGCTCCAGGAGGGGTGGCTCCACATCCACGCCACCAACCTGACTTTCCAGTCCATCCAGTACTGGAGGCTGGCACTGGTTACTGGTTCCTGCCACCACGCTTCGACATAAAGCTACAGAACACACAAAAAAAAAAAACCCTCTAAATGTAAATCTGAATAACTGATTCTGATCCCATCACCTGCATCCCCCAAACACTCACCCAATACTCAAACTCTGCTTTGAACACTTCTGAACTCCAGCTTTATGATCGTGTGCTAAGGAAGCCACGTGGCTGACAAATCCAGGCAACAATCAAAAGTGCAAACTTAGACTTCAGGTCTGTGTAACTGAGGCTTTTTCACAAGGTATTAAGAGGTTCTCCTTGCAGGAGATACAAGCAAGAGATTGAGGTTTGTCTCCCTCTCCACCTCCTCACTCGTTCCTCTCTCTCCTGATGCAGGAGAGTCACATTCTGCTGAACTCAGACCTGAAAGAGCAGTAACTGCTTCACTTGCCAGGCTTCCAATCCCTGCTCCCCTCTCTCCCAGTATCCCAGGGACAGCACCACACCTGCTGGGAGAGGGGCAGGGACTCTGGATACATCCAAGCTCAATCCAGGCATTACACAGGACTGTCAATAAAGCACTGCTGCTTTTCTCCTCCCCAAACACTCCCTTATGTTCCTTTTGGCTGAGGTTACTCCAGGCACTAATCTAACAAGAAGTCCTGAAATCAATACTGAATGGGAAAAGGTTTTTAACCAGTAATATCCCCATACTGGAACAGGAGAGCAAAGGGGGGTTTTATCTTACAGAAGAACTCAACTGGCACGAAAAATAAAATATGGCAAAAGTGAAATAGAAAGGAGAAGTAGAGTTAATAAAAAATATATCCAGGACCTTGAAAAAAATCTTGTTAAAAGAATTGCACAAGTTGTTTATGGCATGGTCATGAAGAACTGGCTAATTAATTATGATTACACCTGAGATACCTATATAGACATATATAAATATGCAGGAAACTTGAGAGATAGAGCAGTACCCTGGGCAATTTTAATACTTCACAAAATAAAACCTGTAACTTTTTGTTTTGTCTCTTCCCATTCCTCATGCTCTCTGAAGAAAGGTTACAATCTCAGAATCATCTATGCCAAGGAATTTCAAGAGCATAACTTTCAGAGCTGGTAAGATAACTTAGCTGTCTGATACCTAAAAGCATCAGTTTAAATGTTATGACAATGAGACTGTTCTTCACAGCAAAATCCAACTGAAAAAACAGCTAAAAAATATGAAGCTGGTGCATGTAACACACTGTCAAAGCATGGAAGTTAAACTGACTAAGAGCAGGATTAGACTAGACTTTTTCTAAGCTAAAAGCCTGCTGGATTAGAAAAAAAATATTTAAATCATGCAAAACCTCAGGGAATATTAATAATTCAATTACATGCACAAAATTTGGACAGTTTATCCAACTCACTCCAAAGCAGAACACATCTGTACATTTCACATGCCATGTATTCCTTCCCACTCTAAATCTTTGGATGGTGAAGGGAGAGAATAAGCAAGTCATTGTCATGAGCCTGTCTCTCAAAGGGCAGAAGCTTCCCAGTCAACAAGAGAGGTGATTTCAGTGGCAGTGCAGCTTTGATCTCTAAAGCAATGCCTAGAGTGATGCCTATTCTCTTATCTGATCCATCTACCCTGTCCATGTCACACCAAGGATTTCAGATCAGACCAGAAGATGGTGAAAAGCCTTTCTTGGTTTTTAAGTCATTCCCAGTAACTGGACTAAGGCAAGACTTTTGCCATGTTGAAGGCAATAAAGTTACAGCTTTGCTCAAATTCCCAGCAATCTGATTCCCCCAGTAAAGACCCTAGTTTGTTTTTTTTCCATAAGACCAGTAGAGATCTAGAAATGCATTTGTGACATTTCCCAAGTGCAGTGATGTACCATTAACCTGACAAACGTGAATTTCTATTTCCTGCAGCCTCTCCACCTCCAGAGTTTCAACTGAGGCTTGGACGACCCTTCAGACATTCAGTTTCTAATGCCCACCTCCATTTAAATCACAGCTTAGTTACTCGTAAGCCCTAAGAAAGAAACACCAGGTCCACACATGAATCTTAAGGATCATAAATAACATGATCAAAGAATTTCCCATGCCCAGTCTTTGACACTTTCCAAGGGTTCTCTTGGATGCAGGATCAAAGCAAGCTGTGTGTCTTTGGCACTGTTCTTTTAGACCACAGCTGGCAGTGCTGGATCACAGACCTACCTTGTCACACTGAAGCCCTCTAATGGTGGGGGAAACAAACATAATTTACTTTATTTTAGTCAGAAGCCCCCCACCCTTTGCTCTTAGTGAATAATGAATAGGTTTGATCATATCACACAGGGGGAAAAAACAAAAGGCAGGTTTGGTCAATAGGTTGGCAAGTGAGTAAATAGAGACACACACACACACAGAGGTGTATCAATTTTACAATTGCTGAACCTTCCTCTAACCTTTCAGTTTGGGCCTATTCATATTTTGATCTGTATTTCCACTAAGTAGGTGATCACTTCCACTGTTTGCCTTCCACAGTTCCAAAATACACAACCCCACCATTCTACCAGCTACCCAAAGAGCAGTATCAGGCCCTCAGGCCTCAATCAACTACTGAAATTCTGCAGATGTAGCTAAAACTACATCTCTCTTTCACCATTTACACTACATTTAATGCCTCAAAGTCTCAAATCCACCAAACCAGCCACTTTTAATACTCTATTCCAACAGAAAAGAAGGATGTGTATAACTCTGCTCCCTGTCTCAACATAAGGACACCCTACTCACATCCGTGTCATTAAACAAACCTTTGACAGAACATCCTCCCTCTGCAAAACACCCTGATTTTCCTCACAGGCCCCTTTATAAACAACAGTAGGAGTCCTGAAGAACTTGCTGCTTAACAGAACTCCCCCCTATGTGGATACTCAACCATGTGCTGTAAAGGCAGACTAAGTTCCTTCACCACTTTCTCCTGCATCTATTTTTTGACGCTTCATCATCAAAGTGTTTCAACATTCAGGCTGAGAAGGATCACGCTCAAGGGCTCTGCAGGCACTGAAGCTGCTTCCTCAAGTCAAAAAGCAGTTCACTAACACCCCATAACACCTCCCAGAAAACCATGCTGAAATAGTAATTTCAACTGCAGGGGATTAACGTTTTGACATTTCCCAACTCTCTGCAGAATTCTGTGTTTTGGGTGCAGAACACACCACAGGGGCACCCAGGGTGTTTATTTGGCCACATGCTGGAACCAACACCTTTCCTCATCTTCTTTAAGAAACAACCCCTACTGCAGAAAGAGGACTGCACGACAGAAGCAACCCCTTCCTGGTGCCTAGAAAAGTTGGGAACAGAAAATGAAATGGCTTTAACCTGTTGGAATTTCCCCACTTTGCCCTTTTACAAAAACATGGTGAGGGGACTCATGGAAGAACCTGCCAAGAAGAGCACGAGCTCTGAACACTCTGCTAAAAAGGACATTTAATAGACACCCTTACTGAAGATCCACAGAAAAACATGATTCTTCAGAGCTGGAATACTGAATCAACAGAATCCTAATTAACAGAGGAGCTAAATCTTTCTAGTGCAGAACAGGACTCCACTGTCAGAGTACTAATAATCTGTTTAATTACAGCCTGAAAAATGGAAACATCTCCAAACAGGATGCTTCTCATTCCATAGGTTATTTTACCTATAAATCCCTTCTTTGCTACTGGGAGTCAAAGAAGATACATAAGGGACTTGATCTGTCTGGGATAAAACTTCCCAGAGACAGGATTCCATTGTTTTAATTTACCTTCAATTTCTGAACATGAACACAACTGTTGGTCATGGAACAGTTTAGTCTCTTGGTCTTCAGATTGCAGAACTCACTTTTTCTGTGAAATAATACAAACACTGACAGTTGTTTAGAGGTAGTTGTTCATTAACCAAGTGCCTGTTCCTTCACTGAATGAAGTATGGTTGTCCAAACTGAAGCTAATCTGGCAGGTTTTCAGGGGACCTGGCAGACACAAGGAATCTAACTCTGGTTTTGTGTACATGTGTGTAATTGCTGATATACCAAGGGGGGCAGGCACAACCCTCTTGTTGGGTTATACTCTACTTAAGGCTGTCAACCCTGAGCATCCAAACCCACAAAATATTTTAACCCCTCCTTGAAACAGAATTAGCAAGTTGAATTGTGGAAAAAAAAATACCCAGCACTGCTGTCGTGGGTAAACAGAAGAATTTTCAAGCAGCTCAACTGAGTTTGGCCTCTACACTTGCCTGTGCAGTGGCTCTCAAATCAAGACAGGTACTTACAAACAAAACACAACTCCTACAAATGTTAAAGGGCACCATGGCTGAAAAACACTTCTGCAGAAGTGCTTTGGAGAACATCCCATCTGGCTGCAGTTGCTAGAACTTACCTTCCAGAACTAATAAACAACGTGTCCATGTGAGATCCGAGCATTAAAGGATCCAGGAAGAATGAGCCAAACTCGTTTTGCAAGTCATACTCATTAGGATCCTAATGACACAGCCACAAACCCTGCATGTGAGAAACCCCAAGAAATCCAAGACACTGAGTGCAAGACTGACCTTCCTCTGGGCTGTGAGGTGGAATCAAGGCCCTCACAGGGGAGGGGGATCATCACAACCCGGGTCAAGCCACCCTGGGAACTACAGACAAGGCTGTAACAAAGCTACCTGTTTGACCCATAGTCCTGCCACCTACTTTTCCAAGCCATCCTTAATGCTGAGGACTGGACTGTGACTGAAACAACAGCAGAAATCACTTGCTTTTGCCAAACTGCAAAAGAACACAAAGGCCCAACACAAGGTTGCTTTGTTTGTTGCCATGATGGAAGCCTAGAAGCTCATTTAAGGTTAGAAAGGGTATTTTCAGTCAAACCAGGAAGATAAATCTAGTGAAGATGTCAAGATGTCTCCCAGAAACACCAGTTTCTCTTTCAATCCCTGTCAAATTATGGCTTTTGTTAATAAGTTACCAGATTCACAGCATCTCCTTTAGGTTAGCCTGGTATTTTTAGTGTTCAAACTTGCAGTGGGAAACACAAGTACAGCTTAACTGGAGAACTTTCCCAAGGGTATTTTCACTCCTTTGATCTCACACATTCATCAAGTGGCA
Organism: Scytalopus superciliaris; assembly: GCA_013400415.1. Taxonomy (NCBI): domain Eukaryota; kingdom Metazoa; phylum Chordata; class Aves; order Passeriformes; family Rhinocryptidae; genus Scytalopus; species Scytalopus superciliaris. The sequence goes on from VXBX01004055.1 coordinate 88,259, forward strand.
TTAATTTTGTCCAGTTTTCTTAGACAGGGAGATGGAGAACTCAAACTAAAGCATTCCTTTAGATTTGCTCTTCTTTCCAGAGTCTTTCTGTTCTGCCCATGCTCGACATCCCTTCACCAAGGCACTTGGGGAAATCCAAGCATGGAAACCTCAGATTAAAAACAAGTGGCCAACCACTGCTTAGAAATGTGGACACAGAATTCCCTCAAGCAGCAAAGGTCCCACCTGGATGTGATAAATACCATGAGATCATTGTGAGCACTGCAGCCCCAGCTCTGAGCACACACCCTGACAATTCATAAAATCCAGAAACAGGCTTTGGGACACACCAGCCACCAGATGCATGAGAGAAACTGAAACTCATTTTCACATTCAAATTAAAGCACTTATGATTAAATCTATGTATTAAAAAAATAAACCAAAAGCACTTTAAAAAAATGCTTGAAAAGGGACCAGTTTATTCAAATTCCCTGGGTGCCCAGAATATTCCAGGAATAGTGTGTTTTCCCTGCAAAACAAAGTTTGGCCCCCAAGAGTTACAGCAGATGGGCTGCTGCAACTTTCTGCTGACAAAAGCTATGCTGTGTTCTAATTTGGGGTTTTTTGAAATTCAAAATGCCAAAAAGAGCCCAAATCCCAGGTCCCTGCTCCCTTTGCTTCCTCAGGACAACATTCTCCTTTAAGGCTGTACATGGCTTTACACCTGCAAACAAATGCTATTTTACCCAGCCCTGAAGTGTTTAAAGGTGAAGTCTGAAAACCCCAATTTCACCACACACCCACGGTAATCAAATGGGATTTGTTCCCAAACAGGGGTTTTTGCATCTTTCTGTCCCTGGAATTTTGAAAGTGGCAGTTTTCAAATCCGTTGCAAAGACTCCAATCACAAACCCCAGGAAGATCTAAATTAGTCAAGTTTTTCCCTATAAAAGTAACAAACGTAGTGGCACTGCATTCCCCAGGTCTGCTTTCAAAACACAAATGTTAAATATGTATTTTTCAACAGTGACATCTCAGAACAACAGAATGGGAAAGTGTTTTTGTGAAAGCCAGAACAAAGAAACAAGTATTTCACCAGACAACTTCTGGAGTAGTGAATTAATAATTACATATTGACCAAAGCAGCAGCAAAAAAAAAAAAAAAAAAAAGTCATTTTTAGCAAGTCTTCCTTTCATTCTCTCCCCCTTAATTCTCCCCCTGGCAACACATGTAATCAAGTCAGTGAAACACCAGTTAATTCAAATTAATTTTTCTGAATTTTTCTGTACAGAAAGACTGGACCAAGCAACCTGCAAGCCCTGTAAGAATTACAAGCTTGTTTTCCACATCATGATGGTAAATTTTCAGACTTGTGAACATTTTACTAATGTCAAAATTCACAGGCTGACAGATCTGTGTACAAGTAAGGTTCAGGAAAAAAAAATAATTAACCAAGGAAAGTACCTGCTGCCTCCAGTAAGGCTTCTAGTCTTGCTTGTGTTTCTGGATCCACAGTCCTCAAGTCTGCACCTTCTGCAGCACTTGATAAGAATAACTCCGACGTGGTTTTAAGTACTGGGTTATCAAGATCTTCTTGGTCCAAAATAAATGATTCGACCTGTTGGCCAAGTTAGAAAAACAAATTTTACCGTTTTTGAAGCTTTAAAGTGAATTTAAAGTATTTTAAAAACAAAAACCTCCCAACAAATGGTCTAAACCAATCAGGTTTTAACTGCATGGAGTACAGAACACAACTGTAAAAATCACCTGGTCAAGTCACTGAAAAGGTAGTTGAAATCATAAAGGAAAAAACTACAAAAAAACCCCAATTTGTTGTAAAAATTACAATTAATAAGATTTTAAACTGCAGCAAGGTCAGCTCAGATTAAGTTCTGAGTAAGTGTTATGCATGTTTGGACAGTTAACCACCAAAGAGGCCGCCACATCTTTGTCACCACCTACTGTGTTATTAAAAAAAGCCACCATAATGATTTTGGTACAGCTGGACCCGAGAGCCAGGGAAAAATGGAATGCTTTCCCAAGATGCCTTTCACTTCTCTTTTAAAAGTAATTTCAACTGATGTAGCACAAAGATTTTGTTTGTTTTGGGCAGGAACACAATAGCTGACCAAAATTCAACACCAAAACATGTGTGTCCCCAAGCTGGCACTCGGTATCACCCCAGTGTTTAATATTTCCTGGACAAGAGCAGGTCTGTAGAAGGATTAAGCAGGCAGGTATTCCAACCAAGCAGGAGTAATGCTGTCCCACCAGTGCCCCACGTGATCTCCAAAGACAAGCCCATGGAATTACTCAACACAACACACTGCAGTTTTATGACAGCTTGCCAGAGTAAACAAGGATACCTGACTCACACTCTAATGAGAGCAGAGCTACATTTCAGAATCTCTCCCGAGCTCAGACATAATTTCCCCTATTTTCAGTAATATTTTAAGACAGAAACGCTATTTCATAATCAGATGTTGTATGTTCAACACTATCAGTGCCTTAAATACACACTGTAGAAATAAGACATACCTGCTGCCCTCTCCCACTTCGTGCCCCACTCTCATCTTCCTTTCTCCATTTTCCCCAAATATTTGCCCCCATCTTTCTCACTCCAGCAGAAAACTATCATCATACTGAGCCCTATCACACAACACGTCAAGAAAGGGGCAGTTAATACTTCAACAAAAATCAAATCAGGCCATCTGCAAATTCTTTAAGTGCCCCATTGTGTGAACGTTAACAGGATCTGGGGGCTGCACAGAGCCCTGCTATTCAAGAGCTCCTTGGGTTCATTTCTTCCCTTTTTTGATATGTAAATGGATGTAACACTATCCCCTGGTGTCCAAGTCAACCCTGCGTGCCAGTGAAATGCTAACATAGGAATATAATGGAAATCAGGGAGGAAGTATGACTATGAGGAACACAAAACATGAGGTCCCCATCTCAGTGGACAGGCATGATCCTGGCTAAAGCTAAGACAGCAGGCTCTGGTTTAGTGCTCAGAGAAACAAGATTTCTAGGTTAGTTGAAGCAGTGGTCCTAAAATAAGGGGACTCTCACTGCAAGTTGAACATTAGGCAGAAAATTAGTGATCTAAACCAGTGATATGCATTTGTACTACAAACAATGAAGAACTATTTCCAACCCACAGCCAAACGAATCCCTACAGCAAGATGCCCCTCAGCAGAACTCAAATTCCAGGTTAGTCCATAGCCAGCTCATCCCTGCTGGCACGAGCTCTGATGCAAAGCTGACTTCTGGGAAAACTCACCCTTACCTACAGGAGTACTTCAAGGTTTTCCATTTTCTCCCCCAAGACCACACAAGGCACTGATACACTGGAAATATCATTCCTTTTGCAACATGTTTGTCTGAGCTGGTGAAGGGCAGAAAACCCCACTGTGCTCATCTGTGCCCATCCATATAGAGAGCTCAGATACAAAACATGCTAAAGGACTTCTTTTTTTTTTGTGTGTGTGTGTCAATTACACCACTTAATCTAACAGCAGTCCTTCCTCTTGAGGACATACCAAAAGGGGTAAAAATGCCACCTACCACTGCCACTTAAGAATAACAAACACTGCAGAAACACTCGGTGGCTCCTGGCCATGCTCGGCGTTCAGCCTCGGGAACAGCCAGACAATCCTCGGGCAAAGGGAAGCCTCGCACAGACCTGCCAGAAGCTGTCCCACTGCAAGGACTAAAACTCCATGTTTTTTTGACACTTTGGGAAAGATATGGACCATTTTCTCCCCTCCTGCTGCCACCCCAGGCTCACTCGTATATATTTACAGGGCATTACCAGTAACAGTGCACCTCTTGAACCTAAATCAGCGTTAATCCACCAGTCACAAATACCCTGTCAACTTGCAAGGAATCTCCTTCCCACCAACGGGGAGTACACATTTTGCTTACAGGAACCTCTAAAAAAGCCTGCCTTTTCAACACTGATTATGCAAACACCACCTTTTAAAGTGCATTTACAAATCCAGCTTTTACTCCGGGTACAAGCTGGGTAGTATTGGTGCAGTCTGCTCTCTTCTCACCACCCTTTTCAAGCCTTCCTGCCTTTCGGCTCTTTGCACCAGCAACTGTACTTCCAGAGACCTTGCACATTTGAAGTCTCACACAAAAAATCTTGGTCCATATACAGGATTTTCATCGTAGTTTTCTATCACAGCAAGAAAAGGCAGCTGCTTTCATTACTTCTGCACATGTTGGGCATCAATTTTTAGTTTTTGTTTTGATTTTTAGGAAGAGCTTTAATAACATACCCAAAATACAAATACGACTTCAGTGTGAAAATACTGAAAATCCATATGCAAAATGTTAAAATAGCTGTACCACTGCCAGTCTCCTAGAACAAGCCTCAGTGTATTTTCAAGTCAGAACGTCTGACATTTCTGTAAATCAATGCAGTTCCTCAGACACTGAGACAAGGCTAGGGAGGATGAACAGTTGGATACCTTATCATTAATAGCAGAGTAAAGAAACTACCCAACTGATCAGATGCCTCTCGTGAATGGAAGTGACCTAAAACGATCACGTAATAATTTAAAAAGAAATCAAGTCATCCCAAAATGTATGAAGAAAAAAAAAAATTTGCTATTTAAACAAAAAATAAACTTTGTTTAAAAATCAAAACAAACAAAGAGCCCAGATTTCGTATTAGCATTCCTGGAAGACATAACACACTGCTCATGTGGGAAAATTCAGGCACCCTGCTCTATTCTAATCAGATCTGCAGCAAAGTGATAGAGTAACCAGTCACTGGGCTATTTTTGGATTATTTTGAGAGCTGCTTTGGGCAGTTAATAATAAGCATCTTACTTGGTGAGGCTCGTTAGGAACACAGGGACTCGAGACATTATTCTAACTGCCAAAATGACTGCAACAAGGAGCAATTCCCAATCAAGACCCAAGAAAGCCACATCTGCACGGGGCCCAAGGGCTTCACTACACTGAGGGACCTGCCCTGACATCCTGCCAAGGGCTGCAGGAGCCTCCCAGCTCTGCAGATCCAGTTACACCGCTGGTTCCTCCCTCCCGAGCAGCCACATCGCAGCTATTTGGGCTCAGCTGCATCGGTGTTTATGTTAATACCGGGGCTGAGTTTATCACAGGGCAGGGGTGTGTAAAGGGACTTCCCAGGAACCAACACCACCACCACCGCTGGCAATTCATGCAAGGTGGACAACGACATGCACGTCACAGCACGGTTCTAATATTAAATCTAAACTGATCTTCCCCGTGTTGCACCACTGCAAAGTACTTTTCCCAGAATAGCCTGGGCCCTGCTCACAAATAGCCTGTTCCTAAAAGGCTACAGAGGATGGAAAAGCTTCCTGGGTAGTTGCATGGCACCACTGCCTCCTCCTGCAGCCAAGGGCAGCAGCAAAGACAGCTTGTTCTACCTTCTCCTTCCATTGGTGCCAAACCAGAGCTGCTGGGAACACTATCTTTACAAAGAGCCTTGATAGGAAAGAGAAAGCTGCTATTAAATCATTTCCTTGAACTTGCATTTTCCAGGAACACCTTGAGTTATGAACACTTTCCTGGGGTAACAATACTCCTTGCTTTGTGTCTGTGAAGTGTCTACAAACATTGAGGACTCCTTAAGCTCCTACTTTTTATGCAAACAAACAACTACCTGATTTTCTCTTCTGTGTTAGGAAAACTCTTCCTAGTTACTCCTAAAACAATTCCATTTGGACATCTGTCTAAATATATCTGAATATAAGCAGGGGGACCTTGGCTTATATAAAGCTAATATATGCCTGTAGATCAGGCTGGAAGTTCATGCCTATGAAGTTGAAATAGATCATCTATATTTAAACTATTTTCACTCCATAATTAACAAGACAGGCAATGCTGGATTAGGATCACACCAGAAAGTTATTGTGGTTTTGTCTGAGAGTTTACATTGTCATGTCTGTTATTAAACTGAACGCCAATACTGGATTAATACTTGCAATCCTACTCTAGAAGTTATGGGGAATACTGACAGGACACTGCACGAAGTGACAACTGAAAATGAGTTTGTATGTCAAATTTATATATCAAACCCCTTTAAATTCCATGTATCAAGAGTGTCAGCTTCAAAACCATTAAAAATAATTATTCCAAGGAAAAAGTAAAATGAAAGACTTTGTCACTGGTGACACTCAGGAGCTCCCCGTGACAAATAAGTGCACCACGACACCCCGGTGTGCACTTAACACCAGCAAAAGGCTCGGCTTTGGTTTACCTTAAGATGCATTTTTCAACACCCTTCCCCTGCCAGCCCGCTAAACATTTTTGCACCTACTTAAGCTGTCTTCCTGCACTTCCATTTCAATCGCAAGAGAAGGAGAAAAGGAAGAGGGAAAACCCCACAGAAACGTGGGTATTCTCACAAAACCTCCCAGTGGGGCCTCAGGACACTGTCCTTCCCTGGCACTCCAAAGCCAGAGAAACGAAACAAACATTTCAGGGAAGTGCTCCAGAGTCAGTACACAGAAACAACATGGAACCAATGGGAACGACAATTTAGACACAATTAATTGTATAAAACCACACCCACTGTTAGGCTTGGGCTGTAATTTCAGCTTCTTCCATTAAAAAGAAAAGTTCCAGCCCAAGAAGACAGGAGACACCACGACCTGTGAACCACCAAGAGAGCATCATCTAGTTCTGTTATCCTGCCAGCCTAGGGGGGCACAGGGTGCTCAGGGGCATCACCACCTCAATGGAGAGGGCACGAGGCCTCTGAGCCATCACTTCCAGGCACTGCTCACCTTGTGACAAGTCTCGAAGCCATCCAACACCTTCATTGGTTGATTTAACATGTCAAAAAGGGAGAAAACTCAAGAGGAGGGAACCAATAATTTTCTACCACGGCCTTACAAAGGGGTCTGACAAGATGGAAGATGACTCTTTTGGGAATAGGCAGGCATTAGAGCAGCTCAGCTCCCTGTGAGTGCACAAACCTAAGCACTCCCTCAGCTTCATGCAGAGCTGTCAGTGCTCAGCACCCACAGCAGCAGCTCTGTAGGCAGGATATTACCCTGAGAGGGTGGGGAGGGAAGGGGTGCTCCACTTGCAATAGGAAGCTGACTAACTCGAGGCAGGATTATCTGAAGGACGGCCTTTATTCCCATAGATATTAAGCAATTACCAACTAATGATGCAAGCAGCTATAGGATCTGGGCTGGGGTGAGTTCATTTCAGAAGACAGGTTCATGTTGCAGATGCTGCTATAGATACAGAGTAAATACAGGCAGACACAACTTCATGCTTTGCCACTGCAGACAAAGAACGGCTCTCACACACACAGTGTCCAACATCTACATGTAAATCACAGTATTCCTGATGCGCTATCACACACTAAAGTGAAGGGACAGACAGTGAGCAAGGGTTGACATCTTTGTGGCTGCTCCCCTCTGGCACCCCAAGTCCCCAGTCAGTTCCCAAAATTACAGCTGGCATTTGAAATATGCAGATAAAACACTACACAGGAATTAATATTTTTGGGGGGCTACTCTTCCCTTCCAGAGATTGCTGATCCTGGGTTTTCAATATTCTTGTACTGATACTGAACGCTGAGCTGACATTCCTGGGCAAGCACCTGTCAAAATGGCTCATGTCAATTTAACCACTTACCTGATTTCTCTTTTAAGCAACCAAACAACACTTGATATCCTTCAGCCCGTTTAAGTAGTTTTGAACACCACAAACTACACGTTGTCACATCTGGGCATAGCTCTCTGATCTGTGGTTCTTCCACAAACAGGAACACTGCAATTTGTTTTTATTAAAACGCTGTTTCACAGCAATAAGCAACATGACTGCATCCTCAGTTAATCCTCACAAAAACTAAGCCAAAGAACACACGAGCCCTCTTGGTACATGAGGCAATGCTACAAACTTTCTCTGTACAGCAGAAAAGAAAGCTTTACTCATCCCAGTAACTACGGGGGGAAAACACAAACAACTGCTATAACCAGCCCACAGCCATCACATATTCAGTGTCTGATAAACAAAAATAATTATGACTAAGTTTCCCCAAAGTACAAAACAATCTTGTGCTGTCACTTACAGAACTGCAACTGACAACTGAAACACATTCAGAATTCACATGGATCCCAGGAAATCAAGTGCCTGTTCTTGACATGTACTTCACACTGAAGAAAACCATTGAATGGAGACCCGTAAGCTTGACTAAAATAAGTATCACTTGCACTACACACTCCTTATTTTCACATATTCTATCTCAGTCCACTCTAAATCGTGTTTTCAGTGCTCCATCTTCCCCATGTTCTTCAAGATTCCTTCCTTCCCCATTTCTTTGGTCTTAACAATCCTGCAGGAATAGCACTTCCCCTCAAACCAACACCCAGTGTAACTAAATATTCTGATTAATTAGAATATAAAACAGAATCGTTGCATTTATTTGTCCAGGGCTTTCAGGATGGGGGTACTTGCTCAAGGATTAAATCCCAGGCATTAAAACGAAGTGAAAGAAACTTCAAAACAGAAGATGAAAAAATGCATTTGTTTGCTGATGCAAAAGCCCACACTCAACCAAGTGGCAAGGATTCTAAGCCACCTTCTTGGGAATGACCTCTTAAGATCTCCTGTCAATCCAAAAGGACAAAAGAAACAAAAAAAATCATACAAGTGGATCTAATGAGTACAACAGTAATTCAATAATCTTCTCCCAGGCCAATCTATGTATTTCAGACAGAACTCTCAACATTTAAAGTGATTAATTGTGTTATCTGGAGGCTTAAAGCAAATTGAAAGCCATGCTGGGCTTTCTGTCCCCTCTCAGAGCCCAGGCTAGTGGCAGCTATTCTCTCCAAGGCCTGGACAAACAGGGCTGTGCAGCAGAACCCCCAGTGCAGCTCCTGAGCCATCATTCCAAAGGGAAACTCTCACAGCAGAGAGCCCTGTCTGAACTGCGATCCACCGAGAGCTCAAGATGCAGCACTGTTAAGGGCTTAAAAATTGAACTGTTTTAGAAAAACCATTGCAAGAGATACATTCATCCGAGCTACTGAATTTATCCCAACAAACCCTAAATGCCAAGGATCCAGCTGAAAGGCTCCCTTTCCCCCTGGCTCCCCTGCCACGCTGTGGATGCTCCAAAGGGGAGATGCTCAGAAGTGACCAGGATCAGGGATCACGGTTTGGAAGCAGCTCACTGAGCCCCAGAAGCCCATCTCCCCCTCTGTGACTCACTTACAACCTCCCTGCCATGTGACACCACTGGTTTTATTCATGATTTTGGAAAGGGAAAAGTTCAACTGGGTTAGGGATTTCCCTGGAAGAAAATCTTGGTTAATTAGTAATCCCTGTGTTTTACTGAAGGCAAAGGAGAATAACTTGGGGACTCGGCTGAAACCCAGTGCTGAAACATGAAATGTTAAAGCCATGTGAGGTATCAGTTGGCCCACTGTCCACCAGTCAATAAAAAGATCGCTTTTTTTTTCCACTAGGGAATATTTTTTTTTCCCTGTATGCAGTTAGGCACCTTTCAAAAGGTCAGAAGAACCAGCCAGACATGTATTTTCTCACCTACCACCAGCATCCTGACAAACACAACATCATAATTCAACCATAAGTAACCCCTCTCAGTCTAGGACAATTTTCCTTCAGATTCTGGGATGCTCTGGAAGAGCTAAAGATGAAAACAATTTTGAAAAAAATTTTGCACAACTCCCTCTTAAAAGTGAAAGGCAAAAATGTCTAAGTGGTTTCATCCCATGAAAAGCAACTAAGAAGTAGCAGGATCCAGCACAGGACCAATTATTTTATTTGTGTTTTATCATGATGAGTGTTTTCTACCTGCATTTGAGCAGAAGATGCATAATACTGCACAAACTGAGAAAATTTTCTAGTATTTTATAAAACTTTCAAATAATCCATGCTACCTAGGAAAATATCCTTAAGTAATGAGCTGCAAGAGTAGAAGGAAGACATTATCCTATAATGGGATGCGTGTCTACAAATTTCACTTGCTCAGCATTCCTCCAAAAATATGCAAAGCAAAATCTCTGCACCTTCACAACAAAAAGCTACTTGTTGGGGGAAAAAAAATACAGAAACTATCTGTATTATGTTGTAACAAATACCTGTATAAATTAAAAGCTCTAGTGTATCCTCATCATTACACAAACACCTAAATCCAAATATTAATTCACTGGTACCCCTCTTACTCAGAGGCAGCACCTTTTTACAACTGTGGTAACAAAGTTTCTATAAAAACAATATTTGTATCATTTGAAAGTTAAACTCATCTTCACTTTTTCCCCAGACCAAGGTCATAGGAGGTATCAATGAGAAGGTTTTTATATAATATAACCTCTGAGGCCAGGCATTGTTCAAAAGCTCCCTAAATTTATCTGAGAGCTTGACCAGACCGCTGATTTCTGAAACTTTATGGAAAGTATCCCGTTCCACACATGGATTTTCCCATTAGGAAGGTAACAGGGCTTTAGGTGGTGTTTGCATGGCTGCTGTTAGGAAAGGGAAGATGCACAGCAGTTAAATGAAGGCTCTCAGCTGAAGTGAAGCTTCAGGGCTGAACTTAAACAGAGTTCTGCAGAGATCACACAAGATGTAGAAGTTATTTTCCTTGTTTCATGAAGCTTCCAGTGCAAAATAAACCCAAGAAAGGTTCCTTTTTTCCATGTAAGTCAGACTCGCCTCTGCTTCTGATAAAAGAATCACTTATCCCTCAACAGCAGCTTAATATTTTAAAGGAATCATCATACATGTTACAAGAATGACCTGCTCAGGTTGAAGCTCTGCAGGGTGTGAGCCCCAGCTGTGCACTCCAACAGACACACCAGTTCAGCCACGGGGCTGCTCCCAGTTTTAATGCTGGGCCCACACAGTGTGCACAGAGCAAGGAGTGACTGTGCATTGCCCTTCCCTCCACACCAACCCCCATGTCAAGGGAGGGTTGCAGGGGTGGGCTGAGCTCTGAGCAGAGGACAATGATCCAACAGCATCCTCCAAGGCAGGGAATGCAGAGGGGAGAGAATCCTGATTATCACCACGCTGGAGCAGCTGGGGAGCCGCAGTTTAAATCAGAACACAAGAGCTTGTGACTCTCCACTAATGCTCAAAGGAACCCTTCCCCTTCCCCACCAGGCTGTAACCAGTTGAGCGGTGAAACCTATGTGCAAATTTGTACCTAAATATAGATGTTCTGCTAAATTTGGAGAATCTCTCCTTACCAAGGGGTTGCACCACGTATTTATGTAATTATACAGTAGTATTTCACATCTTTACTTTCTACACCTATCATTAGAAAACAGTTGCTGACATTTATTTTAGGTCATGTACTCAACTGGGTCAGGCTGCACTGAAGGGAGACCCGAGTTCTGCAAGAAACCTCAGAAATCAGTTCATTTTAAAGTGTCATGGAATAGTAAGTATTAACCATAACCAGACTGATTGTTTCTGGTTCCAACAGGCCAGACTTGCAAAGTTACTGAGATACCCACCAAGATTTTTCCAAAAGTTAGATGCCTAATCAGGGTGGAAATAAATGAATAACCTACTAACCAGCTCTCTGCATTCTGAAGAGTCATCTCCATATTTTTGGAAACCTGAAAATGTTATCCCTTGGTGTTTTCTAATCAGTGAATAACTCCTGCAGGAAAATTTTCCATTTTGTTCCACCTCTTACCTCCTCAACTTTGAAAGAGCTAATGAAAACCAGAAAAACATCAACTGCTGAACTGAAAGCTGCATTTTTCAGAGAAAAGGCTTTTCTGCCTGATATTATCTACCTGAATGTGCATCTGCTTTTTGAATTTCTATTCCTTATGGTAAATAAAATGCTGCTATTTATGTTGTTCCTGATATGATACAGAAAACTAAAATGTAAGCATCACATTAACCACAGAGGTTAAACTGTGCACACCATTCACAAAGCAGACCCATGCTAGGAAGGTTCAATAACACAGCAATGACTTTAGCAGACAACGTTGCCAATTTGAGACAATTATGTGTTTACTCTGAATTTAGAACCCAGCTTAAAAATTCAGAAACCTCAGACTGGGGGGAAGGGGACCCCAGGCAAAATCTCAAGATCCTGAACCGCTCTGGAGCGCATGTCATTGGACTATTCATTCTACTCCTTGTAGGAGGGATGTTATGTCTGATCTTTAATTATGCTTTATGTAAATATCCCCAGAGGCTTATGCAATAGGTACAGGCTTAAGTAAGGCAAGTTGGTGGAGGCAGCTCTGGAGAGGGAAGCCGAGAGCTGAGCTGACTCCATAGCCAAGGGCTGGGTGAGCTCCAGTTGTCATTGAAGTCCTCCAAGCCCCTGAATTACAGAATACAAGAGATTTGCTCCCATGCACATGCTCCCTGCCAAAAGCCACTCGCTGAACCCAAGCTCCCGGCTCCCCTGGATCTGTCGGCACAGCTGGCTTCCCCTACTTGATTTACAACAGCTCAGCAAACGCCATCCACGAGCATTAACGAGCCCGCATTTATCACCTGCTTCAACTTTCGCTACCCTTTGCTGCCACGGGGGTTTGTGAGGAGGCCACCAAAGGCACCGGGGACGCCCACACGGCTCGCTGCTGCCCTCCCACCACACCTCCACCTTGACCTACAGCCCTCACGGCCAGGGTGGAGGAGGCTCCTTAATGCCTTCTAACACCACTTTAAGCGCCGGCGAAATTCACGAGGAGGGGTAATAATAACAACACTTAAAGTCACACCAAAAAGTCTCACTCTGAACAAGTTGTGCTCAAGGCCGGGCTCAAACTCCGATCAAGCTTAGGAGGCAGCTAAGCAATTATTTGTACTGAGGTCAGAAACACCCCGTGTCTCAGCTGGTGGAAGTTTCGTTGAGTGCCCGGGAGATCCGCAATTCCCTGTTTTACACGGGAATAGCACAAACCCCCCCCCCCCGGCCTCTTCCCTTCGTGCCCAAAGGCGTGCTTCGGCTTGCAATTGTTTCTATTTGCATGTGATAATTTTAACTGGTAATTCGAGAAAATATTCTGCACAGCTGCATGTAAGTTTCACCTTTTTGGACCTGATACAAATAATCTGTGCCTAACCCACTTCAGCCCCTGGTTTCCCAAACAGCAGCCTGGTCACTACCATAGGAAGGAACTGAGCTAGACCAAAAAGCTTTAATTTTTCTCCCAGTTCTGCAAGGCAGGATGAATGTGGCACACCCTCTTCACCTGTAAAATGGGGACAGTACTCTCCACTGTAAAGCACTTGGAGAGCTGATCTAAAAAATGCAATATATTTTCAAAAAGGTTAGGCTGAAAGACACTGCTCTTTTCATTCTCTAGATAAATGCTTTGTTACACTCTTTGTCATGAGCTTCCCTGATGATTTTCTTTTCTACCCCATCTCCATTTTGACTAATTCAATTATTTTAGCATATCAAACTCAGGCTAATACAAGGATACAGAACCTAAATGCCACTGCAGGCATGCAGCAGAGCCCACAGAACACTGTACCATTGTTTTTATGACTTCAGAAGTAGAGAGAAGAGTACAGATCAAGGCAGCATGGCAAAAAACTCACTTTTTTTCTTTTTTTTGTCTTTTTTTTTTTTTTTAATTCTCCCTTCTAGTTCTCACTAATTCCACCCACTGGTAATAGCTGAAGGCATACACCCAAATCAGTGACTCATGGCACAAGACCACAGTCCAAACAGTCACCGACTGGGTTCTCAAAGCAGTGCTGTTCAAGAACTGCAATGTTCCATCCCCAAGACCCTTAACTGCTTTGGCTTTGCCCAGAAAAAAAAAAGAGGAAAAAAAAAAAAAAAAAAAAAAAAAAAAAACCAAAAAACCACCACTGACAACAGGTGCTTCTTTAGAAAAATGAAAAAAAGGGGGGGAAAAAAATTCCCCCCTTGGTGCTCCCAGGCATTCCCTGGAGCCCAGCACAGCAGCACAGATGTGAGCCACACTCTTCCCACTCGTGCCTCTTCCCCAGGTGACTCTCCACAGCCAGAAACACAAGAGGGAAGAACTCCCCAGGCAATTTCTGCTCTGAGATGAGCCCACCTCCTCTCCATGTGTTCTGGAAATCTCCAAGTGCTTTAAGTCCAACTTATTTTTTCTATTCTGTATTTTAAGTAAGGAAGATTTTCCCAGGTTTTTCAAAGGAGGCATTTAAGTTTAACAGCTGTTTGAGAACCTTTATTTTTTTTTTTACCTCAGTGCCAACCTCCCAGACACATTATTTATAATAGGCTGTCTTTCTTAATACTTGCTATTAGTCAAAAGAGTGCTTACTAAACACCTTAGCTGTCCAATCTTCACATCCTTTAAATAATGGGGTGGGTTCAGGATAAGCTTTCAAAGCAAGGCTCTGCTCACCTTGTAAAGTGCCACAAACACCCTGATACAGCTGATTTCCCATAATTTTCCAGGTTCTGTTGGCTACTGTTTTGTATCTTCAAAGATACATTAAAATTGTGACATAAAAGGCCTCCTGGACAGCAGAAGCTCAGCAATTATTTGAGTCTTACCCCACCTACTGCAGGTCTTCCATCTCCCCAAACCAGATGTGTACTGGAACACCTAATCCCATGTGGGACTGAACACGTATGTTCAGGACACCCCCCCTTACACAGGGAACATTCACATGCCAGCCCTCACCTGCCTGATCAATTAGATTTTGGGTTTAGTTAAACGCCCTGCTGTTAACACCATTTCTAATGTAGGTGAGCAAAATTCCAAGTGTGGGTCTGCGTCGGTTTAACCACCTTTTTTTTTTATTCAGATAAGACGCCTCAGTTCAGGTTTCAAGGAGGGATCATCAGCAGGAGGCAAAGAATTTCACCACGGGGAGGCTGAGTGGAGGCTCCCCTTCCTCCACCTCCTCAGAAGGAACGGGTGAGGCACCTTCTGCTGGACCCCAAATTAAGAGTGGTGTCACCTTGGCTAATTCCCCCCTCCTACAGAAGCAGAGGGAACTCCAGAACAGGGACTGCAAAAGCCCCTGGAAGCGCCAGCCACTTTTCTCCTGCTTTCCACTAGGACTACGATGCTTCCGTGACCCCCAAGCCTTTTTTCCTAGAGGAGACAAGGGGGATTCACCTTTCTGGCGCAGGAGGGGCGGGCAGCAGCGACAGAGAAAAGCCTTCCTCTGCCTTCTCTCCCAAGGCTACGTGAAGCAGCATCAGACCCGCGTTCACAGGTCCCGGAGCTGGGACACGGCCCCCCGCCCGGCCCTCCCCCGCAGCTTTGGGAGATCAAAGGAAGGCACCCTCCATTACCCTCCTCTTCCATTTTGTTGGGCAAGAGATACTGCTGTTGCATAAAGGCGTCTCTCTGTGTGTGTTTCTGTCTGTGTGTGTGCAGATATAACACACAGCAGCGCGGAATTTTATCGGCGCCCGCGAGCAGGGCAGGGGCGGTGGGGACGGACACACATATATGCGTGTATATATATATTTATATATATACACGGACACACGCACAGAGAGGCAGCGGCGGCCCCACTTTGTTCCCCGCCGGGGGCCGCGGCACAGCCCGGGGGCGGCGGG
>VXBX01004055.1:104637-117912 GCA_013400415.1 Scytalopus superciliaris
CCCGCCCCGCACCGACCTCCTGGGCGCCGCCGCCCCGCTCCCGCCGCTCCCGCCGCTCCCGCGGCCCCGCCGCCCCCGCGCCCGGCAGGGGCCCGTCCAGCCAGGCCAAGTCGTGCGGGGAGAAGATGCGCTCCAGCCCCTTGCGGATCCCCACCAGCGCCAGCAGCTGCGGCCGGGGGGGGACGGGCACGGCTCAGCACGGCCGGGGCCGGGGGACAGCCGGCCTGGCCCTGGCACACCCCCCGTCACCCCTCCAGGCTCGGGTCCCAGGGAACGCACTCGCCCGGCAGTGACACCCCCACGGCCCCAGCCCGTCCCGCCGGGTGTCCCCACATAGGGGGGGCCTGGCCCCCCTCCCAAAGGAGCATCCCGGGAACCCCATGGGATGGGCAGCACCCGTGTCCCTTCCCAGAGGAACATCCCGGGAACGAACCCCACTGGGATGAGCATCGCCGGCGTTCCCCTCCCAAAGGAACATCTTGGGAAACTCACTGGGGTAGGCAGTGCCCTCATCCTCTCTCAAAGGAACATCCCGGGAACCCCACTGGGATGAGCATCACCCGTGTCCCCTCCCAAAGGAACATCCTGGGAATCCCACTGGGATGAGCATCGCCCCTGCCCCCTCCCAAAGGAACATCCTGGGAAACCCACTGGGATGAGCATCGCCCCTGTCCCCTCCCAAAGGAACATCCTGGGAAACCCACTGGGATGAGCATCGCCCGTGTCCCCTCCCAAAGGAACACCCCGGGAACCCCACTGGGGTGGGCAGCGCCCAACCAGCACCCAAAGCAGCGCTGCCGGTTAATAAAGGGGCGTCGTACCATCACTGGGAAAATAATAGCGGCCGTGGTGGACTTGAGGACCCAGAGCAGGGCCAGGCAGAGCAGCTGGGTGACGGTGAAGAGGTGCACCCTGCGCAGGGGGACGTGGCGGAGGTAGGCGAGGTCTGGCTGGTGCTTGGCTGGGATCAGGAGCAGCCGCGCACGGTCCAGGAGCTGCAGCGAGAGGGCAGGAGGTGGGTCACACCCCGCCAGCTCCCGGGCAGTTCTCACCCACCTTCCTGCTGGGGCCGGGACAGGCAGGATGGGGATTTGCCTTTGTGACTGCTTTTCAGTCCTCCTGCCATCTGTGCTGGTGCCTGGGGGTTTGTCTGCAAGAACGGGGGTCCTGGTGCCACCGTCACCCGAAGCCAGGGGAGCACTTGCCAGTTAGACCACCAGAAAAGGACTCAAGGTGGCCTTAATGGGTTAACCGTGAGATAACGCCCCTTGATCGAACTCCCTGCATGCAGGAAACTGCTGCAGCCTCCTCCAGAGAACAACTCTGGGTTTCCCAAGCAGAGGGAGGGAGGGAGTTTCCCAGCCTGTCATCCAAAGCAGGGTAATTGCAAATAAAGTCTACTGTTTAGCGGAAAAAAGTGGTGTAGACAATTCTGGAATGGGGATTTTTCTTTCCTCTCTCTCCATGGGTTTCTCAGGAGAAGAACAGAGCTGGCTCAGCAGCAATGCCAAGACCAAAGGACCAGCAGGTCCTGAGCTCCCAGATGGGGAAGTCCCTGTGGCTTTGAGGGCAAGTCTGGGTTATCTCTGCTTCTCCCAAAGCACCTGACCCACCAGTGCACAAGTTGCTCCAGCTCCTCAGCACCCCAGACACCCCCCTTTCCCTTTCCTCTGCCCCAGAAAGGTCCTTCTCTCCCTCCTTGTCCTGGGCCTGGCAGGGCACAGCCCCGTGCCAGGCTGCACACCATGCAGAGCTAAAATCCGGGCCCTGCTGTGGGAGCTGGTGCCGAGCAAAGACCCTCATCCCCAAAGCAGCCCCCAGCAGCACTGCCAGTGCAGCCCCCCCTCACCTGGATGCTGTTCAGTGCTGCCACACCCATGTGCAGGAACACCCCGTACAGCACCGGCATCGGGATGTGCTGCGAGAAGATGGGGGGTCAGCAGGGCTGTTCCCTGGGGGGGGGGTCTCCTGTGTCTGCAGCCTTTGCCTCCTTAATTCCCAGCAGCCCAGCCTGCCCTTGCTGAACCACATGAGGTGTTCACATGGGCCCTTGTCCTCCACCATCCCATCCCTCAACATGATCCATCCTGCTATGTCCTTGATGAAGATATTAGTGTCGGTCCCAGTAGGAAACCTTGGGAGACACCGTTTATTACTGGTTTCTATTTGGGCCACTGACTGTGAGTCTCTGGACATGGCCATCCAGCCAATTCCTCATCCAACAGTCCATCTTTCAATTCCATGTATTTCCAGTTTGGAGATGAGAATGTTGGGGACCCCATACCAAAGGCTATACAAGGCCAGCCTCAGAGGTGAGGAAAGAGGTCAAGGAAAAGGGATGTCCTACCTGCCTCCAGGTAAGCCGGGGCCACTGGAGGGGCTTTTCCTAACATGACAGTGGAAGCAGGTGAAAACCAACATGACCAGGCTCAGACCCCCATGTGACAGTGTGGAGGGTGGTGGTGGGATGTGTTTGGGGAGCTCAGGGCACCCTGATGCACATGGGGAGAGTGGCCAGCTTTGTGTGCTGACCCTCCTGTGGCACTGGAGCCAAATCCTTTGCCCAGCCCCTGCCCACGCAGTGCACAGCTCCCTGCCTGGCAGCTGGCCTTGCCTGGATCAGTGGAACAAGGGACAATGGGATGAGGAACACCCCAGCCTTGCAGGATATGGCCACCCTCTGCCTAGGAAAAGAAGCCAGCCCAGCATCCAGGCTCCCTACCTTGAGCACGGGGGCCATGAAGACGGAGACTCCCATCAGGACAAAGATGACCAGGCCCGTCAACCTCTGCTCCCTGTTTGTGGCAGTGCAGGTGTCACAGGTGCCCGGGGTCCCTTGGGACCCTCTTGCCTATCCTCCCAGCTCTGGGATCTCTGCCACTTTCAGCTTTCATGGGCACAGGGAATGGGGGGCATCCCCAGGGAGACACTGGCACCCCCAAAGCTGTGTCTGATAGCCAGGTCCCTGTTTCCTGGCTCTGCAGCCATGGGCAAGGTGTCCCCCAGAGCAGGGCCCAGGCTCATGTACCTGATGCCCAGGAACTCGGGGTGCTCTCCGGGGGCCGAGGTTTCACTCTCCTTCCTCAGGCTCTCCATGTGTGCCAGGGAGATGACAGTGGCCGAGACGTACCAGGGGAGGCCGGTGACAGAGGTGACAACCATCAGGAGGGAGACACAGAGGAGATCCAGATGGAAACCTGCTCCTTTCTGCAGGGGGAAAGGCAGCGGGGCTGGGGGGGGGAGCCGTCTCCCTGGGCAGCATCAGAGGGACAGTGGTGGGGCCTGCCCACTCTCCTGGCTAGTTCAGGGTCCCACTCTGCCCTGGCTGCTTCCACAGGGCCCAGCTGAGACCTGGGTCCTTCCCACTGGCTGGTGCTGCCTGTCCCCTGCTCACCTGCAGCTTGTACTCCCTGCGGTTAAGGATGACGGCCGTGATCTGCTGGTCCATGAAAATGAGGATGGTGACAAGGACAGCGGGCACGGCAGACACCAGGCAGACCCACCATGGGTTGGCTCCAAAGGGAAAAATGATCCAGCCCCGTGCTGGGTTTGTGGGCTGTGGAGAGCAGAGGGGTCGTGGCAGTCGCCACCCACCTGTGGGGTGTGTGGCACAGCTGGGTGACAGGACCAGCCCTGGGTGCCCAGGCTGGAGCCCTACAGGCACCCAGGGATGCCCCACCTGTGGAGAGGAAGAGCATCCTGCTTTATCTTGGGAATGCTCCTGGGCAGTGTGACCCACCAGCCCCTTACAAGGACATCCTGGCTGTGGCAGAGCAGGGGGTTGCTCTTGGGCACCACAAGCCAGGAGCTGGGCACGTGCCCATGGGAGCAGGTGGAGGAGGTGGCATTGGGCAGCGATGATGGGGAGCCCAGAGAGGTGGCAGTGATCATGGACTGCTCTGAACCACTGCCAGCCCCACCAAGGAGCCCAAGCCCCGAGGTGAGCCTGTGGCTCTTGCTCCAGTGTGAGCTATACAGTGATGTGGTTAGTCTGGGACTGAGCCAGGTTATTTACAGAGCATTGAATCGGGTGTTGTTCAGCCCCTTCCTGTTCACTGGGGTGCAGCCCACACCCCTGCAGGGCTGGAGCTGGCAGTGGGAAGGACAGTGACAGCACTGCCACTGTGAGGGGCACAGACCCACGCCCTGACAGTGCTGTGCCCACCCTGCCAGCACCTTCAGCTCGCTGGGGACGAGGAGCTTGGGGGTTTCCAGGCCCAAGACAGCATCGATGGCGCAGGAGGCGAGAATGGCCAGGATGACGGCGAAGTCGCTCACCAGCTTCCGCACCTGCACGTGGAGATGGAAAAGGTGCCTGGGGTGCCCGGGGTGGGGACTGCTCCAGCAGCTTCCCCTGGAGCCATCCCCCCACCAATGGCCATTCCACAGGGGTGGCTGGAGGGTGCTCACCCCCGCAGGGAAGTAGCGGCTGCTCCTGAAGCGCTTGAGCGCGGTGCAGGAGAGGAAGGTGCCCCCGAAGAGCAGGAAGGAGATGAGGGTGACATCGGGCACGTACTGACAGCTGGTCCCCAGGAGGTGCCCACCTCGATCCAGGCACTGGGTCCTACTCAGCCCCACTGGGGTGGTGGGAGGCTGCAGGGACAGGCAGGCAGCGAGGAGGGGTCGTGTGTGGACACTTTGGGCCCACCCCAGCCCCTCGCCTGCCTGTCTGGGAGCAGGGGCAGTACCTGATGGGGGATCAGGGGTGAGGGTAGAAGCGTGTCATTCCCTGTGGAGCTGTGACCTGCAAGGGGATGGAGGGTCAGGGTGTTGCTGGCTCCATCAGGGCTGACTGGGACAGTCATCAGGGTGGGTCCTCAGGCTCTCTCCAAGGGCTCAGGATGGTGGATAGGGCCCCATGGCACCCCTGAGGTCCCAGCCCTGGCTGATGCCAAGGGAGCACCACTGGGAATGCACCAATGGCCCCATGCTGGCCTAGCACTGATCCTTTTGGCACATGGTGTGGGTTCCATTTCTAGGGTCAGTGTGGACACATGTCCAGAGTCCCAGGAAACATTCTCTGGTTTACAGACTCAGCTAGAAATGGCAAAGCAAACCCACCCAGGTGCTCCCCTCCAGCCCCTGCCATGCCCCATCCTGGAGCCCCGGGAGCCAGGCCAAGACTCTCCTTGCTCCTGGCACTGCCCTGTGTGGTGCCAAGGCAGTTCCAGGAGGCAGGGACGGATGGACAGATTGCATGGAGAGAACTGGAGGAAGAGACGATGTGATCGGGCGGGTGAGGATGGGATGAAACAGCCTCCTTCACCACGTAGCCAGGCAGCAGGTTTCCAGTGGGCTCCCAGGGCAGCAGCCTCCTGCTCCCCACCCCTTGCAGCTCTTTGAGCTCACCAGGGCTGGACAAGTTGCAGGTGCAGCTGTAGGAGGTGACGTTGTCCAGCCGGTACTGCCAGTTGATGGGGAAGGCGTCTGCCAGGCTCAGCATCTTCTTCAGGGAGTCGTAGATGAATATCAGGCTGATGAGTGCGCAGAAACCTTCCTCGGTGAAGCGGGTGAAGTACCTCACCAGGTGACTGGCCTCAGTGGCCACCAGCACCATGCCAAAAAAGGCCACCCAGAGCCCAATCCAGAGGCGGAACTCCAGGTAGTCCAGGCTGTGGTCCCTGGGGGGGAAGGGTGAACCAAAGCCTCACAAATGACACCCGCCTGGAGTGCTGGTGGCCTGTGCCTGGCCAGGGGACAGCGGCCTGAGGGTCCATCCCTGCCAGGGAACTCACTGGCTGAAGGAGAAGAGGAGGCGCTCAAAGACCAGCACGGGGCCGGTGCTGCTCAGGATGGTCAGGGGTTGGCCCGAGAAGAGGCAGAAGATGAAGCCAGCAAAGGCTGTGCCCAGGAAGCTCTCCAGCACTCCCTGAAATGCAGGAAAAGGGTGCCAGGCACATGGCAGGAAGAGTGGTCCTGGGACTGTCCCTCCCAGCAGAGTGCAGGGTCAGCACTGGGGATCACGGGAGAAGGAGGCAGGATTTGGATGATGCCCAGGATGCCTTGGGAGCACTGGTGGGAGCTGGGCACCAAGAAGCCCCGTGGGCTGGGCTGAGTGGGGTTGGTGCCGGAGGTCTCAGAGCAGACCCCTGCCAGAGCTGCACAGCGAGGGATGGTCCCTTCCCTGGGAAGCCCCAGCTCCGAGGGGCTGGGGTGGGGTGGCCCTGTGGCTGTGCTGACCTGCATGTTGGCAGTCGCGTCCCCCAGCATGCCCCCGAAGGTGATGGCGTTGGTGACCGTGGCCAGGTAGATGTAGAGCACAGCCGAGAGGCACTGGGGGTGCAGGGCGTCAGAGAAGTCGCTGCCATACCACGGTGCCTTCCTCCGGATGTCCCGCAGCAGCCCCCCGAAAAGCCTGGGGGCACAGGGGGGAGGTCTCAGAGCAGACCCCACAGCTGGCCATCACCCCTGGCAGAGCTGCACAGCGAGGGATGGTCCCTTCCCTGGGGAACACCAGCTCAGAGGGGCTTGGATGTGGTGGCCCCCTGACAGCTAGTGCCCTGCCCCAAATCCAGCCCCCCTCTACACCTCCCACTGGCTTGTCCCTCCAGTACCCACCTGCCTGTCCTCTCCAGCTCCTCTCCAGAGTGGGGGTGCCCCGGTCTGGCTCTGTCCCCAGCTGCTGCCATGTCCCCATTGCCGTGGGACTGCTGGTCTGGCAGGTCCACAGTGGTCCTGTGGTGGAGCAGAGCCTGAGACAGGCTTCAGGTTGGGACCCTCAGGACCCAGCTGAGGGACACTATGAGGGCAAAGGGAAGATGGAGAGGGGACAGGGCTGCAAGCAGGTTTGGGGGACCTTGTGTGTCCCCTGATAATGGGGAGGAGAAGGATCAGTAGGAAGAGGAGACACTGGAGTTTGAATTAGGTTATCTTTAGAGGTCCCTTTCAACTCAAACATGATCTTCTCCAGCAAGCCCTGACTAAGGGAGCCAGACCTCACAGGACTATTTTTGTTGGAGGAGCTAGGAAGAGCCTGGGGTGTCCTTGCTCAGAGGATGAGCTCCACATCCAAGTGCTGAGTCCTAGCATTCTCAGCAACTCCTTTTGAAGGGCATGTGGGATAGTTTTGCCACTCTCTGCCAAGTGGGATGGCAGGACTAACAGCACTGGGAGCCAGAGCTGTGGTCCTTGGCCAGAGCTACAGAGGGGTCTGGGTGGGAGGACCTCTTTGCTCTAGGGAAGCTTCATCCCCATGGAGATGGACGTTTCTATGTCACAGGCAGAGGTGTGGCCCAGAGGACCCTGCAGAGGGGCTGGCAGAGGTTGGGGTGCCCTCCCTCTAGCCCACCTCCTGCGTGGAGATGGCAGAGAACTTGGTGGAGGAATTCGGGCGCTGGGGTCCCATTTCCCAGGTGGAAGCACAATCAGCTCATCCAGGAACCTCTCCATCCCTGTGATGAGGTCCTCTCGGTGATCAGCCCGCCGGGCAACCCTTTGGAAGAGCTGTGGGGAGATGCTGTGGTTTAGCCACCATGTCCTTGTGTTCAGCCACTTGGAGCTTTCCTCCCAGCCTGCAGCCATCACCAAGGAACAGACCCATCCACTTCAGTGCAACCAGTGCCCCCACATCCTACAAACCCACCCCAAACCTTAGTTTTCTTATCCTGGACAAGGGAAACACCAGTTGGTGCCATCCTATGCCCTCCACTGCAGCCTGCAGAGGAGAAGAGCCCTGGTTTCACCATCCCAGGCCCATCCCAGTTGTGGTGCTGCTCCAGGCTCACCTCATCCATCAGCAGCGTGGCCATGGCCCTGCCAACCTCCTGGTAAGCTTTCACTTTGGGGGGACCCAGCAGGATGAAGAGGAACCTGTGGGTGAGACAGCACATCTCCAGAGCAGCCCTCTCCTCCCTGGGGGATGCTTCTCCCAGCAGAGACCATGGGGATGCTGAGGACAGCAGCTGGCTTGGGAGTCTCCTGTGACCCTAAGGGGTGGCCACCCCTAAAGAGGGTGGTCGGGGCAGAAGACAAGACACAACTTCAGTGTCCCACAGCACGGGACACCAGGACCCCAAGTGGATCACAGGGTCTGCAGAAACCTGGACTGAGACTGACAGGTCTTTGGGGTAGAGGAGGAGACATCCTTGGGTGGGGATGTCTATGGGATCAAGGTCTTGGCTGGAGGTGTCTGTGGGATCATGATCCTGGGAATGTTTCTCACAAGGCAGGATGCAGGAACGTTAGAGAAGGAGAGCTTACTGTCCACATGGGCAGCAGGTTTGACAGGACTCTGAAGACATGGGTGGAGACTGGAAAGAGCGATCAGGGTCCTTGATAAATATGGTGAAAATCCCACACCTCAGAGGATGGTGCAAAATAACGAGGTCTCCAGAGGGACAGTCCACCCAAATGTTTAACCAAGCCCTCCACTCCTTTCCAAAACTGGCAGAAACTGTTACAGTCCTGGAACCCTGAGGCTCCTGAGTGGTTCCAGTGACACTATCCTGAGCAAATCTCCAGAGGGGGGGCAGGGAAACTCCTCCAGCAGCATGAGTGGGGTTGAGCGGGACTCAGCAGAACCTGCTGCGGCCCTGGTGTGGGGCTGGAGGTCTCCCAGAGCCTGCTCCAAGGGGATGAGAGGGGACAGAAGCCACCCGGGATTGCTTGCATAGGGCAGTGTGAAAACCTCAACACCCTGGAGAAGGACCTGGGTGGGAAACAGCCCCGAGGAGGTGGCTGTGCCTTAGGAACAGCCCGGCATGGCCAGCAAAGGAGATGGTACCATGGGCAGAGGGATGGGTAGGGATAAACTGTCCCTCCCCTCCCGTTTGAGGGGAGGAAATTCAGAACAGGGGGTTGTCATGAGACCCTCGAGACCCACGGGGACCTGCCACCCCTCTGCCACTGAGGACAGAGCCGCAGGTGGGTGAATGTCTTGCTCCTCCCAGCTCCTGGAGAACGGGTGCTCTGGGCAGAGTGACCAGGAGGTGGCAATGTCCCTCCTGATCCCCGCCTGCCTCCTCCACGCGCTCCCTAAGGAAGCGCCCAGCTCCAGGGGCACACGGACCATTTACCCTCACGGCTTCGGGCGATGCGATGCTCAGCCATGGGGAAACACCTCCTGCCCTGCTTCTCTCCCCCCCACCCCGTCCCACTGCTCAGGAGAGCATCGTGGGCAGCGGGAGGGCAAGAGACTCCTGCAAACCTGCATCCCGCCGCCACTGCCAGCCCCCACCACGCTCCCGGCGCTAAGTGGAGAGCATCCAGAGCTTCCTAAGGACAGGAAAAGCAGACCCCAGGTGGGGGTGACCCAGGGCATGTCCCTCCCAGGGTGCCCAACAGATGCTCCACTCCCAGCCCATCCCGAAATGCTCCTAAGGAGCTGGAAAAAGGAGGAGGGGAAGAAGTGAGGCAGGATTCTGGGACTGTATGTGGCACTGGATTCAATTCCCTTTGTTTTGGCCAATCAAAGCCCTGCCTGGTGTGGCAGGGAATAGGGAGACAGGGACAAGAGGGGAACAGGGACATGGGCCATGCTCTGTTACCTGCTGGGGAGAGCAACTTCAGCCAGTGAGCCAAGGGACACCCTGTGCCTGAGGCGAATGAAGGCAGTGAAGGGCTTCTCCAGGAATTCAACTTCACCCACAGCAACGTGGGCTGCTTCAGCTCCCGGTGGGACCTTCTTCCTAAATCGGTTTCTCAGCTGAAAGGGAAAGGATGCAGCAGTTGGGCACTTGGGATGCAGTGACTGGGAACCTGGGATGCAACAGCTGCTCCCAGCCCAGCTCCATCCTGCCTTACTTGCTCCTTAAGAGGTGTTTTGGAGAGCTGGGCTCTGGGCTCAGACCTGCCTTTGGCCTTCCCTGCAAAGAAAGAGATGGAGCAACAAAATCCATGTGCAAGTGAACAGGCAGTGTGGGCACTGCCCTGGGCTGGTGGCAATAGAAGGGTTCCCAGTGGGACAACCACAGCTCCTACCTCGGCACGGAGAGAGGCAGAGCTCAGCGAGTTGCTGCAGCAAGGATTTTGTGAGCTGGTGCCATGGCTGGAGGAGCAGGAGGGCTGCCAGGCGTTCTCTCAAGGCAGGCTGCAGCTCTTCTTCCTCGGGATGCCCAGAAAGTGCCTTGTCTGCATCAGGGATAGGGACAGCCCTGAGCCCCTCAGGTTTGCTGCCAGGGTAAAAAGCCCCCTTAGCTGGAGCAGCAACCACCCCAGGTACCCAGCTGTCATTCACCAGTGCTATTCTATAGGCAGCTCCTGGTAGCCTGTCCCTCTCTGGTGACCAGCCCATCCCAGGAGATGACCTCTGCGTTACCCATGTACCTATTATTTCCTTGAAATTGGTGGCATCCAGATCCAGAAGCACTGTCCCCCTTTGCAGGCATGTCCTCAGCTGGAAGAGGCTGTTCAGGGTGAGGGCTGGGACATGGGGCACACTCCAGCGCTCCCCACCATCCTCCACCTTCTCCTCGAACTTTATCCACCTGCCCAGGGAGGTAAGCAGGGTCAGCATCAAGATAGTCCTGTGTCCCATGCCAGGCAGCAGGAACCAGAGCCTGGGTCCATCTCTGATCTTAGCATGGGGCTGGCACAGGCAGGGAAGGGTTTGAGGGGCTCAGAGGGGGCTGCAGGGGTTCATGCAGCAGGGGCAGGTGGGCAGCCCAAGTGATCATATCCCCATTCCTGCAGACCCACACCTCGCTCTGATCTGATCAGGGGGATTTCAACAGTCCTGGGATGACAGAATGGTTTGGGTCTGAAGGGACCTTAAAACTCATCTTGTTCCAACCCCTCTACCATGGGCAGGGACACCTTCCACTAGATCAGGTTGCTCCAGCCTAGCCTTGGACACTTCCAGGGATCCACAGCTTCTCTGGGCAACCTGTGCCAGGGCCTCCCCACCCTCACAGGGAGGAATTTCTTCCCAATATCCCATCTGACCCTGGCCTCTCTCAGTGGGAAGCCATTCCCCTTGTCCTGTCCCTCCAGGTCCTTGTCAAGGTCCCTCTCCATCTCTCTTGAAGTCCCTTTAGGTACTGGAAGGGGTTCTGAGGTCTCCCTGGAGCTTCTTTTCTCTAGGCTGAACAACCCCATCTCTCTCAGCCAGTCTGTCCCAGCCCTTGGATCATTTTCACAGACTCCTCTGGATGTACTTCAACAGGAGCTGGATGTGATGTCTGGGGAGGGGGGGGAATCTCACCAGAGCAGAGCAGAGGGTGAGCACCCCCTCCTCACCCTGCTGCTCACACTGCCTGTGGTGCAGCCCGGGATACACTCGGCTCTCTGGGCTGAGAGCGCACAGTGCCGGCTGATGTCCCATCTGTCACCCACCAGCATCCCCCAGTCTTCCCCAGGGCTGTTCCCAACCCATCTACCCCACCCCTGCCTGCACCAGGACTAGGGGTGGCCCAGCCATTAGCAGCGCTCTGGCTGGAGTCAGAACAGAAGTGTCTTGAGCTTGTTTCCACGCTCGGGCCATGCCAAATATTTTAACGTCGAGCACAGACAGAGCTTGCCTTTGTCCCCCCCTGGGTGGGCGCGCTGCCGCGGGGTGCTCGCCGTGCTGCACGGGGAGAGCGTGCCTGGCACAGCAGTGCGGGGACGAGGGGCTGGGGCTGGGCAGAGACACAAACCCTGACATTTGGCCCCTCCCCAGACTTTCTGATCCCGGGGAAAGACCCACTGCTGCCCCAGATCCCTGTGGCCCGTGTCCCGGTGCGCCTGCCGAGCAGAGGGGGGATGCTGCGGGACACCGGGACATCCCAGCCCCGGCGCAGCTGCTGGAGCCCTGGAGAAGCAGCAGAGAGGATCAGGAGGAAGGGCGCTGTGCCCGCGCAGGGTCACTGCCCGCACTGCCTGACACCATGCCCTTTCCCATGGCATGAGTCAGTGCAGCGCGGGCACCGGAGCCCCGATTTGGGGATGAGGCTGAGGAAGCACCAGCTCCGGGGCATACCCTGGGCTCCACCTGAGCTGGAAGGCTGGGCTCCCAAAGCTTGGCCCTCGCAGGTGTGCCTACCTGGCCGTCTCCCTCCACTCCAGCCCCGCTGGGGTGCTGAGGAGCTGGTTGAGCTGGATGAAGAGCAGCGGGCAGGTGACATCTCCCCCATCCTGCCGCGGGGCAGCACCAGCTCGTCTGTCCGCTGGGGCCATTCTGGAGGGGAAGATGCTGCAGCCCAAAGCCTGGGAGTGAGCTCCTGGGTTGCTCCAGTCTGGTCTGGGTTGTGAGCAAGTCCCTTCCTCCTGGAGAGTCGTGCCACCTGCCCTGGGCATGTGGGCTCGCATGGCGACCAGCACCAGCAGCCACAGGTGTGGATTCCCTCTGGCACTTGGCAGGATCCCACTCATCCCCACACCTTTTAAAAGCTGTGAACTGGTTTGAACTGGCCACAAACCAACACACAGGAGCCGAGCCCAAAACAACCACCTCAAAACAGCAGGGTCAGACCCACAGGTCCCATTGTGGCTGGGTCCTGCCACATCCAGGGACCAGGGGACCCACCTGCCTCCTCCAGGTGACCCACGAGGTCCAGGCTGTTCTTGGGCAGCAGCATGTCCCCAGTCCTGTTTGCACCCTGCAAGGCATTGGTGAGGGGATGGCAGGGCCAATCGTGAAGAGCTGGTGGCAGCATCAGTGACTGTGCCAGGGTGCTGTACTCATGGCAGTAGGGGTGGCACTCCTTTAGGAAAGCGGATATGGGGACATGGATTGGGGAAGGATGTGGCACTGCTGAGCAAATCCAGAGTGTGGCAATGAGGGTCTGATGGCAATGGCCAGGAGAGTGTCAGGGCTGCAGCCTGGGCAGGGGGCAACTCTCTGGGCTATGGCAGGGGAGGGGATGGAAGGGAAAGGATGTGGGCACAACCACAGCACCCTTCCAGGGATGGGGAGGTGGCACCATCACTGTGATGCCCCCCTCGGCCCTCTGCAAACAAAGCATGGGGCTGTGTGCAGTGCAAACACAGTGGCAGGACCACAAACACCCGCAGCACTGGCACAGGCAGGCTGTGCTGGACCCCACTGGCCCCAACAGGATCTGGCCCCAGGAGCAGCTGGAGCAGGGCCAGGCACCACCACAGCAGTGTCACATTTTGGGAGAGTGCAGGTGGGCGTGGAGTCCTGGTACCTGCCTTGAAGGAGCTGAGGCCAAGGATCAGCCCACCAGGCTGCTCTGTGATACCAGTGGATGGATGGTGTGTGGAATGGTGCAGGAGGCAGAGGCAGGGGCAGGGAGCAGAGGCAGGCAGCAGAAGGCAGGCAGGATTGGCAGCCTGCACACACTTCCCTACCCTTGCCCACTGCCAACACTCTGTGGCAACAGCCTCCCTGGCTGC
>VXBX01004055.1:140041-189583 GCA_013400415.1 Scytalopus superciliaris
AGAGGGGGGGGATGTGCTTTTTTTTTTTTCCCTTTTTTTTTTTTTTTTTTAATTCCATTTATGTCGATTGAGCCTTCTAAAAGAATTTATGATGTTCATTAAAAGCAGACCAACAGCACTATTTGGTTATTTTGGGCTATGCTATATTTAATGCACGCTTAGAGGTATATTCCTCCTTTCTTTTTTTAAAGAGCCCAAGCATGAACAATGGTATAAATCTACCATCTAGTTAAGTGTCTGGCAATGCAGAAACTGCTGTTTGCAAGCTGTGTTACTATCTTGGCTTGAGGTAATGTAATATGCTGTAGCTATTGACAGATCCCCCCCCCAAAAAAAAGAAAAAAAAGTGAAAGCTCAATGTAAACATGGCCTGAAAGTGCAGCCCAAACCCCTCTGCAGGGCTGGACACACCAGGACAGTCCGTGCAGGGGTTTGAGGAAGAAAACAGGGTGGCATTCTCTGTTCAGTTCCTTTAGCTCCTTAGAGTAAATAGGTTTATGGCTTACAAACGTTCATCAGAGTAAAAGTTACCCTTGTTGGGGCCTGCCTAAGCCGGGGTTTGGCCGGTGGCCACCGCGGCTAATCCCGGTCTCCGTGTGCTCCGGTGTGTGAGGCTGGCTCTGCACAGGTTCCTGCTGCTCGTCCCCCTCTCCCAGGGCAGCAGTAAAAGGACATGCGAGCTGTGAAACTGCTGCTCCTTGGAATGTGTTTTCGTGTATAATCCTCCCAATGTCAGCCGCAGGTTTTGTTTTGCTTTAAGGTATGCGGGAATGGTGAGGGTCGGATAGATGGAGGGGTGACCCGGTGAGACGACTGACCACTGAAATAGATGCAAACACAGGGAAAGCTTCAACTCATCTGCTCCAGCTCCATCTGTTCTGAACCAGCTCTAGTTAAGGCGTGTGATCTGTTGATGGGGAAAGTCAAAATCAGCCTGAAAAAACGTGAAACCCTTAGACATGAAGGGTGGCAGCACAAACTATAATTAGTGATGATTTTTCTTTTTAATATCGCTTCCTTGTCTTGTTTGGAACTGGGTAATTCATCCAGGGTGGCTAAAACTGGAATTTGCTGGGGTATAAGCAGGGCCTGCTATGAGCTGCATAGAGAATCATGTACAGAAGCATCAGCAGATCCTGGGAGAGTGGAAGGGGGCTACTGGTTGCTGGCAACTGTGCACAACTGGCTCTGGTTCAATCAAACTAGATTGCTTGGGATCAGCTCCTTGGAAACCTTTCTTCCATTGGCTTTGAACAGTACTTAAAATGCAGTAATCCCCTACTGAGTCTCCTCAAAGCTTGAGCAGCAGTGCAAGTTCAGAATTAAAAAACATCTTTAAATAGATAAGAGCATGACTGAGCTTAGCCCAACTTTTCTCACAGAGTGGTCTGATGGAAGTGCTCAGTTTCAAGGAGCAGGATTTTCCATGTAAATAGCTGCTGTGTTGTACTACAACATGTTAGGTTGTTTAGAAACACAATAAACATGTCAAAATAATATTATGGCTTTGGGGAAAGTTGTTTGTTTTCAGTATCTTAGGTTTTTGTAGAGTGTTTCCCAGATGCAATGACAACTGTAAAGCTGAAGTTACAGTGACTCTTTATGTAAGCTTAGAGCCAGGTTAATGGACTTTTAGGTCTGTTGTTCATCATTATTCTGGCAAAATATGACTGGACATTCCTGCCTGTAAAATTGTCTCTCTCTGCAATTAGGCAGAGGGCTGTGTATCCATCTTGGCAGGGGTACCTCTGGTACCACGTGCCAGTTCTTGCAGGGATCTGTGTGGAGCCAAGTGGGAAATGCTGCTTTTTTGCAGATTGGCTGGAGCGAGTCCTGTGGTCTGCTGGGGGCTCCTTCCCTCCTGGTTTTAATATTTGAACACAAACACCCTCTTCTCCTGGCAGGCTGGGCAGGACAAACACTGCAACCATGTTCCCTAAACCAGCGAGGGAGAGGAGAGGCTGCTCATGCCCCAGGCAGCTGCCTCCCACTGAAAGTCCAGGCATAAAGGCTGAAGCTTGTTGCAGTTACCAGTAAGGAAGTAGGGATTCTTCATGGAAAACCTGAACTATGAGCATCACTGGGACTCCACCTTTAATAACTTTAATGACTTGTATGTCATAATGAAGAGTGGCGTGTGCTGAACAAACATCTCCATAACCTCATTCATTAAGAGGCAAAACTTTCAGTATCTAATACTGTGTCTCAAAGTCAAGTAAACAGTATGTTTTGGTGCAAACAGGCTGAGTTATGGAATTACTTACACTGGAGTAACATCACTTTGTGGGTGTGAACATGTGACACAAAGGAGCAGTCAGATGATGAAGGGGGGGCAGCACTGCTGACCCGATGAGAGTCTGAAGGTCGCTTGGGCCAGAGCATCAGGGAGTGCAGTATGAACACTGATCACACCAAAATTACAAAAGAAAATTACAATTGGGAAGGGGTAAGAGATCCCTTCAGAATTAAACAAGTGAAGAGCCTCGGAGAGTGTGTATAAACCACTTTTCTCTGCCTTGGGGAAACCAAATTCCTGATGCGAAGCTGGCAGAGGGAGGAAAATAGAAACAAGTGGGAATATTTAGAGCGAGGTTTCTCTTTCAGTTCCCTCGTGCTCTATTTTTGTTCCTCGTATTGCACTTGAGAACCAGCAGGCACTGGGAGACTGGAGCAGATAGGTACAGCCAACTGGCAACCACTTGGCTCTGCTCCATGGAGCTGTTCTTGTTGGCAGCCCAGGTCTGGCTGAATGCTGCTGTTCTTGGGGACCCCACTCCTCTGCAGCTCCCTGTTCTAACTTTCTTTGGTTTGAGTTGTCACCATTATCTGTGGACACTGGAAAAATTATTAGTTCTCTGGAATGGGGCAAATCCTGCTCTGTTTTTACTGGCCATTCCATTTTGAAATGAGTGGGCAGCTGAATCCTGGAATATGCTGAGTTGGTAGGTACCCATCAGGATCATCGAGTCCAATTTCTGGCCCTGCACAGGGCACCCCAAGAATCACACTGTGTGCCTGAGAACAATGTCCAGACACTTCCTGAGCTCGGGCAGGTTGGTGCTGTGATGGGGTGAACGTGTCCATTCTGACCCAGATATTTCTGATGTTAATTTAACCACAGTGGAAAAAGTTCCTGCGTGAAGAAGTGATCGTTACTAAGCTTTGTAATTACTGTGGTGCTGAACATGTTTTTGAATCGCTGTTTGACAGTGTAGGTGTCATGTTTGACAGATTAGCGTGTGCTGTGGCACTTCACTGAGAGAAGGCAGATAGGGGTGGACTCATTTATCTGGGAGAAGGTTTGGCTGTGATTGTGTGGAATATCAGTGCTTAAACTCCATCCCAGTTCAACAGAAGAACTCAGGGGGAGCTTGGAGCCTCCTGTGGACTCCAGCAGAGCTGTGGAGGCAGCTTGGGTGCTGCTCTGTGCCCAGGGGTTGGTTTTATCCGTGTCACCTGCCAGGCTCAGCACCACTGAGCAGAAAAGGGGCTCCTTAGCTCAGTGGGGCAGTGACCTCATGTGGGGCCAGCTCTCAGCTGGTGGTGAAACCTCCAGGCCCTGAATTAAGTTCACATCTTTGAAAGGCTTGTTTTCAAACTCACTCAGGGAAGAACTAAGTCCTCAGAACTTCCTGTGGTTCTTTCATGAGCTTGAAAAATCTGTAAACAAAATGACTACATGTAACTGCAACCAGGCAGCAGAATGACACTGGCCTATTTCTCCAAGTTGTTGAGGGGGAAAGAAAAAAATCAAGTTGGTGTATTACTTAGGGTAATTGGAAAAATGAAATTTAGATTAAATTTAAACTCTGATTTATTACAAGTGCCCTGCAGCACTTCTTAATGAGGAGAACAAGCTTCTGATTTTTCCAGGTGCTGTCATAAACCACATTATTTCCTTAGGTGAAATCTGAGGCCAAGGTCTCTGTCATGTGTTTATCCCAAGCTAGATGCTAAAAAAACTGATGAGTTTTTGAGTCGTTTGAAGCCAGATTTAAATAGTTAACTGTGGATGTGGTTTTTTTTTTTTTTTAGCTTCAGCTTTCAAAGAACTGGCCTTTGGCAGCTTCCAGGGCAGCACCTGTGTGCTTTAGGCTGAGGGCTCTGTGGTCTCGTGGCAGGGAATTCAAAGGGGTGGCTTGAAGACAGTACTGGTGAAGACCTGCAGGATGGTGCTGGCCAAGGCAGGGACATCTGCTTTGCTTCTGAGCGAGCGTGTGAACGGACACAGGTCCCAGCCCACGGTTTTACAGCAGACAGATTCGGGGTGGTTGTGCCTGTGCCCACACGAGCCTCGTCAGTGCTAACTCCAGCCATCCCGTTTTAATTTGCTGTCACACGCCTGCCAGAGCTTTGCAGGAGGGTGGGAGGGACCATATTTCCCCCGATGACTGCTGTTGACATTTGCAGAATAGAAGTGAAGTCAGCCAGTTGTTTGTTGGAGGTTTTGGTGCCCGGTCGGGATCGCCCAGCACTGGGGGACCTTCCCAGCTGCAGCCCGGGGAAAATTGCTCAAGCTGTGTTGGTGTTGAATGTTGTTTTGTAGAGCAGGGACATCAGGGAAAACCAAAATGATCAATCTTGCTGTACAGCTTGGGGAAGCAAACGAGAAGGGATTCCATTCTTCTTCGCTGCCCCCACAAAAAAGGAAATAATTCAGGAAATGTTCACGTCCACAGGCAGGCTCAGGGAAGCAGTGACGTGGGAAGGCACTGATGGCTTTGTGTACAGAGGGCATGTTGCAGCTTTGGTTTTCACTAATGGCAGCTACTGCAGAAGCAAGGCAAAGTTTGAGTCCTTACCAGGCAGAGTTTGAGTGTACACCCCAAAATCTGCAGTGGGGTGTGTGTGAAGGCTGATGTCTTTTATTCTGGTGCTGTAGGCTCAAGGTAAGAGCATCAAAATGATGTTGCTGGTGGTCCTGAAAAATAGCTCTTCTCTAGCTGGATCCAGGCTCTGCATCTAATAGCAACGTAAATAACTTCTCTTTCCAAGAAGAGTGGTTTTGGATTTGATTTTCACAAGGCTGAGCAAAACCTGTGTTTTATTTCAGCAGCCTGTTGTGGGCTAGCACCCCAAACCATTACCGCTGTGTGCAACTGGATTGAGAGGGCACCTAGAGGGAAAAGGGGGGACAAAGAGAGTCTGAGTGAGCTGTGCTGGTAATAACAGGAGCAGGTAGAGAACAAAGATGGTGCCAGCAATAAACATGAGCCAAGACTGGGAAGAAACAAGGAGATATTTGAGAAAATTGTGACATAGAAGATCTAGCGGAAGTTCCTGTGGAATAGAGGAGGTGAAGTGGAACAGGGAGAGAAGTGGGAGGAGGAGGAGGCAATTGCTACATGCAGTTAATAGCAGTCCCAAAGAGAGTTTTAATTGGAAACCTGTTATAATTAACCACAGATTCGCTCCCATGCATTTCAGGAATGTGTGTGGCAGGTCGTTTTCCTTTTGGCTGTTGTGTTGCTGATGCAGAGTGCACTGGATTTCCAGCCAAGTGGCAGATCCGTGTTTGTGTTTACCAGGCCCTGAGCAAACACATTAATAATGTCATTTGTCATGGGAGATGACACTGCAAACTGATTTCAGATTTTTCTGTAGCAGACAGGAAATGTGCTCTGATTCTGCCCTGTCTAAAGCTGCTCTTTTTAGCTGTTCAAGCATGAGCTCTTGTCACCTGGCAGGAAGACAGTGACCCTAGTTGGTGCTGGAGGAGACCTTGACCTCATTGGTATGACCCGTGGAGGCTCCTTCTAAATCCCCTGGGGGACTTTCTAAGTAGGGAAGGGGTTGAATCTGCAGCTTGTGCATTCTTTATGTCTGGAAGGATGAAAAACAACCATGGAGGGTTCCTAAAATTTGTTTGAACTTAGTTATCCTTTACCTCTTTGTGGGATGACCGTGCCGTGTGCTGGAGAGCTGCTTTGAATGCTGGTGCAGGGAAGGTTTCTACTTACTGGTGAGCACAATTGCAGGGACTGAGGCGTTATGGATGCATCTTTCAAATCCCTTTGGAAACTAAGAACAGGTGGAAAACAGTGACTGCAATTGCAGTTAAAAACAGCCATTTCCCATCCCACAGAAAACCCCTTTGGCAGGTGAAAGCATGGGAATTTGGAGGTCAGTGAGGGAGCGGGTTAAAGCCAAGGCCTGAGAAGTGGGAGCTGTGAAAGCTCCATGGCTCTCTGCTGGAAGCACCTTGCTGTCAAATCACAGAAGGATGTGGATTAGAAAGGCTCTTCCTAGATCATTCAATCCAACCCCTCTGCCATGGGCAGGGGCAGTTGCTCCAAGCCCTGTCCAACCTGGCCTTGGACACTTCCAGGGATGGGGCAGCCACAGTTTCTCTGGGCAACCTTTGCCAGGGCCTGCCCACCCTCACAGCAAAACCTGTCTTCTCCATGTCCAACCTAACCCTGGCATGCTGCATTTAAAACTGTTGCCCCTTGTCCTGTCACAATAGACCCTGGTCAAAGTCTCTTTGTCTTTCATATAAGCCCCTGCAAAGCTGCAGTAAGGTCTCCCCAGAGCCTGCTCTTCTCCAGGTTGTCCAACCCCACCTCCCTCAGCCTTTCCCTGTGGAAAGCTTTGGCTTTATTGTGTGGGTTTGTTCACCTTGCGAGCACTAAACAGGTAATGAAAGAGTCTTCCTTGACTACTTGTGAACAACTGGTTTAAATCCCTTTGAAGGGAAGGTGCTGACAGACTCCCCTTGCTATCTGCGTGCCAGAACTGCTTCCAGAGCATTCAAGGACACTCAATGATAGGGGGAGGTATGTGTGTATCCATGTTCTTCTTCTGAGAGCATGGATGAGGTTGGTGAGGCTTTGGGACTAGCCTCTGGGAGCTGGCAGAGCTATTTCTCCTGCCTCAGTCACACACAGGGATGAGGATGAACCCTTAGGAGAGGTGACTGTGGTTTGACTTGGTGTGTAGCTGTAAAAAACATCCAACGTTGTCTCTCTTCTTTTTCACTTGTAGGTTTATTCTCCAGCCTAAAGGAGTGATTCATAATCAGCTCTTAGAAAAACAGAGAATAGCTGAAGAGAAAATTAAGGAATTAGAGGTAAGTTTTGGCAGGTAGTAATGATGAAACTAAGAACACTCAAAATCAATAAGATGATGTTTGCTACATCATGGTTTTATCTGTTACTTTTCATTCCCAAGGGTTGTAACGAGGTGAAACAGGGAGCCTGTTACAAGTAACCTGCAAGTAACTCAGGGCACTTGGTTCCTTTCCTAGATCTACAAACTTGCAGGGATTGATTGTTTGCTCTGTGTGCTGATATGAAAACTTGGGCGTGAGGGATTCAAATGAGATTAGTAGGTTTAAAACAAGCAAAAGGCTGTTTGGATGGTCATTTGCCAGTGCTGTGGGTATTAAAAGGTTACACTGGCTCAGGACAATGGCACAAATTCATGGAAGAGAAATCTATTGAGAATTACCAAATATGTAGAAATGGCATCCTGCTCAGGAAGTCCCTGAGCTAAAAATGTCTGGAGGCTGGGAAAGTATGAGGAGGAAGTACCATATAGGCCTGCCCTGTCCTCATACTCTGCCCTAAGCATCTGCTTGATGAGTGGATCTGTGAGGAGATGGGGCTTTGTTTTGACAGTGTGGTCAGAGCACTTCTGTGTTCTTATGTTTATCTGGTTGTGGTGTTCAAGGCAGAGAAGGATATCTAGGAAATAAAAAGCAGTGTCTGCGCAAGTTCCAGTGTTCAAACAAGCTATCTGGTCAATCTTGACTATCTTCTCATGGCTGCGTGTTCTTCAGAGAAGATGTTCAAAATGTACTTTTCCAAGGCTGTTAGTGTGGTTTCTTTTCTTAATGCTCCTAAAGTGTCATTAATACAGACCCTTGTTCATTAGTCTTTGGGGAATGACAGAGAAGGCAAAGGCTGAGTTGTGTCAAGTGCTTTAGTGTTTTGGAGAAAGTGAGTGTGGAGACCAGCCAAGCAGGAATAGGAAGTCAATGCTCAAACACACTCAGACCTGTGCAGTTCTGTCTCTGTTGTCCTCTCCTTACACTAAAGTAGAAGTTGAGTTTGTATTTGATTTAATTCCTTCTTAAAACTCAGCCTGTCTGTGGAGCAAGGCCATCCTCATGGGTTGTGTTGCTTGGAGTGTTTTCTGTGCCAGTCACTAAGGGGGTTTGTGTTTCTGCTCATGAGAATTCATGGCAAATGAGTGCTCTGTGGGCAAGCTGTATATTTAAGGTGGTGTGCAGGCAAGGCACAGTTATTTTTATGGCTATGTGATAAAAGCAATTTTATCCTTGCTCCTGTGGAGCCATCCCAGATGCCAGTGGCTCTGTGCAGACAGCCCTGCAGCTGGGATTGGAGGACTTTATGGCAGCATCTCTGGGTTTGGAATCAGGTGGAGTGTGGCTGACAACACCTCTGGGTTTGGAAACAGGTGGAGTGTGGCTGACAGCCTCTGTTTACAAACTGCCCCTCAGGTCCCTGCCAGCTCCAGGGGCTGTGGTCAGCTTTTTGGCTACTGTGCCCTTCAGCTGTGCATCTGGGTTTCTTCGTGTTCCTGGTGGGGAATGATCTTACCTCCTGAACTTTCTGACTGCTGAGTTCAGCAGAATGGATGGAATTCCCCCGAAATTATAACCTTTGCCATTCTCACACAAAGGTTCAGGCTGGCTGCTTCACAGATGTGTTTTTCTCCTTTGTAGCTCCCTGTTAGGGCCATTGGGTTGAAGTTCCCAGCAATAGTGACTGTCTCAAAAGGTGGTTGGAGTGGAAAGGTTGTTGCTACGTGGGTTGCTTTTGCTTTTCAATCATGGATAGCAGGGGGCTCAGGTTGCCAAAACTTTTGACAGTTTGTATTAAGTGAACATTCAAGTCCATCTTTTAACTCATCTGCTTCCAGCTGGCTGTGGAGTTTTGTGAAAGGGGGTTCCCCGTGGAAGAGGACAAGCACTTAGACAACTGAGATTTTGGGGGAAATACCTGAGTCCAGCTCAGAGAGTACTTATCAAAGGAGCAGGGGATTTTGTGTGTCCTGGAAACAATTTGTGACGAAAGCAGGAAAGAATGTGAAACTTTGTGACCTTCTGCTTTCACCACATCATTGTAAAATAACTATCAAACCAAGAAAGGTTAAAGCTTCCCTCCATCCATTATTAAAACTGAAAGGGTTTTAAAGCTTAGGTTTATATTTTACATGGTTAACTACCTTATTACTTACTCACATTTCTCATTTTGCATAGTTGAATCAGGCTGGTCAGAGTAATCCCCCAGGGCTCAGATGGTGTGGCTGATCTGGTTACTCATGTAGCCTGAGCTTGAGGCAATTGTGCCTTGCTGTGATGACACTATTGCCAAGGGATTGTGAAATGTGTATTTTTTGATACGTGCCTGGATCTGAGAAATGCTCTCCCTGTTACCTCAGTGCTGTTTGCAGAGGAGCACAGCACAGAGGGTCACTGCTGAGCTCTGCTGGAAATCCATCCAGCTGCATGGCAAGGAGAGCTCCCGAGTGCTGGAGTTCCTGGAAGCGTGGCTCTAACTTGCTGCAGAGGTGGGAGCTGGTTTTCCTGGCATGCACAGCTGTCAGTGAACTTTGAAAGCTGTGAAGAGCTTTGTACCTGGATGGAAAGCTCCTCTTCTCCCTCTGACAATTTCCCTCTCTCCATCTCTGCTGCTGAAGTGGTGCCTTGTCTTCCTGAAGGCAGCATCCCAAAATGGGTGGGATACTGCTGGTTTGGGGCTCCTTGCTACTCATTGCATGGCAAAGCACCAAGGACAGCCACACCTGTCCTTCTGTGGGGCTGGGAACATAAGTGTTGGCTGGAATACGTGGTTGTATTTGGTGAGAGGAGCTGTGTTCTGAAGGCACCAAAGGGTCTGGATGTGGGCGAGGGGACAGTGCAGAGCTGTCAGTTACTCTGCAGAAAACCCAGGGTAAATTTACCCTTCTTGTGGAAGCTGTGTAGGAAGTGAATATATAAGTATATGGAATGGTTTGAGTTGAAAGGGACCATAAAGCTCATCCAGTGCCACCCCCTTGCCATGGGCAGGGACACCTTCCACTATCCCAGTGTGCTCCAAGCCCCATCCAACCTGATCTTGAACACTTCCAGCATTGGGGCAGCCACAGCTTCTCTGCCCAACCTGTTCCAGGGCCTGCCCACCCTACAATAAAGAATTTCTTCTGTATATCTAACCTAAATTTCCCCTCTTTCAATTTGTACCCATTACTTCTTGTCCTATCACTACAATTCCTGATGAAGAGTCCAGTCCCTCTCCAGCTTCCCTGTAGGTGCCTTCAGATCCTGGAAGGTGCTGTGAGGTCTCCACACAACCCTCTCCTCTCCCCAACTTTCTCAGCCTGTCAACTTCTTATGTACCTGTGTAGTATTCTGAACTTCACAACTTGTCTGTAATCCTTTGGAATCCAAATAAACTGCCCAGGCTTGCTGGCATAACACCTGTGCCTGCTGACAGGCTGTGCCAACAGGGCTTACCCAAACCTCCAGAGATTAGTGCCAGAGGCTCCCTCACACGTCCTGCTTAGCAGGAGCCATTGGATTTTTCCAGTCCTGATACTATCAAATTCTTGTTGTGTTTCACGGTACAAGGGGTATGTGTTAAATCTATTTTGAAAGCATTCTAAAGGGATGAGCACAGACTCTTTTTAGCTCAGCAATGTTTGTGCAGTATTAGGAGAAAAACCAAGTAATGTTTTTCTTCCCTTGTTTTTAAGGAAATATGATATGTGAGGGGTGGAACAATGCTTTGTTTCAGGAAATGTTATCCGTTTCCATTGTAGGGCTAGATGGATTCTGTTTTTAAATGTGGCATTTTAAAAAGAACAAACTCTATGATGTTATAAAGACATGGAAAATTGATTCTTCATTAGGGGTGGAGAAGTGATTATCACTGTGTGTTTTCTCTGATAATATCTGATAGTCCCCTTCTCTCTTGCTATATTCAGCTTGTTTAGTTGTCAGGCGTTGTCAGACTGAATTGCTAAAAATAACAAATAAGGGGGAGGCTCTGCTGGGCAGCTCTGTCTGCTGTGTGCCACTGAATTTAGCTCCTTCGGGAAAAGGGCAAAAGCAACCTGCAGCTTTCTGGTTGAATTGCACTTTGGTTTTAAACTCTGACCACAACATAGCTGCGTGCTTGTTTCCCAGGCAGTTCTTTCACATGGCCGTGGGAGACTAAAAGTTTACTGCTGCAGAGATAAAGGGTGTTGGTTGGTTTCTTCTCTGGCTGCCTGGAGTAGAAAATATGATCAAAAAAGCTGTACCTAAGGGCTTGATTTCTAATTCAGAAATTCTTCATGTCAACACTGAAATGCCATGTCCAGTTTCCCTATCCCATACAGAAAATGTCTTTGCTCTCATTCCTGGTGGGAGAAGGAACACTGTGCTCTCAAGCACTGCTGTGCTCCATGTGTAAAGCCTCAGGTGGTGTTTGAGGAGCTGGTGAATGCTTTGCACAGCCTTATGGTGAGCACAGACTCCTTCCCTGGTGCTGCCTGAGCTCAGAATTCCTCACGCTGTGGCTTCCATTTTCCTAATCTTCTTTTTCTGGGAGCTTTAAAATGGCTTTGCTGCAGCCTGGAGGCACAGTAGGGGTTCCCCCCGCCTCGAGGAGTCTGGTGGTGGCCACAACAATGTTTTCTTACCCTGTGGGAACAAAGATTTCAGCAGGTGAGGTGTGGCTGGGGAGAAGCTCTGGAGCCCGAGGCAGGTATGGCTGGGCTGGACCTGCTCCAGGGGCAGCTCTCCTTCATTTTTCTCTAAAAACCCTCAGCGTGGAGCCCAGTCCTGTGGGTGGCTTTAACGGTGTGAAAACAAGTCTCTTGAGATTTGTGGGGCTCTTTGCAGACCACAAAGTGCCCACCAGAAGGTAGCAGTTGTTAGGCCGTTCCTGAGTTAGACCAGGGATTTACAGCCTAAGGGCTCTCATCCCGTGGTTGGCTCAGGCTAGGCCAGTGCCCAGGAATGTGTGGTGGGCTTTTTGGCTAAACAGGGGAAAATGAGGAATGCTCCTGTTTGCTCTGGAGAGGAGAAGCCCCGAGAATAACCCTCTGTGCATTAGCCTGGAGCAGATTTTACTCTGGTTGAAGGTGCTGTTCTCCCATTCCATTGCTGGTGTGCACGCACGTAGCGGGACGGGATTTTAAACACGTGTCATCACAGAAGTTGCCCCTTGTTTCCCAGTGTGGGCACAGGCAAGGCCAGTCCCTCTGCTTGCTGTAGAGGGAAGCAGGACCCCTAATGTGGTGACAAGTGGAGCCAGAAGTGGATTTACCATGCATTTGGGCTTGCATGGACCTTTTAGGAGGAAGCTGTGGGAGCTCCACAAATGATGGACGTTGGTGTGAAAATGAGCTGCAGACCCTCGCCAGGCCCTCAGTGGGGACAAGGCCAGGCAGTACCCTGCATCTTGCATGGCTTTGGGTGTCTGAGGCAGCTGTGGGTGTCTGGGCAGGTCCTTCTGGACACAGAAATTTGGGCTTGGTGACGTTACTGGGAAATGTGTTTCATCTTGACTCTGTCAGCTGGTGCCATCCAAGCCTGAGTCTGTGCCTTCACTGAGGGCTTGCTCCTGCATTTCAGGCTGCAAAGCTGGAGGCTTAACTTGCTTTCTGAGGGCATGGGTGGTCCAGCTGCTTGCTGAGCTTGCTGTCAGCTGTGGAACATCCACAGGCACTCCCATGGGAGAGCAGAGCCTGCATGGGCAGAGCTGTTACCAGTGGTCTGCCCTCCATGAGAGCCTTGTTTTGAAGGAGGGAGTAGCCAAAGCTCATTTTTTTTTTTCTCTATAAGTCTGGCTGTCCTACAGGGAGGAGAATCTGTGCTCTCATTCCTGATTTTTGAAATGAAAAATACTCGGAGCAATGAGAAAAATAGGATTTAGAATGATAAAACAGTGAGGCGGTTGGGGGTGGAATGGACACTGTCAGCACAAAATCCTGCATTGTGGAGAGGCTCTCTGACACTGGGCTGGGGCCATACAGATTTAAGGTAGAAACTGGAGGAACTGGGGCGTAGCTAATGCTGCTCTAATTCTTTCTGTCCCCTAAACTGACTGCTGGTGGTAACATGAGGAACAGGCTGTCGCAGCTGTGAGGAATCTCTGACTTCACTTCTTGATGTTCAAAGCCTCCTGGTCTGTCTGACTGTTGTTTGTCAGAAGTGAGGGTGGCAGAAAGCATTGTATTCTGAACTTCATGGGTGTTTTGTGCTGTCTCTCTGTTTTCTGACTGAGTCATCTCTCATCCCAGACAGATGGAAGTCGGTTGTGTGCAGCAAGCACCTTGCAGCTCTTAAAGGCAACAAGTGCTCCTCAGTCTTCTCAGGGAAGGAGGTGGATTTGTTTCAGTGCTGGCTCTTACTCCTTTGTTAGATTTGTTTGATAAAGATCAAATA
This sequence comes from Scytalopus superciliaris, assembly GCA_013400415.1. Classification (NCBI taxonomy): domain Eukaryota; kingdom Metazoa; phylum Chordata; class Aves; order Passeriformes; family Rhinocryptidae; genus Scytalopus; species Scytalopus superciliaris. Next base: position 153,444 of record VXBX01004055.1, read on the forward strand.
ACAGTATGTTCTGCTTTGAAAATTGTGTAAGAAGCTTGTCATGTGTTAAATAGTGCACAAATCACTGGTTACAAAACACGACGTTGGAATCTTGAGAGGCACAGAGGGAAGAAACCCTCACATTTCAGAGGGGATTCCCACCTCTCCAGAAGGGTCATCTATGACCTTAGACCTGGGATGGCTTATAAAAACTTTATTATCTCATCAAATTTTTGTGAAGAGTGGCTGTGGGAGATGCTGATTTGAGTGGAATGACGTGTATTTATATCATCACATGTGTGGGTATGCATTGGCAAAGCTGGATCTCCTGTCTGGACCAATCATTCACTGCAACAAATTTTCAAACTCCCAGATTTTTGCCAGCAGTTGCTTAATTAGTAATTCTTTGTTAGTCTTTCCTGCACTGCAGACTGCAAAGTAAGCACACAAACCAGCTGAGAGGGCAAAGGCCTCATGAAGGGAGAACTGGAATTTGATGACTCTTTGCTTTCACTGTTTCTACCTTTATTTTTAGGTGGATAGTTGTAGATTTTTAAAAGCGGGAGAATAATTAACATGGGGGTTGTTTGCTTCCTTTTAACTTCTTTTAGAGGCTAGTTGTAGACATGCTTTCCGAATAAAGGTATCCCAGAATTAGTTTTAGGCTGGTTTTTTTGGGGCGAGTGGGGAGGGGGTGTTACTCTTGGTTTACAAAAACCCCAAGCAACCCAATGGAGCTTTTCAGACAACCGTTGCCAGTACACTCACATTCCTTTGTCATTCAGAGGAAAGTGAAATACATTATGCATTAATTAATAAAATACTTCTGCTGCTGTCTCTAAATGGTTTCGTCCATCCAGGAGCCTACATTTAGTCATCCGGGTCTGAAAACGTTGCTTGTTTCCTCTGATTAGCATTAAGCTGCTTTTATGATTACACTGAAATTTTAACACCAAGTTGGTCGATAAGTCTGTCTTTGTCATTGTAAAGCAGGGTCTGATTCATTGTCAAAGCTCTCCTTTGTGCTTATGGCTGCAAAAGTATCCAAAGCAACGAGCCGAGCTGGATGCGGGTCCCTCTCCAAATTCCTCCTTGCATGAGTAATAGTTAGTCACAAACGAAGCACTACTGTCCTTGCCTTAGTCACCAGCCCCTGCAGTGGCTCCTGGCTGGCCTTTGTGCCAAGCAGTTCTGGGGAGGGGGATTATTTGTGCCCGATAAACCTCCATCCTGCTTCCATCTCCTCCTCCATCTCGCCTGGGGAGAACAGGAAACGATTATTTGGAGAGCGTGCTCCTGCCTGTCAGGGAGCCCTGACCCAGCCCTGAGTCAGCTTTACAAAGCCACACCTTGCTCCCAGGTATGCGGGGCAGCCGTCCTGCTTCCTGCTGTCCCCGTGCCCGGGTCACCCCCTGCTCTGCTGGTAACCTGCTGGTACTGAGCATGTGGCTGCTTTGTGTTCAGGGATGTCTGAATTTGGGGGGTGGAATGCTGCCTAGCTGGGAGTCGACACCATCTCTTTGTTGCTGATGTGTCTTTGAAACGTATGAAAGCAATTTTTCTTATAAAGTGGTCCGGTTTGGCTGGGGCTGCACGAGCTGAGAGGTGTGGTGTGGTTTTGCAAAAGTCCTATTGCCAGGAGGTGTCCTGATGAGCCACACTGGCTCTGCAGGACCACAGAAACCGAGGCACTGGGTTAGGGAACTTACCATGTTTTGCAAGAGGTGCATTGGTAGGGACGCTTCCGCCGAAACACAGCGTGGGGGGGTTTCAGAGTCGGGGTGAGTTTCCCCTTCCCAGGTTCTCTGTGTCTGACCTGACCCTGCTGTCGTAAGCCTGGTTAGGGTGCAGCATCCGACCTGGAGCAATGTACCCCTGGAATCTGCTCCAAGTGGGGAATTGTGCCAACAAGGGGTGTCCCGAAAGGAATCCTCTGGGCTGATAATACATTTCTGCTGCCGCCTACTGAAAGGTTCCCACCGGCTTGCTTTTGTAGTACTTCACATCGGGCTAAGGTACAGGAGTTCACTGGAACAATCTGTCATTTCCCAGTCACAGAGAGCAGTTGTCTCCACCTCTGCTGGAAGAGTGCTGTCCTGTGGCTTGGACAGTGGGTCTGTGCAGATGCCACAGGGCTGGGGTTGGGGCAGAAAGGCTGACAGACAGGAGGGCTTTCTGCCCCTTACCTTGCCCCTTCTTGAAGGTACCAAGCACGGAAGGCAGCGGGGGCTTTTCCAAATTAGCTTTTTCAAAGTGTGTTCCTCAGAGTCTGGAGGTGCTTGGATAATGATAACCCTGCTGGTTGTGCTGTGGTAGGATTGGGACACAATAAGGGTGGATTTGCACCAGCAGTACTTTAAGCAGGTGCTTCTAAAGGTCCTCCTGAGTTGGCAAATGCACTCAAATGCTTGATACCCTCTCTTACACTCTAATCCAGATAGTTCTGAAGTGACCGAGGGTCCCTGTTACCTCGTGGAAGGCATAACTGAGGGGAAACCCAAGGGTCTGAATCATCACTTCTCTTAGATAAATGACATCATCATGCTTCTGTCAGCAGCTGTCGTCAGAAACCATCTGTGCTCCCTTCCTATTACACATCACTCACTCTTGAGCAAACTGTGGGCAACTTCCTGAGAGCAATAACTCTGCTTGGAAAGTCTTGGAGCATATCTAAATATTTGGTGGTTGCTGTAGAGTGCTAATTCCCAGTGTGTACATGTGCCATGGTGTTGAACTGGGTGAGGACCAGTACTGGGTGAGGACCAGTGCTGGGTGGACCCATCAGGGCGTAGGGCTGCCTGCAGACCCACCCCGCCCCGGTGCTGGTGCCCACTATTTTGGCTTCTCCCACAGCAGGAGCAGCCAAGTGCTGTTCAGCAGGTTCACCTCCTTCCCATTTGTGGGTTCCAAGTGAAATCCCGTTACACAGAGCGCACGTCCTCGGCGCATCATCTCAGGCTGACTGAAATGTTTGCCTTGCCCCAGGGTGCATGACTTGGAGTGCCGTTCTCTGCAGGGAATTTGGGCATTTCCAGCCCCCTGAGCAGCTGTGGTGACCCCAAGAGTGATCTGCCTGGCCTCCAGCACATGGGCAGCACGGCTTGCCTTCCTCCCAGGACAGATCCTTCTCCAGCCCACTGTGTGCTCCGAGCTTTAGCTCAGGATCAGTTGATCACTTTCCCACAGAGCCCTCAGGGAACTCCAAAAATGGTTTGAGTTACTTTTGGGGGATACAGAAACTCTCATCTCGCAGCAGATTTATTGAGACGGTGTCACAAGATGAGCTGTATCAGGGCTCCTGTTTGAGACACTGCATCATGCCTGGGGACTGCAGCGTTCCTCGAGGGAAGCCTTCTGAGTGGCAGAGTGGGATGCCAGAATCCAGTGGCTGGTAGCCAAGCATGCTGTGATCCATGGGGAGGGAGGTGTTCTCTGGGAAGGGACCTGTCAGCTCACTTCGTTCTCACGAGATGGGTGTAAAGCAAGTTCGTAGAAAAAAGTTTAAAAAAAAAGTTTTAAAAGTTTAAAACTACCCCCCCCCCAACAAACAAACAAAAACCCCTAAACCAAAACAAACAAAAAAATAAGGAGAGGGGGAGAAAAAAGAACAGGCTGAAATGAGTAGTCATGTTCCAGTACTAGATCCTGACATTTCCATGGGAACATTTTTGTTTGGGCTTAAGCAGATCTGTGTTTCCAGGTCAGGGGTTGAACCTCTTGCTGAGGTGATGTAAGAAAAGTGGTATTTGAAGAGCAAAAGTCGAGGTTGAGTGATAAAACCATGACTTGACACAGGAAACTCACCTGTGAGAAGGAGGTGAACCACAGCACGGATGGGCAGGGCTGCTGTGCGTGTTCCCACAGGGAACACAGGGCTGTTTGGGAACAGTGGGAATGCTGGGCCATGCTGAACCACCAGCTCAAGGCAAGGCCCTGCCACACACAGGGCTGGCGGCGCCTGACCAGCTCTCCCTGAAGGCTGAGGTGTCTGAGTCACAGTGATGGAGGGAAGACAGTGCTTTGATGATCAAAAGTCCATCCAAGAGGAGCTGATTAATAGTTTTTTCTTACTGTGGAATCTGTGGATCTCTTTGATCTCCCAGGAATGCGAGGTCTGGGTGCGTCATCTTGTGTAGCACCAGCTTCTCCAGAAGCATGATGCAACAGGAGCAGGGGTGGGAGGCTGGGGCAGGAGGTGACTTCCCCGCCGTGTCAAAAGGCCACGGGCCGCCTCTGTTAACCACAACTCCTTTTCTTCTTGGGGCGTGAGCCTGTAATTGTGTTTGCATTCGATGTCGTCTTTCCGCAGCTGCTGCCAAGAGCAAACAGCGCGGAGCTGCCCGGGGAGCGAGGGCTGCCCATGGTGGGGAGTGAAGGGCAAGGCAGAGCCGAGGAACGGGGTGATGCCAGGGGCGAGTCTCACGGCACTGTTTGGCCGTACCCACCCGTGCCAGGGTGCGGGTTGGCCGCGCTGGCACGCCTTGGTCAGAAACGTGCGCGGCGAGGGCTGGCTCGTGGTGCTGCCTGCACGGCCCGGCCAAGCTGGTGCTTCCAGGGGCTTGTGCTTCCTACATCAGCAGCCCCCCAGAGCTTCCTAGGACCGGAGTGCGTTGCCAGCAGGCATTGCATCCCACCAGGCCCATTGCATATGAGCAGCTCCCTGCCCTCCCCTCTTCTCCCTTCCCCTCCTTTCAAGCAGGGCTGGGGCTGGTGGTGCCTTCCCTGCCCGGCCCTGCGGCTCTGTTGGTGGAGCTGTTGGCTGCACAGCCACCTTTCCTCCTGGGAAGCTGCCGTGTCCCCTGCCCATCCCTTGCCTGTCGGATGGGGCTGCATGAGCGGCCAGTCCTATTTTTGGCTGCATCTCTGGTGACATGGGATATGGTGTTCTTACTGCCTGTGGCTGTACTGACCACACACAGGTTCACGCCTTGCCCCCCACACCTGGTTTAGGAAGGCTGCAGGAAACCTTGGAAGTGGGGAAGGCTCCCTAGAACTTGAAGGGGAGAGTGTGGGACAGGTTGGTGGCACATTTGCAGTCAGGGGCAGGAGAGGTGCAGATCCCAGCTCCCAACACCCCAGCTGGTGGGGATGGCTCTGCTGCCCTAGGAGGAGTTCTTGGTCATGTTTTCCTTCCCTCCATCCCAGTGCCAGGCAGTCATTAGCATGGCAAGCCTGCTGCCAGAAAGCAGATTTGGGTGAGAACACTTCCTTTGGGGCTGGTTTTGAGACAGATCATCAGGCTGTGGTTTGTCTCATTCCTGAGTGCTGCAGCCCTTCCTGGCTGGGGAAGGGACTGTTGTTGGCAGTAGGGTTAGCTTAAAGAAATTGGGAAACTGCAGGCTGCATTGACTGCACTGGCTTTTTGGGGCAACTTCTGTGGGTTTGTGCCCTGTCAGTTGTTCTGCAGGTGGCCCAGACCTCGCTGGGTTGTGGCAGTGGCTGTGTGTTGATCTCGTGTCCCAGTGCAGGTTGGCAGAGCCCTTTCTGTGAGGGGCAGGAGGGGATCAGGGAGTGATAAGGGAGTGAATGAGAACTGGTGAATGGCCTGTGGTGGGAACATGTGAGGATGCAAGAGCTTGCCTTGTGCTGTGGCAGGTCAGCTGGCTCAGTTTCAGAGCACATGCAAAGCATGCTGTCCACCTGGAAATGTGTAGCTGTAATTACTTCTCCCTTCCCCCGTGCCCTCTTCCATGCAGCTTCCAGCTCCCTTTCCTCACTCTGTGGGGGAGAAGCTTCTCCAGCTCTGACGGGACCTGCAGCCCCGGGTCATCCCGCCCTGTGTGAGTGAGCTGTGCCTGGGTCATGGGAACACACTGGCCTTTCTCCGGGAGCAGTGGGGGCTGGCAGTGGTCGCTTAGAGGCTGTTCCTCTCAAACAAGTGTCAGTAACACCCCACAAGTGTGTTTTGCAGGCTGGTAAAATAAATCTGTAGCAAGTGGCCATGGGAGTCGTGCAGCAGGAGGAGGAACCGGCCCCTCGCTGCAGCCGGAGCCCTCGGCTGACACATCAGCTGCTTCCTGCCATGCCCTCCAAGTTTCCTCATCACTGCCTTGCCACACTCCCAGTATGACTGTGGGGGGACAGCAGCACCCCGGGGCACTGCCTGGCCTCCTGCAGAGCCTGGCCCTGATGGTTCAGCCAGGAGCTGGAGCTTTTCTGGGAGCTCAGTTGTCATGTGGCAACTTCCCTGCATCACCTTCCCAAAGCCAATCTCCTTTCTCTGCCCTTCCCTGGATTTCTGTGGCTCAGGCAGTGGCATCTGGGGCTGGTTTGGGCACCCACTTTAGCTGGCCAGAGGCCCACAGGAACTGGGGGAGGGTGGAGGCAGCTTAGAGCACTGGTGTGGTGAATGGGTGGGAGCTTTGGGTCAACAGCCCCCAAAGCTGGTGGTTGCAGTGCAGGGCCAGCGTGCTGCCGTGTCCCCTGGGGTTGCTGCCGTGTCCCCTGGGGCTGCTGCCGTGTCCCCTGGGGCTCCTGACTGTTAAGCACTGGAGCCACAGCTATGGAAGTGAAATCAGAGGCTGCAGAGAGCAGCAACCACCTTTGGTTTCACAAGGGACCCAAACCAGCGGTGCAATTCTGGTGTTGCACTGGGAATTCCCGTGGGCTGTGGTTGTGGCACAGGCAGCAGAGGAAGATCACCTGGAGGGTTGAACACACCTTCCCAGGGAAATGCATGAGCTCAGAGGGCGCTGAGGTGAAGTCCAAACCGGGGGCTCAGAGTTCATAGGGTTAACTAGGGCTGCGAGTCCAGGCCAAGTGCAAATGAAGGCTGTGAGCTGGGGAAGCTGGAGGTGGGGTTTGGGATGCGGGGTGGTGTTCAGGGAGCAGATACCACCAGCCTGGCAGGTCTGGCTGGACCGGAACAGCCTCCAGAGTGACTTCAGAGCTGCGCTGTCGTGTCTCTGGGCTCTGGTGTGAGTAGGCAGAGCGTGTCAGCCCTCGCTCGGCGCTGCTCCCTGGGAGAGACAGAGTTTCCTGTCTAGACCCCAGTAATCGTGGTGAGGAGGGGTTTGCACACAGGCTCCTGCTCCGGTGATTGCCGAAGCAGAAGCCAGGCTGCAGTTCCTGGGGAAGGAACACCTCGTTTGTGCCACATGTCTCGGAAAATGTGGCGCCCGTCTGCTCCTTGCTCCCCCAGGATCCGTGGGTCAGAGTGGGGGCCAGCCACCCTGCTGGCTCCGGCACTGCCCGTCTGCAGGACAGACTGGGAAGTTTGCAGCCCCCCAGCTGCAAGTGCAGGGCTCATGTGATGCTCGAGGGATGCTCCTGGAGTCCGGGGATGGGACTCCCTGAAGGCTCCTCCTGGCAGGAAAGAGTAAAAATGTCGGGACCAGCCCAGATCCTCTCACCTGAGGAATTGTGTGACCAAGGAGAGGGAAAGAAAAATTCCCTCAACCTTCACCTGCCTCAGGCTGCAGGTGCTGCTTAAGTACAGAAATGGCATTAAACCCTGTCCCTTTGCCCTGGGGAGGGCAGGGCAAGTCACTGTGCAGGAATGGGCACTGTGTGTCCATGGGGGACATGGCAGCTGTGATTGCTCCTGTGCGGTGTCAGGGTCCCTTGTCCTTGTGGGAGGGGGGCCCACGCAGTCATCCTGATGGGATGTCTGAAGTCCTGCTGGCAGGAGCACAGAGCTGTGGCTGTAGCCTGCCAGCTCCCAGGCTCTCCTGATCCCACCAGGCAGCCTGGCCATGGAGAGCTGCTCTCTGGAAGTACCTCCTGCTGCCTGGTGGGCAGGAGGGGCAGGGGAGAGGGCAGAAAGGCAGAACCATTTCATAGACTAATTTAGCGGCATTAAAAAATGCTTTTAGTAATAAATAACTGACCAGAGGTCAGCTCCACTGCTGCCACTTTGGTCAGCAGGGCTCAGTGGAGCTCAGAGCCACAAGGGTTTTCCAGGACCTGTGACCTCTGTGGCCTTCAGGCTCAGTTCCCTATGTGTGAAATCCCTCGATGCCTGTCTGAGCAGTGTGGGGACAGCGTGGTGGTGACAGAATCCTGCCTGTGTGTCACTGACTCACTGGCAGTGGGAACCTGTGGCTGCTCTTCCTCTCCCTGTGGTTTCCTCAAAAGCAGTTCCTGTGAGTGACAGGGACCCCACGTGCCTGGGGACCACAGGAGAGAGACAAGGAGCCCTTCCTTGGCTATGCCTCTGGCCCTGGATGTCACCAACAGCCTTTAGCATTTAAATAAAACCCCTTCAGCCTTTAGAAGCAGGGCTTGGAGAGTTGTCCTCATGGCACGGGCATTCCAGCTGTGTGTGCAGCCACATCACAGCAAGGGGATGGAGGGGCTGCTGCTCCGTGGGCTAATGGGATTTTCGGCATTGCTCACAGGAGTTGGGGTGAGGCTCCCAGGGCAGCATCAGCAGTTCTTGCCCTTCACCTGTGCTTGGTTTGGGTGGGCTTTGGGGGTCGTTCCTGCCCTACTGGGCTCGTGGTGCTCCCCTCCTGGGAGGTGCCTGTAGCAGGATACTCTGAGCTGAGACCTGGACTCTGTAAATTAGTAACCATCCCACCAGTGCTTATCCATACCTGGCATGGGCCAGAGCCAGAGCTCTGCCCAGCTCCCTGGGCTTGTGCAGGGCTCTGACCCCCGTGGGGCAGGGGGGACACCATGCCATAGTGTCCCCAGCCCCTTGTGGGGACAGCAGGCCCTGTGCCAGCGTGCTGCAGGTGCCACCGAGGGCGAGCCCAGCTCTGGGGACATTCCCAAGATCCCCCCAGCTGGTCACAGAGCGGGGCTACCCTTGCTCACAGCAACACTGCCGGAGGAGACTGTTGTGTCTGTTGTTTGGAAACCCAGAGAAAATAGTCAGGAGAGCCAAGTGCTGATTTTTCCAGGAGCACCCAGACTAGCAGGAAAAAACGCTGCATGCTGAATTCCTATCTTGGGATGCACAGCTTGGGGCTGCTTCCCTGCCAAGCCCAGCATAATTACAGATGATTAAGGAAACACACGTATTTGGTGACGATGCCAGGGAATTTCTGATAGAAAGGAGGGTCTGGGGTTAGAAAATGGCCCAGCTGGGGAAAAGAGCCTTTTGTGCCCAAGGAGGGAGTTTTGCTCTGTCTCCATAAGGAGCCCTCAGCATGTCAGTCCCTCCCTAGGCTCCAGGAGTTACAGGATTTGACTTCCTTCCTTGCTGTGGTTCATGTCTCCCACCGTTCTGCTGTGCTGCTGTGGAAGCAGCCCCAGCAGCTCTGAGGAGCTTTCAGAGGGGACAAAATTCAGAGCCTGTGTAAACATTAACACTGCCCCTGTGCCTCTGGGAGTGTGTAACCACTGTCCCCACGTGGGGACAGCTGCAGGGTGGTGGGTGGTGTGTGCTGGGAGACCCTGACGCCCCTCTGGTTTCTGCCTTGCAGCAGAAGAAGTCGTACCTGGAGCGGAGCGTGAAGGAAGCCGAGGACAATATCCGGGAGATGCTGATGGCCCGCAGGGCACAGTAGTGGCACCCCCGGGCTGATCCCCGCAGCCTGCCCCTCCTTCCCCACCTTAATAAAACTCACGTCTCTGTGGCTGCTCTCCTTGTGGGGTGTGGTGGGATTTGGGGTGAGGGGCCGGCAGGGAATCCTTCCTGCTGCCCGGAGCAGCTGTACCCTCATCCTGCTGGCACACCCTGTGTGCTGCCCGGCCTGGGCACCGGGGCAGGCTGGTGGAGGGGTCCTGGTGTGGGGAGGAGCAGGGGAAGAGGGAGGTGGGCAGGGCCAGCGGGGGCACGGGCACAGGCAGAGACATGGGCACGGACATGGGCCAGCCAGCCTGTGCGGGCCAGTCATTCCACTGCCTCGGGCTATTCCCCCTGTCCCGGGTCATTCCCGCTGTCCCAGGTCAGTCCTGTGGTCCCAGGCCATTCCGCCATTCCTGCTGTCCAGGGCTGTTCCCATATTCCCAGGCCATTCCCACTGTCCCAGGATGTTTCCATATTCCTGGGCTGTTCCCATATTCCCAGGCCATTCCCACTGTCCCAGGCTGTTCCCATATTCCTGGTCCATTCCCACATTCCTGGGCCATTCCCGCTGTCCGGTCGCTCCCGGCACACCCGGCGCGGCCGGACATCGCCACCGTGTGGCCGTAGCGGGAATTGCACCGCTCGGGCCCCGCCCGCTCCCCCCGGTGGGGCTGCGCATCCCGGGCCATTCCCGCTCCTTCCAGCGGCTCCGGGTTGCTGGAGCCGGGCAGGCGTTTCCAGGCCCCGTGCTCCCATCCCATGGGCTGGCTCCCATCACCCTCTGGGCATTTAGGAGGGATTTGATAAGCTCAGATAGACCGGGGGGGATGTCAGACAGGCACTGGCCATGTGCACTGACCAGCTGGTCACTGACACCCTGCTGGGCCCTTCGGCCCCACACCTCGCTACTTTTCTACACTTCCGCCCCAAATCACCCTCACCTCTGCCTTAGGGGCTTCCCTGAATATCCCTGTGGAATCCCAAGGTTTTTCCTTGCATCCAATTAAGTGTCCCCACTCCCAGCTATCGGCTTCATATCCCCAAATGTGATCCAGGGGGCCACCCTGGGATGAGTGTAGGCTAGACATGGGGCTGCAGCTCTGTGGGGATGGCCCTGGGAGAGGCCCTGGACAAGGTATCTTGGTTGGGTTCCTGCCTGCATTGTGCCTGTGGGCTCTGCCAGTCTTTAGGGTGGGCCCTTGAGGGGGCTGGTGGGTCTGGCAGTCCCCTGGCCAGGCAGTGGGTGGGGTCCCTTACCAGGGGTATGTCTGAGCTCGTGTGTGTGTGTGTGCAGAGCTGCTTCATCCCATTGCCCACCACGAGCTGCCACATCCACTGCTTCCCAACCTGTGTGTCCTGGCATCTTTTCCAGGTGCTGGGGTGGGCAAACAGGTGGGCCCTGGGCCAGGTGTCCCCATTTGGGTTGCAGGGCACAGGCTTGGCCAGGTGGATCAGCCCCTTGCTGGGGCAGCGGCCAAAGACTCCTGACTGCAGAGGCTGCCAGAGCTTCACCCCCTGCCTGGCACTGGGATGGGAAAGGGGTGCCCAGACCCACTGGGGAAGGGCAGAGCACTCTCTGCCCCAGCACCCTGAGCCTGAACCCCCCTACAGCCCCAGGCAGCCGGTGTGCTGCACAGTGCAGGGTGGCTGGGATGTGGGGTGGCCCTTCCTGATGGAGCGTGGGGGATGTGATGCCCTCTGCATGTCCCCAAGGACATGTGGCACTGAGAGCGCAGCTGCAGCCACTTGGTGTCTGTGACAGGTGCCAGGGCAGGAAACCTGAGTCCTGCTCCCCTGCCCGTGCTGGGGGCCAGTTCCTGCTGCAGGGGCTGGGGTGGGTGTGCAGGGCTGGGACTCACCTTGGGCCTGGCAGGGCCAGTGGTGGGTGGGTTGAGACCCTCACTGGGGCACGGGGCTGGAGGGGGCATGAAACTATGGGCACTGGGCAGCCCAACACTCCACTTGGCTCCCACCCACGGAGGAGGGTGAGCCAGGCACTCCCCTCCTGTGCCCCCACAGCTGCCAGGCTGACAGGGAGGTGACAGTGACAGGGAAGGTGACAGTGCCCATTCCTGGGAGCTCTGAGCTTAGGGCTGCAGGGGGGCAGCCCCCAGGCAGGGGCTGTGAATGCTCCTGGGGACAGGCAGCTGAAAAGGGCTCTAATCAACCCAAGCCACATCATCTTGCCCCAGACCAGAGCCCCAAACTGGCACTGCTGAGCTCTGAGTCGAGGTGTACAGAGCACCAGGCTGCACAACCCTGGGACAGCAAGGGCAGTGCCCTTTGCAAACAGATCCAAGACCCCCGGGTGATCTCCAGGAGGTGCAAAGCAAAGCTGGTGTGCATCAGGCCAGCAGGGGCAGTTTTGCTCCCAAGGCTGTGGGATGGGACCCCCTGGGACCAGCAGCAGGTTTTCCCACTTTTCTGCAGACAAAAGCTTTTTTATCCCTCTTCTGGCCATGTGTGCCACGGAACAGCTTTATCTCCAAATCTTCAGCACTAAATTAATCCATGGCCTTGTATCTTCTTACTCATTAATTTACCCCCCGCAGCCTCTGCTCTGCAGCAGGGGATGATGGATCACAGCTTGGGACCAGTCCTTCCCCAAGAGGTGCCTGTGCACATGCACAGACGCTCAGCTTCTCCCAGCAATGCTTTTCCAGGAGCTGCTGGAGGGGGCCCTGGTCCAAGAAGGGATGAAAACCCAAGCGTGCTGCCCGGTGTGGGATGAGGGGGCTGGAGGGGGCAGACCCAGGGCTCCCACCTGCAGAGCCAGTGCCCATGGGAGGCTGAGGACACACAGCACCAGGGGACACTCACCCTGCACACAGAGATTCACTGAAACAGCCGGGACCTAGCGAAGAAAATCAACTGTTGGCTTTAATTATTGCGTACGTCTTCGTCTCTAGGGCTAGGAAAATCTCAACTGGTAAATATACATTTCATCAGAATGCCTTTGGCTGAAATACACCATTAGCACATTCTTCAAAGTTACAACAAAAAGTCTTAGAAATGTTAAAAAGGGATATCTTTTTTTTTTTTTTTCCTTTTCTTTTTTTTTTCCTTTACTAAAATAAAGGAGTGCACCCCCCACCCCGACAAGGCGCTAGGACGGACAGACGGGAACTCTTGGCTGTGCAAAGCAGAGCAGTTGATTACAGTAACAGAAAGAAGTCGGGACAGGAGTGGGGAGCCTGCATAGCACTCTGTGGGGGCTGCGGGCGGCTCAGGTCAGCATGTCCCAGAGGCAGCAGCAGCACAGGGCGGTCCAACACGCCGTCAGGCAGGCGCTCTCGCCCGTGTCGTCCCTCCGCCGCTCCTCCACCACGTACACTGCGGGCACAGAGCGGGCTGGGTCAGTCACACAGCACAAGAAAGCAGGCAGAGCTTCCCCAGGAGTTTCCCCAGCCAAAAACGTCTGCAGCCTGTCTGACTCTCTGCTCAGGCTGCTTGAGAGAAGAGCTGTTCCCTGACACTGCTCCAGCCCTACCACACACACAGAGCTGCCTCCTCTCTTGGGATGGCAGGGCATGGATCAGTCCTTGCTCCAGCTCCGTGTCCCTCCCGCATGTGAGGGGACCCGAGGCACAGGTCAGGATGTGGCGGTGCTCAGACAGCCCACAGGCCAAGGGCAGAGTGCCCAAACGCTCTGGGTATCACCGCATGGACAGGCACATCTCAGCTCTGTCCCCCTCCCCGTCCCCTGAGGGATGCCCAGAGGCTCCCAGCAGCGCATTGGGATTCCCTGCACGCTGCCAGCTGCCTGAGCACACAGGAGGCAGCCTCGGGTGGGGATGGAGCTCTCCCAGCAGGGTCTCCTGCCTGTTCTTTGTGCCAGTTTACCTTTGGTTCCTCCTCGCTGAGCTTGGGCTGTCACGCCCAGAGCTGCAGCAGTCTGAGGGCAGGCAGGGGACTGTCCTTCCTGACAACTTTCTTGGGTCTGTTTGTTGTGGTCTGCATGGAAAATGTGCCCTCACACAGGAATTCCACCCAGGCAGGGAGATGGTGCTGCACACGCGGTGGTGGCAGGAGACAACTCATGGGATCAGCCTGGCCCTCCCACGGGATTGCTTTGTGCTCAGGAACCATCCCCTGTCACTGCTCCACCTCTGCAGAGTGATGGCAAGATGACTCTCCAGCTTACACGCTGCCAAAATACCAAGAGCAGCAGCTGGGGAAGAGTAGAAGCCCAGTACTCCCCAAAATGTGTGCCCCCAGGTCCAGGCTGTGCCCCAGCCCCTGCCAGTCTCCCTCTCACCAAGGGAATAACAGAGGAGGCATCTGCTGTGCAGGCACAGCCCAGCTCCTGGGGGGGCCCCTGCGTGGCACCAGCACGGCACTGCTGTTCCCCCTTCCCACCACACATTCCGTCACAGTGCCTGGAGCCCTTGCTCCAGGAATGCCAGGATGGAGGCACATCCCTCCTCCCCGCAGCCCCGCGGGGAGGTGGCAGGCAGCGTGCTGAGCGCTGTGACAGGCTGTGCTGGAACAGGAGAGGTGCCACGAGCTCTCCTCCCCCAGGAGCTGCCAGCCCTGCCTTGGCCCTGCACAGCCAGAGCTGGCCCCTCCCAGCAGAGCAGGACCTGATGGAAACCTGGCTCTTGTGCTGCTGAAGAGGGGGGGCTGCATGGACCCCCAAGCAGGGCTGTGGTCAGGACTGTGGTCAGGCTTTCCTCCCCTCCCTGCCTGCAGCCCCAAACCTGCACTCAAAGCCACCCCTGGAGACCTGCAAAGGGAATGGAGGCTTGGAGTGTTTGACCTTACACAGCAGTGTGTCAGTAGCTCTGCCCACTGCCTGTTCCCCGTGGGGAGGTGACCCAGGGGCTCAGGGAATCCAGGAGCTCTGAGCAAGCAGCTCTTTGGTGCCTTTGCTCTGAGAAGGTCCCGTTACAAAGAGTGGAGGGAAAACACATCCTGAATGCTCTGAGAGTCCTGTGCAAGGTGGTGACATCCCTGTGCTGGAGCCCTGGGGCAGCCCTGGCTTCCAACTGACTGCCAGGTGCTGTTCAAACTGTCCCACCTCCAAGCCATGGGGAACTGGATTGTTGCTGCCAGAGCACTGACACATCCAAAACTGAGGCTGTTACATCCAGATCCACACAGCCATCCCCAAAACTGGGAGTCTCAGTGCTCACAGACATCCAGATCACACAGCCATCCCCAAAACTGGGAGTCCCAGTGCCCAGAGGTATCCAGATCCACACAGCCATACCCAAAACTGGGAGTCCCAGTGCTCACAGACATCCAGATTCACACAGCCATCCCCAAAACTGGGAGTCCCAGTGCCCACAGACATCCAGATCCACACAGCCATACCCAAAACTGGGAGTCCCAGTGCCCAGAGAGATCCAGATCCACACAGCCATCCCCAAAACTGGGAGTCCCAGTGCCCAGAGAGATCCAGATCCACACCACCATCCCCAAAACTGAGGCTCCCAGTGCCCAGGGGCATCCAGATTCACACAGCCATACCCAAAACTGAGGCTCCCAGTGTCCACAGACACCAAAATGCACATAGCAGGAGGCTGCCCTGTGCCAGTTACAATCAGCTGCCCAGCACTGCAGGCCCACCAGAGCATTTGCCTGAAGTATTTATGATTAATCCATTAGAAGTTTTAAGCTACAGCCAAGTGTCAGGGACATGCCGACAAAGCATGTTCAAGGCATGTACAAAGTTCTGTTATGAAACACTTGCTGAAATATTCAAGGAAATGGCTTTCCCAAGCTTGGGGCTGTGCAGGGGGAGCTGGGTGCTCTCTCCATGGCTGCTCAGCTGACTCGTGTTGGATGCTGCCTCTCTGCACAAGTGGGTCACAGCATCCATGGGCATCCCCCTCCTGCCCCTGCCAGCCCTCCAGCACTTCTGCTGTGGCTGGTGCTGGAAAGGGCTGCCCTGAGCCGGCCAAGGCACAGGCACAGCTGCCCATAACAGCCAGGGGCAGGACTGGGACAGGGCAAGGGACAGCAGCCACGTCAAGACCTTTTCAGGACTCACCATAAGTTTGGGGTGTGCCTTTCTGTTAGAAACAGTGAAACAGCACTGAAAAGAGACTGTGTTCATTCCCTCTCTTCTGCTCAAACCACCCCCCCCCAGCAGCACATTGTGGCACAAGCATCTGTCTGCAGAAAAAGCTGTTTTTCCTCGTGGAGGGGGGCTGTGGTACTTTACCAAACTCATTCACCTTTCAAGTTCAAGGAAAACCTCAGAGACAACACCTGAAATACACGTTTGAGAAGTCTCTGCCTTCCACTGCAGAGCTCCTCTCCAGAGAGAGAGAGAGGCTTTAGGGGGAGCTGGTGCAAACACCACTGTGCTCTGAGAGCACACACCATCACCACTGGAAGCTTTCAGACTTGGAGAGCGTCTGGGCAGTGCTCTGAGTAGAAACAACAACCCCCCACCTCTCAATTTGTGTTTAACTAAGCTTTCTTGGAAGCCTCGTCAATGCTTCAGGAGTTGCAGGTCTGATGCTGTCACCACACCACAGTTATCCAGCATTAATGCTAAACAGCTTTTCTCTTCAGCCCCTCGGGTGTGGGGGCTTGGAGAGGAGCAGAACAGGTAAAGGGTGGTCAACTGTTCACCTACAGCTACCGAAGTGCACAGGGCAAAATCCAGCTCCAAGGCAGGCTGGATGAACTGCTCCCAGCCCAACCTGTCACTAAACTGGAGGCATCCTACACCAACCTGCTCATTTTTGGACACTGCACCTCAATGTTGGCTTCAGAGCACCAGCACAGTGACACAAGTACTTAAGGACACATCAAGAGCACGTGGCAGCACCTTCACAAGCTCCCTCAGCCCAGGCAGTAGTGCTTTATAAGCACAGGGGATTCTCCTGTCAACAGCACAAGAAGGGACAGCATAACAACACCCCAAAGCTCTTAAAATCATTTTGTTGGGAAGTCTTGCACTGCATGTTACTGATGCAAGCCACTCATGGCCTCCCAACTCCCTGCAACCAGCAGGATTCCACTGACAGAGACCACGTTTTCTACTGGAACAGCTTTGCAAACAAAGCCCAATCCAAAATCTGCCAGCAAAGGGAACTGGCAGGTTTTGTACAATTCCTGTCAGAAACCTGAGTGCCTCCAAGCTAAAGCCACCCAGTTTGCAGTGGTGAGCCTTACTGGGGACTCCATCAGCTGCTTTGTGCCTCTTTTATCCAAGGTGAGGCACTCTGACCATCTCTGTGGCACAGGGTCCTCACCACTGTGGGCAGAATCCCACCAACCCTGGTGGTCCCAAGGAGATGTGATGAGGGTGACTTCTCTCAGAGGCATTAGACAGCACTCAGTTCTAGGCTTGAGTTTTGGTGCTCCCATTGTTTTTTCTGAAACAGGATGGGAGAGGGTATAAGCTGAGAAGACCCTCCCACCTTCTAATCAGCCTTAAAGAGCCGAGACCACAATGAATCACCCCGAAAATGGTAGCACTCCCTGTAATCACACAGTGCTGGCCTGCACAATCCAGTGCAAATAACTCCCACTTTGTTTTTAAAACAAATACTACAATACCTTCTTATTTCATGTAAAGTCTGCTTTATCTTAAGCATACACATTTTGTTTCTTCTCACACCTAATTGATGCGTTAATCATTAGCTCCGTGGGGGAAAGGAATGAGCCGTACTTTTCACCTGGTTTGGTATAAACTAAAACTGTGACCTTAAACTGCAGTGCCTTACTGGGTCTACAAGGATTGCAGTGCAGGGGCACTGGCTTTGGTGTCAGAACCAGCCCATCCTTATCCTAGGGCCTGGAGCACATGAGAGGAAGCAGCAGCGAGGAGCTCACCAACCAGTGCTGCTGCAGACCAAAATCCCTTCCCGTGGTATCTGAGTGGCTCTTTGCCATGGTAACAGCTGGTCAGAGCAGAAGTATTACCCAATACCACAGTCTCCTCTGGGAGGGAGCACGCAGCAGAGAAGGGGACCATAAGCCTTTTCCCACTTGCCAGTTAAGGGGGTTTTATCACAAGCCACTTCTGCACTGAGAGCTTTGTTTTCACTTCTCTGGCCAGGCAGCAAGTCTTGCTTAAAGCTGCACAACACCACTTGCCATGATTTCCTGCTGCCCACAGCACATTGCTAAGGCAGGGCAGCCTGTGCATCTGCTTCTACCTGTTCAAACCATTCCCACACAAGGCCTTGGAAAGCCTTTCTGTTCAGGATGGAGGCCACAGAAAGGAAAGCCAGCACAAGGGCACCCAAGGGATGCAGAAGTGACAGGAAATCACATGGCCCCGAGCCCCTCTTCAAGGGGCACCCTCTGGAGTTGCAGACCCAGCGCTGCAGGAGGAAGGAACACCAAGCCCTGACCTCCCAGACAGCCTCATCTCCTGGAGTAAACTCCACACACAGACAGCAAGTGCAGAAAAAGAGGTTGCAGGGCTGGGGAACAGGGATTAAAGTTTTATACAAGCCCCAGGTCTCCTCCCTTGCCCATGAGAACTCCAGGGCACAGCCTGGGCACTGATGAGATCTAATTCCCTTGGCAAGGAAGGCACTTAATTGTTCTTTCTCCTCTCTGGGAGTATTTGCTCAGGCCTATTATTTCCCGGCCCCCCAACTCCTTCGTGCCCAGAGGCTTTCACTGTACTCACAGTCTGCACCGACACCACACTCAGATTTCAGGAAATACCTTAGCAGACTCCTGAAACAGATACCACAGCCAGATGGAAACACAATAGCCCACTTGCAAGCAAAAATCTTCCAAAGCTGCAAACCACTCAGAGCAAGTTTCATAACCCTCCAGCTCCAAACACAAACAGCTACTGCCAGAGCCTGCTGAGCAGAAACCAAGTGCCCCAACAGCAAAATGCTGGTGAGCACGGATAGTTCCACCTGCAAACTCCCTCTGCCACCAGAGAGCTGCTGCTGCTGACCAAGCCCTGATTTCAGCCTGGCTCAAGCAGAAGCGACTGATCTACAACTACCCACACTGGTATCAGACCTGCCCTCTCTCCATGGCCTCATGCCTGCGTCCAGAAGGGTAAGAAAACTCCTGCCTTTGCATTCCCGTAAGTCTGGGCATCTCTTACAGTCACGCTGGAGAGCTGTTTCAGCCTTCAGGGAACTGAATAAGCCCCACGTTTCAGGGAAATCACTGCAGCTGTGCCAAGAGAGCACTTTCCAGAGCCAACACTGCACTGGCTGGAGTTGTTCCCCTCTCACACACCGCAGGGGCAGCAGGCACAGGACAGGACTCAGCAGGAACTGTGCGGGGGGTTTCCTTTCAGCTGAGCTCAGAGCTGGGAATGGGGTTGAGTTGCCTCACCTGAGCACACAGGGATGGGATTAAGAGATTCCTCACACAATGGAAGTCATACATATGAGCATTTATGGTGTATTGATGTGCCCGGGAAGGATTCAGCATCTCTTAAAAAGCAGGGCTACAGACACTCCTTCCAGGAGATCAGCACACCTGTAGGGAGCACTCAGGTCTCTGCAGGATGTCAGCCAGCTCTCCAAAGCACTGCAAACCCCAGCACACAGGTTGGAAAGTATACAGAAGATGTCATATGAAGAACGAGCTTTCCCTCAACTCAGAATGATAATAATTCAGGCTTCAGACCCTTCAGCTTTCCTTTAGGCTACAACAGATGAGAGACATCTCCCAAAACTACAGAATTTGAGAGCTTCCTCTAACGTTCTTTTAAAATCAGTAAAATCTTAATTTACTGTTAAAGCAAGGAGATGTTTTCAACCAACTGCAGGGCTAAAAACAGCACAGTGCTCAGCCCAAGTCAGTGTTTACACTGAAAATCAGCATCAGCCCTAGAGTTAAACAAGACTTGGCTTGGAGAGATTTACACAAACTTCATCTTACAAGGGTCTTGCAAGAGCGTTCTGGAAGACAGACAGCAGGA
The DNA here is from genome assembly GCA_013400415.1 of Scytalopus superciliaris. Taxonomy (NCBI): domain Eukaryota; kingdom Metazoa; phylum Chordata; class Aves; order Passeriformes; family Rhinocryptidae; genus Scytalopus; species Scytalopus superciliaris. Next base: position 172,748 of record VXBX01004055.1, read on the forward strand.
AGGACAAAGTCCAGTTTTAAAGCAAGGGGAACATGCCACAGCAGCAAGACTCTCCCTGAGCAGTCCCAGGGCTCGAGTACCACACTCTGTGCAGCGCCTGCAGCGCTGGGAAAAGGCTGTGCAGGATTTGCCCCTCACCCAGCCTGGTGCCCAGGTGATGAGGGCTGTCTGGAGCAGCAGCCTCCTTACATTGAGCCCACAATGGAGCCAGCCTTGACCTACTGAGGCCAGTTTGTCTGAAGCATTTTTTTCAGATGCCGGACCTGAACTGGGAGTAATTTTCTTTGCACCACGTTTTTATCAGATTGCCCCCTCCCTGGGGGTGAAAAGCAGCGAGGGTGAGGTGAGACATCAGCCCTAGAACTGCACTGCTTGCCAGCCAACAGCCCCTGCTGTTTGTGCAGCCAGGGACGGAGGGAGGGATGATACAGCAATCCTGGAGGAGAGGGAATGCTGGGTTTTAAGACACGCTACAAAATGAGAAGCAGGTAAGAGGACAACTGCCAACTGAGACTTTTTTCCCTTTTTTTTTTTTGGGCAGGACTCCAGCATCTGGAATTGCAGGTCCTGAAGGTACAGGAGCAGTTAAACTAAATGTTCCAACAGACTGCTTGGAAAGGGTCACTGGACACAGAGAGATCCTGCTGGAACTGCTGCTGCTGCTCTGCAAATTAACTTCTGCTGGGGAAGGCTCAGCTCAGCACGGTTTGAGATGCAAAGGGGTAACCACCGACAGGCACCAGAGAGACTAACCACAGTGATCTGCATCCCCTCCTCTCCACACTGAGACAGGCAAAGAGGAAAAATCCCCAGCTCTGGCAGCAGGCAGTGACTGTATCTCGGTGACCTGTTTATTCTTGCAGCTGGCCAAACATTAGGAGGCAGACAGCATCACTGTGACTATTACTCTTATCGCAGCCGGCTTTGCTACAAGTAATCAACTTCCAGAAATAAGATTTCCACCCTGTGTGTACAATAGGTCAGACGCAATACAGAGCTCTGTTTGCCCTCCGTGCCTGCTGACAGAGCCTGGCTCCCTTAGGCACAGCAGGGAACAGCCTCCTGTGCATCAATAGGGGAAGGGTGGGGGGAGAAGTTAAGCTGGGTGAATTGCTAACATCAGCCTGTGCTTTCAGAATTAGTGTGTCACTTTGTACTTTGGCTCATTCCACTTCTTTTTAAGGCATGTCATTATCAGCAGCCTTACACTTCACCTCTAATTTACATAGACAAGAAAGTAACAGCTGACCAGTCCGCAGTTACTGTGGTTTCCTCATGCCAGTTGATGACAAATAATGAAAATGCTCATGGGGAAGGGAGATATTTCGTGGAATGAGATATTTTCTTCCTCCTAAGCAAGCCCCTGCTGCTCAGGAAGGTGCTGCTCCCCACACCGTGCTCCCCACAGGCACCATGCTCCCAGAGCTGTGTGTTTCCCAGTGTTGTCCTGGTGCAGGAGGGTTCCCTCTCCCCACACAAAGCACTGTGTGCCATGCCTGCTGTATTCGATGGACTTTGTGCGGGCAGGTGGCAGGAAAAGTGCAGACAGGGATCAGCACGTCGGTGCACAGCGCCGGGAGGCTGCATCAGACACCCTTAAGGATAACGTCCCTCAGGCTCAGCATATAAATTATCAGCTCTAAAGGTGAAGGTCACATTGCCTGCTTCCAACAAACAACAGCCAAGTCAATTGTCAGCCCGTGCAAGATGAAAGAAGTGGGGTTTCTGTGGAGACTTTGGTACAGGTAACCTGGGCAAGCCCAAAAGCCAGATACCCAAAAAACAAAACCCCAAACCCAAACCCATGGCTGTGGGGTCTTCAACACCACCTCAGCAAGTCACTCAGGCTCTCCAGCTCGCTGCTCCTTCACCTGGAGAAGAACCATGAGCTTGGAGGCCTTTCATGACCCACAGAGTTGAGGGAGCTGGGGTGACCCTGAGGGAGTGCAAGCTTGGACACACTGCACCCCAGCCCCTCTTGGAGAAGGGACCAAGGAATTCCAGCTGCTGGGATCTCCCTCTCCTGCTGTGTTGTAACAAATGGGAGTCTCATGGCCACCCACTAAGTCTTAAAGCTGATTTCTGCACCCCAGACTGTCATTGTGGCTCACTAATCCTACTGACAGTCCAGAGGGGCACACATGTGCTTCAGTGCTTCAGTGCAGTCCTAGACTGCATCTTCCTCCAATAACCTTTCAAATCTGTCCCCCTTTTCGATGTCATATTGAAAAGATGACAAAATCCTCCCTCTCTCATCGATTTCTATCAGTCATCACTCTCTATACAGCAAGGACTTTCTCTTTCCAGCCTATCCATTACCTACCCTCACCAAGCACGACCCCAACAAGAGGGACTGAACCCTCCAGCCTGGGCTTACAGCTCCCACCTCCTGAGGACATGGAGAAATGGGTGTTGTGGCAGGGAAAAAGCGTGGCTGCAGCACACGTGGTCAGCCTGAAGAGTCCTTCACCAGCAGCCCTTGACACAGGCTCAGGGGTGCATGAGCTCCCCTGCAGTGTGGGTGACAAACAGCACCCAGGTCAAGGTGCTTCCCTGTGACATCCCACACACAGCCTTCTTTTTAATACCCAGAACGAGCCATGTGAGGTTTTTCACTCCTCCAAGAGCCAAGTAAACAGGATGTGTCCATTGCTATCCTCACAGGACACGAATTAAGACCAAAAAACCACCACCACCATGAAATGCTACTTTGCCATCAGATTTTGAGAGCTCAACAGTAATTATTTCCATCTGTGTGATCCACTCAAGGCCAAAATATGATGCCTAATTACTTGCACACATTAGCACATTGACTAAGATCTACAGCTTAAGAGCCCACTTTGCAGTTTGCCTACACAGTAAAATAACGTCAAGCATAAAATCTAAAGTATAGCAAACTTCCTGGTTTTCAGCCTGGACATACATTTGCTCAGAAATACTGATGTTCTGCTTGGAATAGCTTAATCCATTAAATTAAGCAAAGTCATCTAGGAGAGCAAAACATCTGCTCTGAAATGAAAGCATCCACACAGCCGCCCTTCCCACATAACTGTTTGGAAACACCACAGGAACTGACAAACCATATGAAATCACGCCAGAGCAGCAAGGCAGGCTGCAATGACTTGATTAAATTCAGACATCCATTTTTTATATGGGAGGTTCAGCCACACCAACAGATACACGGCACTAGTGGAACTAATTTTAAAAAAAATTAGCTGTTTTAGGGACATCCTTTCTAATTTAGATACTCCTGGAGGTGATCCCTAAACAGAGCCTCACTGAAAGCTCTCTTACAGCTTCACAGGACAAAGATCAGGTTCCAGTTTGGCAGACTGGCTGAAAAGGAGCAAAGGGGGTGGGGGAAAAGGGCATTTAACAGAAGGAGAATCAAGGAAAAACTCCTGCAGACAAACATGAAGTTACAGCCCCGACTTCATTTAAGACACATTAATAAATGTGTGTAAAATAAACATGTGCCATCCAGAGGGACCTGGACAGGCCGCAGAGGTGGGTCTGTGTGGACCTCACGAAGTTCAACGTGGCCCAGTGCAAGGTGCTGTACCTGGGTTGGGGCAATGCCAAGCACAAACACAGGCTGGACAGCGAGAGGAGTGGGAGCAGCCCTGAGGAGAAGGACTTGGGGGTGCTGTGGATGAGAAGCTCAATTTTCCCCAGAACCCCACCATGTGCTGGGCTGATCCCACAGGGTTAGGCAGCAGGGCAGGGGGGATTCTGCCCCTCTGCTCCCTCAGGTGAGTCCCCCCCTGCAGAGCTGCTTCCAGCCCTGAGGAACAACATCAGAAGGATGTGGAGCTGCTGGAGCGAGTCCAGAGGAGGCCACAGAGATGTCCCAAGGGCTGGAGCCCCTCTGGGATGGGGCTGGGAGAGCTGGGGGTGTTCAGTCGGGAGAAAAGAAGGCTCTGGGGAGACCTGAGAGCCCCTTCCAGTGCATAAAGGGGCTCCAAGAGAGAAGGAGAGGAACATGGGACAAGAGTCTGAAGTGATAGGACAGGGAGGAATGGCTTCCCACTGCCAGAGGGCAGGGTTAGGTGGGATATTGGGAAGAAATTCTTCCCTGGGAGGGTGGGAAGGCTCTGGCACAGGTTTCCCAGAGTAGCTGTGGCTGCCCCATCCCTGGAAGTGTCCAAGGGCAGATTGGACAGAGCTTGGAGCAACCTGGGATAGTGGAAGGTGTCCATGGCCGTGCGTGGCAGGGGGTTGGAACAGGCTGATATTTAAGTCTCTTCCAACCCAAACCATTCTGTGATTCTATGACTTTTTTTACACCCACTTGAGCAAAAGCAGAGCAAATTAGAGGCTCCCAAGGTGGGTTCAGAGACCAAGGTGGGTTCAGAGACCACCCATGGCTACAGGAAGGAAGTTCAAGGACAAGACTGACCAGATCATCTTTGGTTTGTGGCTTAGAGTGCTGGTCATGTAGAGCTGCAGCTGTGTGAGCTTAGGTTTAACAGCACAACCATCCCTCCTGCAGCACAAGCCTGGGCTCTCAGGGAAAGACACACTCAAACACTTGGATACTTCTCTCCAATTTCCCAGCCTACCCCTTTGTGCTGGTCCACAGGTTTGTGGGCAGAGCAGAGGACACTCGGTGTCATCAGTTTCCTGACCCAGTTTGAGATGAGATCCTTCAAGCCTCCAAGGCAGCAGACCTGGCTCAAAATCAGACTGTCCAAGGCAACAGTTTCTCTTCAGCTTCTACTCTTTCTGTAGCAGCAAAGCAACAGTAGCACTAACCAAAGGTGTCCAAGGTGGGAGAGTAGGAGTTTTTCCCCTGCTGAGAAATATCCCTTAGCCACCCCAGGCTAAAATAATGATGACACTTAGAGCTCATGTGGTGGAAGTGGTGGGAAGCATCGCAATCCTGCTGCCTCCTCCCCCTCTAAGGCAGGACTTTCACTCTGAGAGGAAGCTGAACTCACGATTTACACTCAATTCAGGTGCTTATTCACTCACACCAATTGTTCACTGCTTAAATTTGGGTGCTCCCGAGAGACCCACACCAGACTGTTCAAACCCACTGAACAGCCCCACCCCTTCTCAGCTTCTCCTGGTATAAAAGAGGAGAAGCTCCAGTCCCTTAATCATGTTCTCATCCCTCCTCTGACAAATGGAGCCTGCAGCAAGCACTGCAGCGAGCCCCATGAGAGCTGTGGGTGCCAGAACACACCAACATGCCATATTGAGGGGACGTGGCACACAGATGGACCAGCCAGCTGCCAAGGGAAGGTACATCATCCTCCTTCCCTTCCCCAGAAATCTGGGTTTTTCCACAGAATGATAACAGCTTCAGGAAAAAACCCAGAAATCCCAGGAATGATTAGATCACTTGGACAGACACTGATGGGCTGAAGAAAAGCGATGCCCATTAATTCACCAGGAACTGCACATTTGAATATTACAAGCTCTAACTGTGCAGCCTTTGGCTGAAACTTATCAACCAAGAGACAGGTGGAATGAGACTTGTGGCAAATCTAAATCCAGCAGAAAGCTTGTGTAACAACCTCAGCATAAGGATTCCCTTAGGGATCAGCACTTAGGATGTTCAGCGGTATCTTGCAACAGAGACACAATGGCAAAATAAAGCAGGAAAACAGGCCTGTAAACAAAATCACTCCCACAAACAAGCCTCCACCTCCCCCAGCCTGCTTCGGGCCAGGCACTGGTAAATAATACAACTTCAAGGTCAACGCGTGCTCATGCGAGGCAAACATACCTGTGTTTTTAGGCCCATCTGCATACACCGGTCCCGGGGGTGGAGGTGCATTTTGCCATCCATACTGGGGATATCCTTGGTAACCCGGCTGGCCCGGCTGGTACGGCCCCGTGGGCCCGGGGGGGTACCCGGGATAGGGGCCGGGGGGACCCCCCGGCTGCTGTGCATAGGGTGGGTACGGGGCAGTCGGGCCCGGGCCGGGGTAAGGAGGAGGATTATCGTAGCTCATGTGGGATGCAGATTCTGCCCTGTGGAAGGAAAACAAACAGGAGAAGTGGTTTGCTCTTGTCCACTCATCCGCGAGCACGTGAGCTGTGTCGGAGACTCCTCTACAGCAGGCTCTGTGCCTTGTGGGAAACACACCCCAAAACACCTGGTGAAGCAGAAAATTAATTTCTAACCCCATCACAGGGGCAGAGTCTGAGCTGAAGTGGTTTCTTTAAGTGACGTGAGTTTAGCTGGGCAGGAGTGACATGCCGTGTTCCAGTCATGCACCAGCTATTCTCCCCCTAAGTCTGTTCACCCTAAGTCTTGCAACAGGAAAGCAAAATCCTCTGCTTCCACTAATGATTGAACCACTTCTAAGAGAGATTTAGAAGTGATTACTCCATGTTTCTGTCAATATCAAAAAAAGAAAAGCAGCCTGTTCCAGACATATCTGATAGCCTCAACAGGAGAAAGAGTGAACACAAATGCCCATCACATTTCTGCCCGGGGTTAAAGCACCCAGACCAGCACCCTGGAGCAAGGCTGTATGTGAATAACTCCCTGACGACACTGTACCCCAGCACACGGTGTATTCTCCCAGTCACACACAACCCAGTCATTAAGCAGCCACAAGGAATCAGGGCCTCGGGCTCAGCCTCATTCAAAAGGCAACATTAAAGACACCTCAGAGAGTCGAAGCTCATAAACCCCGTCTCATGTATTACTCATGGCACAGCCATCAAAAGACAAGACTGTCACAAGAACACAACTTCAATGAACCTCTAAGCAGCATGACTAAGCAAACCATTTCTTACAGCAGGTTTCTGGAGCTTCTCCCTGTCTGAGAAACCGAAATGTATATTCATCCACCACGTGTTCAGGAACCTTCCTGCCTGAAGCAGCTGTGCCCTGCCATTTCCTTCCCCTATTACTGGCTGCAAACAGGTCACCAAAAATTCTCCTCTGTCACACACCTCCTCCCACACGCCACAGGGAGAAACACCAGGAGCACAGTTTGTCTCCACTGAGGCTCACTGCTGCTGGAATGGAGTGGGAGAGGCTGGCCAGCAGGATCCTCTTTGGATGGCACTGGGAAGGCAACCAGCAGGGTTAGGCAGCAGGGTTAGGCTGCCCTGACTGCTCAGCACTGCACTCCCACGCTCAGGACAGGGAGGTCTGAACCCAGAGGAGCCCCATCAGCACATCCAGGCAAACTCTGGCTGACACAGACAGAAGAATTTCACCTTTGGAATGCCACAGGAGCCCAGCAGCTCTGTGTGGCAGGAGCCAGGCAGGCCCAGCCCCTGGGGTTTATGTTTAGCTGCTGCAGTCCCTGGCAGTGTGGAGAGAGCTGCCTGTTTACAGCTTGCTGTTTCATCACCTCAGAGCGCCGGCTGTGCCTCCCCAAGGAAGGCTCTCAAGGGTTTCCTCTCCCTTATTAACATGTTGCTCCTGCTTGTGCAGCACCACAGGGCTCTCCTACACACAGCCTGATGATGCCCAGGAGAGCACTGGGGACTCCCATGGCTCCAGAGGCCACTCCAAGGGAACAGGGCTGCTGTCCCTCCCACAGGGACACCGGGAAGCCCTGGAGGCTCACAGGCTGCAGCTGTCACTCACCTGAACTCCTTCTAAGGCTCCTCTTGCTGTTGCAATCCAGGCACAGTCACAGAATATGCTGAGCTGGAAGGGACTCACAAGGATCATCAAGTCCAACCCCTGGCCCTGCACAGACACCCCAACAATCCCACCCTGTGCCTCAGAGCATCATCCAAACTCTCCTGGTGCTCTGGCAGCCTTGGGGCTGTGCCCACTGCCCTGGGGAGCCTGTTCAGTGCCCACCACCTTCTGGGGGAAGAACCTGTCCCTGAGATCCAACCTGAGCCTGCCCTGACACAACTTCAGGCCATTCCCACGGGTCCTATCACTGGTCACCGCAGAGAAGAGAAGAGAACAGTGTCTGCCCCTCCTCTTCCCCTCACGAGGAAGCTGCCCCAGCTAACTGCTAAGGCAGTGCTCTGCCCTGCAGATTGTATCTTTTAATGTCTTTGTCAAGACTTTTAACTGCTTAAGCAATGCCAGGGATTAGAGGAATTTTATTTATGGGGTTTTTTCCACTGCCAGGCCAGCCAGACCACTTAACTGCTCACTTCAAACAGACAAGTACAACACACATTTAACTGGAGGCTCTTATACCACTGCACAGCAACACAACACACCTACCAAGTCTCCAGCAAGGAAACTCTCCCTTCAGGGAGCCTGGGAAAGGCAGGCAGCAAGCCCTATAACTCAACTTAATGCAACCAGCTATAGAATTGGAACATAATGGGTCACTAATATTCATCTAACCCAGAAAATCATCCCAAAATAGCATCCAAAAGCAAGTTCCTGGGGAAGAACAAGGCCAGAGTGAGCGTGTGTGTATGTATATACCTACACACCACTGCACATGGCAGGGTGACCATTTCATGCCCAAGTAATTCTGTGAAGCCCCTGCTTTTCTCAGCCTCCCTGAGCTGGTGTACAGCTGCTGTGCCCACTCCTGGCAGGGGGAGACCCGAGGCACTGCCTCCTGCCCCACAGGGTGCCTGCAGGAGGCAGGGATCACTCACCCTGCTGAACGTAGGGATGCACCAAACCAGGGAGGTGGTGTGTGGTAATTCCCCACTTCAGACCAGAGAGCGTAAGTTTGCACCCTAGGTACATCTATATGTGTGTGTATATATATATATATATATATATATATATATATCTCAATATGGCATATATAAGGCATGCTTTTTTCCCATAAACATTAAGAACTCCCCTGGGCTCAGCTTGCTTTGATGATCACTGCCAAGCTCCAGCCCACTCATATGGATTGCTTCAGTTTTCCAAAGTCCTTCTAAGCTAAGAGGACGGTCAGCTCAGCCCATCCTTTCCAGTTCAGTCTTCCCTTCTATCCCTTCACACACATCTGTTAATTTATCTACATTCAGTATCATTTGAATGCTGAAGGTTTAACAGATGTTGTGATTCTTTAGCTGGCTGTGAACTCAAATTCAGGCAGTGGGTAACAAACTCAGCCACTGTCAGGACTGGCCATTCACTCCCTTTGGTAGCCAAACCTGCCCACTGTCCCATGGCTGCCCGGCCTCTGTACAAGCATCCAGCATGGGAACATCCCAAAATCCCTTTGGAGAGCAGGTACAGCTGCCAGTGGAACCACACAGGTAACAAAGCACCTCTGCAGAAAGGTCTGAGATGGCATCAGGGGTCCAAGGCTGCACCTGGTAAAGCTCAGAAACCCCTGGAAATGTGTGGTTAGACAAGAGCTGGTTAAAACCAACAGCCGTGGGGACAAGTAAAGAAAACTGCACATCAGCAGCTCTGCAGGAAGTCCGAGAAAAACAGAATTAAAAAGGAGTTAAAAATCCAATGGCTTCAGCAAACAGGGAAATGGCACACAGGAAACAAGAAAGAACTACCGGTGCTCTTTGTTTAACAGCTCAGTGTCAAAAGGGTTTCTGAAGAGGAGGCAAGTTTGGAATGGAGGCAGTAACTGAGCTTCTGCCTGCTGATCTGGGACTGGGGCTGAGGGAAAAACTGGCCAGGGCCTGCTAACAGCTGGACAGATGCTGGAAGAACAACAGAACAGTGGAAAATACAGAAATTAAGAAGGGCATATTCCACTGGAGCAGAAGTTACTTTCCCCCTCAAAGTTGAGGGCAAAGTAACACAAGTGAGATTAGGCAAGAGGTAAAACAGAGTGTCCAGCAAGAACACTTTGAGCAGCCACTGCATTGGAGATCTGTCTGCAATGGATGAGAAAAGTCCTGAAGAATTTGCCAAGGCATTCAGCAAGCCCAGGATGTATTTGTGGAAATTCAGTTCTCAAAAAGAATCTTTCCTTGTGCCCCACTTCCACTGTTAGTCATTGCTACACATACGCCCACCTCTACTTGCCCTTTTTGAACTGTGTGATGATACTGAGATTTTTGTCACTCTCATGAACTCATATATGGTTTTAGATTTCCAGCCCTATTTACTCATCTGGGTATGTGCTTGCAAGGCAGAGCTCTGAATCATGAAACAGATACTTTGCAGAGATATACTTGAGCTCTTAGTCAAATGTATCACCAAGCTTTGCTGCGGGTTCTCACCCCAACCAGTAATTCCATGTGAGCTGCAACCAGGATCAACCCCTACAAGCTTGCGTCAGGGTTCATTTCTGTGGGTTTCCCAACGAGCACCTCTCAGAGACAAAGCTCAAAAGGAAGAACCCACCCATCAGTGTTTTCCATGGCCCTGCAGGAGGCCCAGCAGGAAGAGCTGGTACAATCTCACTAGTGCTGATCTCCACGGTCCCTGCACAGCCTCATTAGTGCTCAACTCCATTCAGCACTAAAGCCAGCAAACAGCCTGACCGTCACTGAGCATTTGCACTGTTGGTGGTTAACAACAGAGAAGTTGCTATGAAGAACAGCAAACCACGTTCCTATTCCTTCCTCCCTCCCTGCATTAGTAGTTTTCAAAAGGGAGAAGTTCATTAATATCCCATTGTTTCCTTTAGCTATCTTCAAACGTCTTTGCTCCACACTGCCGAGCAAACATTATTTCCCCTACCCCAACAGAAAGGTTTCATTTTTAAACAAGCTGCTTATCATACCCCAAAAGTCACCCCTAAGGTCTGCAAAACAGAAGTCACTGAAGTATAATATATCATATAGAGAATGCACTATATGTGCATGAACACACTGATACTTCTTGACACTTCAATAGTCAAGAACCACCTCTCTGTGTGAGAATATCAGTCTTTCTACATGTGTAACCTGGCTTTGGCTAAGGCTTAGCAAAAGGTGCAAGAGCACAGCTATAACATTTTATATAGACAAATATATGTATAATTTAACCTGCCCATTTTGGCAACCAGTCCTTAGAGAAACAAATTTCATCATTAAGCTCTGAAAATATCTAGGTCTTTCTGATTGCTTCACACTTACTGCCTTGTACGAGGCTAGCAAACCAAGGCAGCTGCTACAGAACTGGTCAGTCACTGCTCCTGACTCTCCTCTTCCAGCACACTCATGAATTTATTATGCCTGTTTTTCCTCTCCAGGCCTTTCTTCCAAGCTGAGGACACTCTGCTTCAACAGAGCCTGCTCCATTCCTTGGCCAATCTTTCCACCCATTGCTGTGCCTTTGGTGTTACTGTTTGGAGCGAGCTGGCTCTCTGCTACCTTCTGTTTTCCACCCCTTTCCAAGCTCACTCCCAGGGCAGCTCTTGCCATCAGTCAAGCCAAGAGCAGCTCAAGCTTCACATACCGATTGTAACTGCAAGATCCTTCCGAGTGGGACCAGCTCAGGTAGAGCTGCACACGCACAGCCACGACCATCGTGCGTGCCACGTATCGCTCACCCAAGGGACAACACAACAGTCTCTTCCACAGGTTTCCAAAAATCAGCCTCTGAAAACCTGGGAAAGTCTCATCATCCATAAGTTTCCAGCTCTAAAGGTAGGAAAAAAGGAACAGGCAGCCTAATTTAGATGGTTGCCCACCACGTCAACTCTGCGAGCGCAGCCCTGCGGCACAGCCTGGACAGGGGGAGGACTGGTGGTTGGAAGGCAACACGATGCAGGAAAACAGACAGGAATGGAGAAAACAAGGGAAAGCATAATGGAAGGAAAACTCTTCTGTCAGCACAAGGGGAGCCCAAACAAAGAGCCTTCCCTTCCTGCCAAGATGACCCAGTTTCACCCTTTTCCCTCCTCCAACAGGCCACGTAGAAGGCTGGCACTCCCAGGCATCTCTTCAGAGGTCAGAGTAATTATGGCCACTGTAATTATGGCCAAGTGACTGGGGACCAGGAAGAATGTGCTTCTACCTGTTGGCACTGACAACATCTTCCTACCTTGAACAGAGAATGCACAGAAGCATCTGCATTTTCACACAGCAGGTGCTCACAGCTGCCAACCCACCTGCAGAGAAATACCAACCCCCAGGGACAGCTGCCTGCAAGTCAGAGCCTTCAAATGCAATCTCCAGTGCAAGCAAATCCATTAATTCAAGTGTGCAAGTTGGGGAGCTGACAGTCTAACCTGGGTACTGAAACAGGGTGAAACGCCTCCTGATGAATAGTGAGCAGTGACAGAAACAGCCCCATGAAAACAAATGGGGGATTTAAAAGTTAAAAATAAAGAATAAAAATCAGCAACCTGAAACACGAAAACAAAAACAACCAGCAGATTTTTGGGGTTTAAAGGCAAGAAGTTGTTTGTTTTTAGGACAGAAAACAAGCACCACACATCTTGCTGCTGTAGTCGGGAGGAACCAGGATTTGGGTATGGCAGGTATTGACTCAGCTGGTCTTTACACAGATGGAGGGCATGGTGAGAGGCCAGACCCTGAGAAGGACAACTGGGGCACCCTCATGTAACCCACCCCTTCCAATGCCTGCAGCGCTAGGAAGTCGTTTTCCAATACAGAGCTCTAATGGAAAGTACATTTAACATCAACAATCCAGCTCCTGGCAACCAGCCTAGCATTTAAATTACATTTCATATGAACAGTATCCAAATGAAAAACAGCACAAGTGGCTTTTAAATGGCACTGGCTCTGTGCTTCCCTCTTACCAGCTAATTTGCCAGCTCCATTTAGTGATTGCATGAAAGGTATGTTAAGGGTAAATTGTAAGAGAGTCCATTCTTGCTTCAGTTCGCTTCCAGGAAAAGCTTCCTCCCTGGTTCGCCCTCCCACTTCAGCAGCAGAGTAACACTTCACCCAGAGTAACAGCTGAAGGGGAACTGCACAAGAACTGCCCCCACCTCTTCTGACTAAAGGTGCTCAAAACTGCTTTACTTCATAAAACACAGGTCCAGGCAGAAGTGAAGAGCCCAGCTTTGTGCTGTCAAAGGAAAAGCTAGAAACCTTTCCCTTGTTCAAACCCATTTCCTCAAGAGGTGTCTGGGGCTCCAGGACACTCATGGTCCTTGGGAAGAGGTGTGTTTCCTCACGTTTAGTCGAGTGGCTGCCAGGCATCTCCTGCACAAAGCAACTCTGCTGCCACCAGATCAGGCAGCTCTGCAGACTGAACAGTTTGGATGAACAAGCATTTAACCTTCTGATTTCCTGAGCTGGGCATTCCTCCCTCCTGGGAGCCCCCAAGCCCTCCAGAGGTCTGAAGTCAGCTCGTGTGTGCAAATGGGGAATGCACCTCGTCTTTGAGGCTGACACTGGTCTCCCTACAAAATGTCCCACCTTTCCAGTCCCATCGTCTGTCCTGCCTTTTTTGGCAAAACCGTGATGGATATGCACATTTCCAGGTGATTTTGGTTCAAAACCCAGGATCTGATCAGCTCTAAAGGGCCTGTGGTCACACTGACAGTTCTTGCCTCAGAGGAAATGTCCTTTGTAGAGCTTCAGTCACAGATCTATCCTTTGCTCCTCTTTCTCCACAGAACTCTTACCAATGCAGCCTTGTGCCCACCCGGGTTTGCATGCCAGGATTTTCCCTCCACAGGCAAATTTCAGTGTCTTGTCAGATGTTAGGAACATAAAGAGCTCTACAGAAACACTATATCTGTCACTTACTGCCCAGTTTTCTTGCTTGCAACACGCTGTCCACTGTCCACCTGCGTGTCCTGCATGGCAGGAGAAAGCCATGAAGCTGACACAGTGTAGCTCCTACAATAAGTGTTAGCAAATAAATAAATAAATATCAAAATCAAAGCCATTGCCCTGCTTCTGTTTTTACATGAACTGCACCCTCATGGGGAAAAATTGTCAATTTTTCCAGACATCTGATGAAAGGTTTTAATAACATACACTTAAACAGCAGGGTCTAACAATTACAGTGACAGAAAACACCACTGCACAGCCCTTTGGGTGGTGTGAGCCATGGCACTTGTTGCTGACACACCAGGTGAGACTCTGCCCAGGTACAGAAGTGCCTGTGGCAAAACACACCAAAAAGCCCCTTCAAACAGAAATCACTGCAGAGAAGAGCATTAATATCTTGGACTCGGGTTTTAAATGCTTTTGCATGCACTGCTCTTGTTCAAGTCCTTGTATAATGTGCTGCCTTAGATAATTCCAGAAGTACATGACTATAGTTTGCTCTTAAAGTGGTGCGTTGACAGTTTTAAGGTGAAACAAATATCAAAACAGACAAACAAACAAAAAAAAAATCAATGAAAACATCTGATTGTCAAGTTAAACTAGACCTGCAAATAACAGCTAAAGAAAGCAGCTTTGTTGGTCCCACTGAGAGGAGAATGTGAAACAAACAGTATGACTGGCACGAAAATTAATAAGCACAGATAATGCATTCGTATGTTATTCAGATGGTGTTCTGGCAGCATTCCAGCCACGGAACAGCAGGATTCTTTCAGGATAACCTCCCCAGATCTGATACACTGGTGGATTTAGTGGAAGATACTACCCAGATTTTCAGGCAGCACACCGGTCCCAGGGCACGGTTACTTTGGTGTGTGCAGACAGAACCACAGGAATTTTCCACAGCTGAGATCTTATTAACTCAGATTTCCACAAGAGGCTGGAAAATGGAATGAGACCGAGATTTTTTTTCTTCCTTCCCCTCACATTTTCTCACTCTTTCTGCTCTTCCACATCCTACATGGGGCTCTAACACAATGATTTCCTTTGCCTGTAGGGCATATGCAAGGATCCTCTTTAATGGCTCCCTGTCACAGGGCACAAGCCAGTTCCTCCCACACAACTTGACATCAACCCAAGAAAGCCTTTGCCTTACCCTGTCAGAGGCTGAAAAGCTTTTACACGGGTAAGACCAAATAACACCTCGAGAATACACTATAACGTTAGTGTGGAAATATCCCTTTTTGATACATAAGGGACAGAAACAGCAGCTTTTATCCAGCAGTGCCTGGCACAAGGAATACAAGCAGACACTTCCAAGCAGGTCCATTCCCCAAAGCTCCCTGCAACCCTGGGCAGGCACTGGAGCACAGCAGGGCTCCCTCCCCAAGACACTGAGGCGGTGCCACTTCCATGTAGTTAAGTCCCAGCTGGGAAATGCTCCCCAGGACACAGGGCAAAGGTTGCCTGGCATTTCCCTGCCCCTCACAGGTGTGAGGCCAAGCCCTTCACCCCAAAACATGGAGAGGGCAGCCTCCCATGCAGGGACAGCAGTCCTGGAGGCTCTCGCTGCCTCTGGGAAGCCGAGCTGCTGCGGGCAGGATGCCAGGCCTGGCAACACTGACCATGTGCTTGAATGATTCGGGCTCCTTCTGATCTTTCCCTGTTCCCAGAAATGACAGTGCTATTTTCTGCTCATTGAGCCACTGGGTTTGAGGTCAGAAGCAGGAAGTTGGGAAAGACAGAATACACACCGAGAGAGTAGAAAATATCAATACTGACAGCGGCACCCAAACCTGCCCATTCAAGGCTCCAGCTCCCACGAGACGTTTTCAGGGAGCCCTGCTAAGCCTCCAGCCATGCCACAGGGAGATCACAAGCAGGGGGCAGGAGAAATGCAGGTCTGCTTTTTGAAAACACAGTTACACAAGCTCTGCCCTCACAGAGAAAATTAAGTAACATATTCATCTTCTCATGCATAGAAATACCCCTGAGAACAGGCAGCTCCTCTGTTTATGGTACACACAGCCCTGCAGGGACTTCCATCACGAGCAGGAACATCTCTGCTTACACTCACAGAACACCTCTGGTTTTCTGAGCAGCAAACCCCTGCCAGTTTTAAATGTAACATGGACCTGGGGTGGGGGACACACGGCAGCAAAACACCTGAACTCTGTCCTCGGACTGACAGCAGGGCAGGGTCTGCTCAGCCCATGCAGAGCCCCCACCCCTGTCAGAGCCACTCCTTTACAGGACATTCTCCTCTTCCCTTCGACCTCTGCAGCAAGGACAACCACGAGCCTCTGCAGATTATCAGTTACAGCTCTCACACCATTCGGGGAATGACAAATCAGTATTTAACAAAGATGGCTTTTATAGCACATGAATAAGAGGCAGAGTGCAACAGACTTCGTGCTGCAGAAGTTACGGGGCTTGGTAAAATCACTATTTTGCGCAGCAGAAGATTATTATCTAACAGGCACATTAATCCCCGATTGTGCCCAAAAAGCCCTGAAAAAGGATCAATAAAATTTATAGAGAATCGGTGTTCTCAGCCTCATCCATCTATCTGATGTAGTACTATTATTACTATTATTATCATCACCAAAAGTTTCTACAAAGAGTCAGTTTTTATTAAAGCAACTAGTGAAAAATATCCCTTTCCCGGCACAGCAGCACTTCCCACACCTTGTCTCCTATCCCTGTGTTTACCACAGCACAAAGAGACGGCAGCTGCTCCGCACAGACACTCTAACTCACCCACACTTACTACCTCACCCAGCCTTACCCTGTTTACAACCAGGTTGTTCACACACATCTCGTAGCAAAGGCATCAAAAGCAAAAAGCATTCCCTTTCAGATAAAACTAAACACGAATCCGGGATGGCTGGGACAGATCTTGGCACTAGCCCGGACAGAGAGGATCTGTCCACCGCCACCAGAAGGGATGGCAGATCCATGTGGCAGAGGAGAGGAGGCGAGTACCCCCCTTTCCCTCTTCTCCTGTTTCACCACGACATTTAATTATCCAAATGAGGTCTCCTCAGCTATATGAACAGGAAACACAAATCCAGGACGACCATAATGGCTCTTTAAACACACGAGGCAGCGCTATTATTTTCACTCCGAGAGCTCGCACGCCTCTTGTCCTGCACTAAATAAGCCCGGCATTAGTACGAGCCGTGCCCATCTGCTCTGGATGCCCTGCCTGTCCCCCCCTCCCGCACACACAGCCCCGGCCGGGCCGCCCCGAGCCCCCCGCACAGGGCAGGGCTGGGACCCCCCCAGTACCCCCAGCAG
>VXBX01004055.1:190168-232904 GCA_013400415.1 Scytalopus superciliaris
CCCGCACGGACCCCCCGGTACCTCCGCCCCGCGTCTCTCCCGCACCTGCTGCGCACCCCGCGGGGCGGTGACGTCACAGCCAGCCACAGGCCACGCCCCAGCTGGGCGGGATCGTGACGTCACGGACACAGACACGCCCACAAACCGACGAAGGGGTGTGGCCCAAATGGGGCGTGGTCTGGGGGCGATGGGCGGGGCGATCCCGGGGTCTGTCACTATCCCTATCCCTGTCCCTATCCATGTCCCAGATACTTCTGCTCCTGTCCATGTCCTTGTCCCTGCTCCTGTCCCTTTCCATGACCCTTCCCGTGTCCCTGTCCCTGCCACTGTCCCTGCCTCTGTCCCTTGTCGTGCTCTTGTCCCTGGTCCTGTGTCTATTTCTGTCCTTTTCCCTGCTCTTGTCCATGGTCCTGCCGCTGTTCCTGTGCCTGCCCCCTGCCCCTGCCCCTGTCCCTACTGCTGTTCCTGTCCCTGTCCTAGCTGCTGTCCTATCCCCTGTCCATGTCCTTGTCCCTGCTCCTGTCTCTTTCCATGACCCTTCCCCTGTCCCAGCTAATGCCACTGCCCCTGTCCCTGTCTCAGGTACTTCCCCTGCCCCCGCCCCGTCCTTGTCCCTGTCCCAGCTGCTGTCCTATCCCCTGTCCATGTCCTTGTCCCTGCTCCTGTCTCTTTCCATGACCCTTCCCCTGTCCCAGCTAATGCCACTGCCCCTGTCCCTGTCTCAGGTACTTCCCCTGCCCCCGCCCCGTCCTTGTCCCTGTCCCAGCTGCTGTCCTATCCCCTGTCCATGTCCTTGTCCCTGCTCCTGTCTCTTTCCATGACCCTTCCCCTGTCCCAGCTAATGCCACTGCCCCTGTCCCTGTCTCAGGTACTTCCCCTGCCCCCGCCCCGTCCTTGTCCCTGTCCCAGCTGCTGTCCTATCCCCTGTCCATGTCCTTGTCCCTGCTCCTGTCTCTTTCCATGACCCTTCCCCTGTCCCAGCTAATGCCACTGCCCCTGTCCCTGTCTCAGGTACTTCCCCTGCCCCCGCCCCGTCCTTGTCCCTGTCCCAGCTGCTGTCCTATCCCCTGTCCATGTCCTTGTCCCTGCTCCTGTCTCTTTCCATGACCCTTCCCCTGTCCCAGCTAATGCCACTGCCCCTGTCCCTGTCTCAGGTACTTCCCCTGCCCCCGCCCCGTCCTTGTCCCTGTCCCAGCTGCTGTCCTATCCCCTGTCCATGTCCTTGTCCCTGCTCCTGTCTCTTTCCATGACCCTTCCCCTGTCCCAGCTAATGCCACTGCCCCTGTCCCTGTCTCAGGTACTTCCCCTGCCCCCGCCCCGTCCTTGTCCCTGTCCCAGCTGCTGTCCTATCCCCTGTCCATGTCCTTGTCCCTGCTCCTGTCTCTTTCCATGACCCTTCCCCTGTCCCAGCTAATGCCACTGCCCCTGTCCCTGTCTCAGGTACTTCCCCTGCCCCCGCCCCGTCCTTGTCCCTGTCCCAGCTGCTGTCCTATCCCCTGTCCATGTCCTTGTCCCTGCTCCTGTCTCTTTCCATGACCCTTCCCCTGTCCCAGCTAATGCCACTGCCCCTGTCCCTGTCTCAGGTACTTCCCCTGCCCCCGCCCCGTCCTTGTCCCTGTCCCAGCTGCTGTCCTATCCCCTGTCCATGTCCTTGTCCCTGCTCCTGTCTCTTTCCATGACCCTTCCCCTGTCCCAGCTAATGCCACTGCCCCTGTCCCTGTCTCAGGTACTTCCCCTGCCCCCGCCCCGTCCTTGTCCCTGTCCCAGCTGCTGTCCTATCCCCTGTCCATGTCCTTGTCCCTGCTCCTGTCTCTTTCCATGACCCTTCCCCTGTCCCAGCTAATGCCACTGCCCCTGTCCCTGTCTCAGGTACTTCCCCTGCCCCCGCCCCGTCCTTGTCCCTGTCCCAGCTGCTGTCCTATCCCCTGTCCATGTCCTTGTCCCTGCTCCTGTCTCTTTCCATGACCCTTCCCCTGTCCCAGCTAATGCCACTGCCCCTGTCCCTGTCTCAGGTACTTCCCCTGCCCCCGCCCCGTCCTTGTCCCTGTCCCAGCTGCTGTCCTATCCCCTGTCCATGTCCTTGTCCCTGCTCCTGTCTCTTTCCATGACCCTTCCCCTGTCCCAGCTAATGCCACTGCCCCTGTCCCTGTCTCAGGTACTTCCCCTGCCCCCGCCCCGTCCTTGTCCCTGTCCCAGCTGCTGTCCTATCCCCTGTCCATGTCCTTGTCCCTGCTCCTGTCTCTTTCCATGACCCTTCCCCTGTCCCAGCTAATGCCACTGCCCCTGTCCCTGTCTCAGGTACTTCCCCTGCCCCCGCCCCGTCCTTGTCCCTGTCCCAGCTGCTGTCCTATCCCCTGTCCATGTCCTTGTCCCTGCTCCTGTCTCTTTCCATGACCCTTCCCCTGTCCCAGCTAATGCCACTGCCCCTGTCCCTGTCTCAGGTACTTCCCCTGCCCCCGCCCCGTCCTTGTCCCTGTCCCAGCTGCTGTCCTATCCCCTGTCCATGTCCTTGTCCCTGCTCCTGTCTCTTTCCATGACCCTTCCCCTGTCCCAGCTAATGCCACTGCCCCTGTCCCTGTCTCAGGTACTTCCCCTGCCCCCGCCCCGTCCTTGTCCCTGTCCCAGCTGCTGTCCTATCCCCTGTCCCCTGTCCCTGCTCCTGTCCCAGCTGCACTCCCTGGGACCTGAAGTTGGAAAGGGCCTGCCTGGCCCCAGGGTCCCATCTGTGCCTGTGGGGAGGGGGTTCCCTGACAGTGCAGCCGAGTGGGGGCTGAGCAGGAGGATAAACAAAGGACAGAAGGGTCAGGGTGGGCATAGGGGATCTCAGGGTGCAGCCACAGCCCCACCACGGCCTCACTGCTCGCTCAGGGCTGGGAGCAGTGGGACCCTGAGAGTCTTGGCCTCGCCAGGGACCCCCAGGCATGGCAGGGGTTGGGCTGTGTCCCCCTGCCCCCCTGTGCTCTCACTCCCCTTCCCCACAGGGGCTGGGTGGGACACCAGGCTGGGGACCAGGACCTTTGCAGGAGGGCTGTCACCTTCTGCTGATAACGGGACACGTGCACAGGGGAAGATACGAGCACAGCGCCTGGGAAAGCCCTGATAAAATAGGTCAAGGATACAAGTTGGAGCGTTCAGTCACCATCCCTGCCCCTGGCACATGACTGTGACTCACAGGGGTGGCCGTGGGCACGAGGTGGGGCTGGGGGCTGTGGTGGGGCTGTGGATGTGGCTGGGGACACTGGTGGTCCCCAGGGAGTGGAGCAGCACGATCCTGATCTGGTGCTGCCCTGCGTGTCAAAACCAGCTTCCCTTTCCCCACATCGATTAGCAGATCTAATCAGGCCAGTTTAATGCCAGGTCCCTAATGAGGCTCAACCAGGGAGAAAATATTTAAGTTAGTTACATGGCATGCTGTATTCTTGGACAAGGGAAAAACAGGACCTATTCTGCTCTGTCTGAAGAACCCAGCCAGTACTTGAGGGCTACCCTGAATGAAACCTTCTGGCTGATGGGAGGTGTGGGAGACATTAGAGAGCCCTTTCCAGTTCCCTGGATGCAGGGAGTGGATCACCAACACAACTATTGTCCTGCAGCCTCATCTGCCCCAGCCACACTGCCCTCCTCACACAGAACCACAGACCCACTGAGGTTGGAAAAGCCCTCTAAGATCATTGAGCCAAACTGCTTCCCCAGCACTGCCAAGACCACCACTAAACCATGTCACCATGGCTTTTAAATCTCTACAGGGATGGGAACTCCACCACTGCCCTGGGCAACCTGTTCCAATGTCTGACCATCCTTCTGGTGAAGAAAGCTTTCCTAATATCCAACCTAAACTTCCCCTGGTGCAACTCGAGGCTGTTTCCTCTTGTTCTGTCTCTTGTTCCCTGGGCTCAATCCCCACCTGGCTCAACCCTCGTGTCAGGGAGTTGCAGAGAGTCCCCCCTGAGTCTCCTTTTCTCCAGGCTGAGCCCCCCCCAGCTCCCTCAGCTGCTCCTCATCAGACCCTTCCCCAGCTCCTTCACTGGACATGCTCCAGCACTCCAACACCTGGCAGAGCCTCCTCTGAGGCAGTTTGTTTCACAAAACGGGAAAAAAAACTAAGAGAATGAAACAAAACAAAATCCTCTGGATCATTTTGTGCCACACCAGCAAGCCCAAGTGACAAAGGGCATAATGAAGGGTCTGGGGAAAGGCACTTCACACGTGGGCTTGAGCAGGGACAGCCGCTCTTCTGCCCTGGAGCTGCAGACAATTTTCTCCCACACAGCTTTCCTCAACCTAGAATGTTATTTACGTATGCCTTTGTAAAAGATACTGCCCAGCCAGCACCTCGAAGCAGGCACAATATACATTGTTCTGCTGATCAACATCAAACTCATCCTGGCCCTTGACTCCAGTGCCAGTGGCTGTCCTGTCAAACATTAACTGAGAAAGCAGCTTGAAAAGCATTTCTTGGCCTCATTAAAATCTTCAAATAACACTTGATACTTACATATCCTTATTATCAGTTTGCATACGAATGCAGTCCAGGCTTTATTGCTTTTATTACCCCTCCAGCAGAAATTACATATTAATTTTTGGTTGCAGCTGTCTTATCCCTGGAAAGGAGGCTGGGATGTAAGGCTATCCAACAAACTGGGACTTAGCTGCTACAGAGAGAAGACAAGCCAGCTCTGCCTTGGAAAGAGGAGAGGCAGGTCACTGAGCAAGGAGACGTGGAGGGGAAAATTCACCCAGTTTCCATGAGGTGTGTTAGCACATCCCCAGGAACCAGCTGAGAGGTGTGGGAGCATCCTGGAGATTCAGCTAATGTGTTCATGTGAGCTCCCCCAGAGGCTTCACTGCCGTGTGTGAGGTGGCCAGCTCTGAGCTGCAGCTGAGGGCAGGGAATCCTGAGACATGGAATAGAGTTGTTTGAACATACTGTCCAAGATGCTGGAGGACAGACCAGCTTTTGCACCTGTGAAACTCATCCCCTTTGCAATTTTAGTGGTGATTTCCCCCCTTGCTTTCTCCTGTTCCCTGACATGACCTACTGTTATTAGCAGGTGTGGGAAGGGAGGTGTGAATCCCGTTTACTGGGAAGCCTGTGCTGCCTGGAAACTCTGGTTTAGCAATGTTTATCTCCCCCCAGCCCTCCCCACGCCTGGCAGCTCCATAATAAAAGCTTTTGTCCTTGATGTTTACATTTTTTTTCTTTCTGATTGCCTGAACGACACCAGCCAGAGGAAGGAGCTGACCTTGCAGGGGACAAATGCAGGAGCTGGATGTCCACAGGCTGTGGAGTGCAGGTGAATGATAAGACAGGGAAGAGCAGAATGCAAGGCCATGGCCCAGAGGACTCGCTGTGGCTGCTTGCCCCCATTCCTGCTGGTTTCACACCCCTTTCCACATAGTAATTTGGTTAAGCCCATTGCAAAAGCCTTGTGAAACACCCCACAGTCTTGCAAGAGGGTTCTGTGAGACTGTGGGTTGCAGGCAGGGTCAGGCAGGGCGGCTTTGCTGGTGGCTGTTTTTGGCAGAGATGTCTCCGGGGCAGAAGGGATCAGGGAGGAGATGTCCTTGTCCCTGTCTCTGTGACAGATCCACCTGAAGAGATCCCACTCCATCCCCACGCTCCCACCAGCCTGCACCTTCCCTCCTCCTACCTGCCAGTGCCTCCACAAAAATACTGTCCAGGACTCTGGGCAGAGCCAGGACCGATGTAACACCTCAAAAGGAAACTGCTGCCTGGGAGGATAAAGTCCATGGATCTGCTCTCAGTGTGCTGAATTCCCAAGCCCTGCCTGGGACAAAGGTCTTTCTTACCCATCACCTGCACTATCAGGAAGTTTTTCTGACCTGCTTCATAAAAATTGGCAGTTTAAAAGTGACGATCCATACTTTCTGTCAGGGACAGTGATGGCTTTGGGAGCAGGTATTGGTGTGCCCTGCAAGGCACTGTGCCTGGGTGTCTGATCCAAAGCACATGAGTGGATGGGGCTGGTTCTCCTGCTGGCAAACCGTGCTCTGTGAGCAGGGATGCAACAGGAGCCCACGTGTGAAGAGGGACGCTGCTGGCCCAGCCTGAATCACAGCCTCCAGGCACGATGCTGTTGATCAGATCCAATGTCACTTCACATCCTGCAGCCTCATCTGGGTGAACCTCAGCCCTGCACTCTGAAAACTGGCTCTGTGAGAGCGAAACGGTGGTTGTTCATCCCTCCTTACTCAGGATGGGTTCTGGAGAGCCTCCTGCTTCACCTGCATCTTGTCTCAGTTGTCCTGTCTGGTGGTGAAATGGACTGTTACTGGCAGCATTACCCTCTCTGCCTTCTCCTCTTCTCAGGGCTGGGAAGCTCCACATGTTGGAGCAGTGCAGAAAGCTGTCACACTGCTCTCTGTGCCCTGACCCTGTGCAGGACAGTTCTGAAGTTGATCTGCTCCTCTGCTTGCAGGTCCCAGGGCTCTGCCTCCTTCCCAAGCTGCTGCCTGGTGCTGGGTGTGTCTGTAGACTTGGCTCTCTCCTCTCCATCACACTCATTGTCCTTTGATCTCTGACTGCTTTGTGTTCACCTCTCACTCCCATCTAGCAAAGTAAGATTTGTGCTGGAAGATAAGATAGGAAGGCTGTTATGTTTGGGTATGTGAAAATAAAGGATCATCGAAAGCCAGGCTGATCAAAAATGGAAAGAGAACAGATCACCTGGCAAGGTCTAGGGCTCAAGGACCCCCTTGTGAAGGTGCCTGCTGCAGGGAAAGCCAGAGCCACAGCTCTCCTCCTGCTATACCAGGGCAAGAGAGGCTTGGAATGTATCTCAAATCCATGAATTCTCCCTGCACTCCAGCGTGGCTGGTGGAAGTAGATAATTTTGCTGCATCTCTGTTTTCCTGTCTGCAAGAAAAGGCTGGACACAGGACACCCTGAAAGTTTGAGTTTCAACTCACCTTCATTTGCAAATGAGGTGAAGAAACTCAAGGCTGAGGGCTGTTGGAAGGACGACTTTGTCCATACAGGACAACACCTGCAGCAGAGCCAGGACTGAGTCCAAAATTCAGCTGTGCTCCCTCTCCAGCCGGAGGATCCCCAAGGACTATCACTGTGGGGTTCAGGCAGGTCTGCTGACTCTGGGGTAGAGTTAATTTTCTTCCCCAGTGTGGAGCATGGGGCTCTGTGGTGGATTTGTGCTGAGTACAGGGCTGATAATATTTTTGTTATCGTTGAGCAGGGCTTACACAGAGCCAAGTCTTTTCTGCATATCCCATTGCCACACTGGTGAGGAAGTTGGGGGTTGGGAAGAGGCACACCCAGGACAGGTGACCCCAACTGACCAAAGGGATATTCCAGACCAGGTGTCATTACCCTCAGTATATACAATGGGGGGAAGAAGGAGGAAGGGGAAGACATTGGGAGTGGTGGTGTTTTGTCTTCCCAAGTCACCATTATGTGTGATGGGGCCCTGCTCTCCTAGAGGGGGATCAACACCTGCCTGCCCATGGGAAGCTGTGAATTCATCCCTTGTTTTGTTTTGCTTGCATGTCAGGCCTTTGCTTCCCCTGTTAAACTGTCTTTATCTCAAGCCATGAGTTTTTCCTTCCAATCCTCTCCCCAGTCCTGCTGGTGGGGGAGTGAGTGAGGGGCTTGGGGGCTGGCTGGGGTTTTAGCTCTGGATGAGATGTTTAAGCCAAGGGGAACCAAGACAGCACCAGCAATAAGACAACAACCACCCATCAATCCTGAGCTGGCCTGACTGTGGCTCAGCAGAGGAATTGATAGAGGTTTGTGGGCTGTGGAGGTCTGACCTGTCCTTGGCCCTGTGGCAATGCCCAGGAATCCTGCAGGCTGTGTGGGACCGTGGGGGAGATGTAGAGAGCAACAGGAGAGCCAGCCTGGGATGCAAAGGAGTGGATATTTCCTGGGAATGGTCTGGCAGTGATCTTTGTGGAGCCAGAGCAGCTCCAGCCAGATATCCAGGGGAATTCACTGTGGGACAGGATTTACAGCCCTGTGTATTTGGAGTACCCACGGTGTGATTCCCTGCAGAACACGCTGGCTGCTAAGGGGACAGGCAGCAAATGCCATCCTGCCTGCAGAAGGATTGTCCCCAAGATGTCCTGCTTTAAGGGGGGGCCTCACAGATGGGATGACCTGTTCTTGCTGAGATCCAGGCTGTCATGGCAGGACCATGAGGATCCAGCCCTCCAAAGTGCCAGGATTTTCATCATCCCTCAGGATCATTGCTCTGATGATGGCCCCTGCACACCTGAGAGGCTGCAGGAGGAGATGTTTGGGGGGTGTTAGGGCAGACCAGCACTGCTTTTACTACAAACAGAACTGTTTAGCTGACCTGGTGCAAAAAACTTCAAAGCAGCCATAAATCAGCCTCAGAATTACCCCATCTGGTCTGGACCCTCAAGTAGACCCTGCTGCCTCCTTGCATGGTAGGAGTGAGGGGCAGGGCTTGGACAGGACCCTGCTTCAGAGAGATGTACCTGCATGGCCAGGAGACTGGGCAGTGTTTGTGGTGGCCTGGGTGGGTCAGCAGCTGCCCCTAAAGAGTGGGATGTGAGGGAGAACGGCACGTGTCCACCTGGGTGCAACGCCAAGCCCTGGCAGGGCTGGGGAGGGGAGATGGTGCAAGATGAGGCTGAGCAGAGGAGGCTTCAGTGTGGGTTTTACCAGGGTCCTGCATGGGGGCTGGAAATAGGGGGAGATGAGGTTGCACAGGGGAAGTCCTATCTTAGTGGTTGCAGTTTTCTGCTGTCACAGGCAAATCATCATCCTGACAGGAACTTCATTGCAGAAAGATGGAGCAAGACTATTTACGTAGCATGTAGTGACAAGACAAGGGGGAACGGGTTCAAAATGAAAGACAGCAAGTTTAGATTAGATATTAGGGAAAAATTCTTCCCTGTGAGGGTGGGCAGACCCTGGCACAGGTTGGGCAGAGAAGCTGTGGCTGCCCCATCCCTGGAAATGTTCAAGGCCAGGTTGGATGGGGCTTGGAGCAACCTGGGTTAGTGGAAGGTGTCCCTGCCCATGGCAGAGGGTTGGAATGAGATGATCTTCCAAGTTCCATCCAACCCAAAACATTCTATGACCCTTCAGAGCAGAGAGCTGCAGGTACTCTGTGGTATCCAGGAGCCCTTGGCTCCTGCAAAGCAGATGGAAGAGCATTAGAGAGAAGGCAATAATATTGGTGCTCTCACAACACTGCCTTTTGCTTCCTACAAAGCACTTTACCCCAAGAATGTTGATTGCTTTGCAAGATCCTAAACAAGTAAGTCTCAAAGCAGTATCATGCAAGACATAAATATCTTGCTCTTGCCTAAAATTCATCACTATTCACACAGTGGTGCAGCCCAATGGGCAGGAAAGGAAAGGAGCAACTCTCCTAAGCCCTCCAGCTCAGAGTAAATCCTGAGCTGGGGTTTCCCAGGGACACCCCCAGTTCTGCAGGGGGGATACTCCACTGTTACCAGGATATGAGGCTGTTCAGCAGCAGTTCTCCCTGGGCCTTGGTTTTGTTTAGTGTTTTGCTGGAATGATCGTGGGGTTTGTCCCTAGTCCTGGAAGAACCGGGCATGGCACATTCCTGGAGAACAGTCTTCTGCATGTGTGAGTTGCCTCAAGCCCTGTGACTGATGTTGGAAGCTCCCTGTGTCATTAACCAATGGATTTGGACTCAAGCAATCCCAAACCCACAGGATCTGCCTACAGCCCTTCTGCTGGCACCAGCCCAAAGCCAGCCATGACCCACAGGACCTGCTGAAATTGGACCCTCATGGAATTGTACCCTGACTGCTGGCAGGGCCCTTCCCCTGCACTTGTAAATCCCATTTGCATGGTGTCTACCCCACGGGACAGCATGTAGGCATCACTCCCCATTATTCAAGGTCTATGCCAACCCCTTTTCA
Organism: Scytalopus superciliaris; assembly: GCA_013400415.1. Lineage (NCBI taxonomy): Eukaryota > Metazoa > Chordata > Aves > Passeriformes > Rhinocryptidae > Scytalopus > Scytalopus superciliaris. Next base: position 200,069 of record VXBX01004055.1, read on the forward strand.
GCCAGTCCCCCTATTCCTGTGGACTGATCTTACTTCCAGGTGCCTCAGCAGCAACTCAGCAGCTCGAGGGCACAGGAAAAGCTCACATCTGTCTTTGTGTTTGTTCAGGATTGCTTCCAACACTGCCTTTCCACCTCCCAGCAGTGGGATCCAGGCCATTTCAGCCTTGTCTGTGCTGGAGGGACATGGCACAGCAGCTTCTGTGCTTGAATTCCCCCTTTTCTGGTGGGAACAGCATCAATGCCATGTTGCCACACAGCTCTGCCTGGGAAAAACTGCTGCTGCTTAAGACATGGGCACAGAAAGGTGATGAGGGAGGTGAAGGCTGAAATCACTCTGGGATGTATTGTGAGTAGCAGCTGAGTCTGGGAAAAATCTCTGTTGTCGGAAATGCTCCATCTGAATGACCTTCACTGCCAGCTGAGCCTGTGTAGGTGTGGAGGAGCTGGCTTGGGCTCTGGGAGCCTGTTCCAGAGGGATCAGCTGCTTCCTCAGCAGCAAACACCCCACTGAGCCCATTGCACGGCCAGCGTGCCTGGCCTCTCCTCTCTGAACACCAGACTGGGAATGGACCTACTGTGGGAGTTCCTCTCCCTGTTCATGGCTACTCCTGGATGGGACCCCGTGGTTCCCAGGCCTTTCAGGGTGCCCAATCCCACTGCTGGCACAAGACTGGGAGGTTTCCTGCCTAGGAAAGCTCGTTCATGCAGCTCTGTCCTTCTTCTAACACCTGTGTTTTTCACTGCTGGGATGCTTCACCTCTCAGAGGGCCTTCCTGTGTTATACAAGCTCCTTGTCCCACCTGGATTAATGGGTTGAACTTGTAAAGGGAGAGAGTGTCCATGAGCTGAAGCCAAAAACAGCAGCCAAGATCTCTGCTTTATGCTGAAGGATTGTCCCCAGAGGGTCCTGGGGTGATGATTTGCACTGAAGTCCCCCCAAGGTATAGCTCAGTCAGTGGAGACAGTGACAAAATTTTCCTGTTTTGGTGGCAGGAAACTTTCCAGGTGTTGGTGTCACGGTCAGAGATTTCCATGCACTGGCACAACCAGGCTGATGTGGCCTCAAGCTCCCCAGTTCTGGCTTGAGTGCCACTCACTACCTCACACAGCATGCCAGGCCCTCCAGCTCATCAGAATAGGTTTGGGAGTCTGTGGATTGTTCTTCCAGGAGGGTTAGTGCAGATCTGTGTTTGCTGGAGCTCTGGAGTCACCCCCCAGTGGCATCATGACATTAAAGCACCTTCACAAAGAAAGCAAACTCTGGCTCCTCTGCTGGGGATGTGTGTTTGTGATGACCCCTCACAAAAGCAGAGCTTTGGTTAAGCCTTTTGGCTGGTTTATGAGTCTCACCCAGCTGCAATGCCGTGGGAGAGCTTGGGGAGGGCTGCAGGGCTGGCTTGGTCAGTTTTAGTTGCTCTCTGCCCTTCTGGGTGGGGGATAATGGTCACACAGTGACTGTGTCTGAGCATGGAAAAGGCTGAGCAACCTCTGCAAGAGGCACTGGAGCCACTGCCACAGCTCCACTTGGTGCACAGCCCTGTAGAATCCCCGTGGGTTCCCCTCAGAGACACCCTTTGTGTCCTGTGGCTCCACACCCGGGTGGGCTCTGCCATTTGGACTTTCCAAGAAGGAGTATAGATCTGCACTCCTGACAGCATCCTGCAGCCCAGGAGACCTCCTGCCCGTGCTGGGACAGGTGAGGGGACAGGCCTGTTGTGCAGCAGTGCACTGGCACCCTCTAATGACACAGTTATGAACACTCATGGGGGCCTGGGTGGCTCCCACAGCCCTTCCTGCCATGCTGGTGCTGCACTGCTCACAGGTATTTCGGAGGTTTGGGTGAGAAGGGCCACAAGCTGAGCTCCCCCTTTTCCACCCTGCTCTGCTCCAAATCCTCACCTCGGCTCCTCTTTGGTGCTGCAGTTTCCCGGGGTGTAAACAGGCACTGTGTGAGAAAGCAGGGAGGGTTTGTGGCTGTGCACTGCTCTGCCAGCTGAGCTGCCAGCCAGGACTCTGCTCCCACCCCTCAGCCCCAGGAGCAAATCCAGCTGTGACTGTCCCTGCACCACTAATGGGAGGGCTGGTGAGCCTCTGGCTGGGTCCTGTAACCCCAGTTTTGGCAGCATTTCCAGCCTGGCTCAGAAAGCCCCATGGCTCCTGCTCATCCTGCTCCAGGGACACTGGCACAGTTTGCCAGCTTGGTTCTCCCAGGCTCCAATCTCTCCTTTTAGCCCACTCTGTGACAAAGCCAGAGAATGTGTTGCTGAAATGGCATCATAGAACCATGGAATGGTATGGGTTGGAAGGAACCTTAAAGCTCACATCATCCCACCCCCTGCCATGGGCAGGGACACCTCCCACTAGCCCAGGTTGGTCCAACCCCCATCCAACCTTGGACACTTCCAGGGATGGGGCTGTCACAGCTTCTCTGCCCAACCTGTGCCAGGGCTTCACCACCCCACAGGCAAGAATTTCTTCCAAATACCTCATTTAAAGCTCTCCTCTTCTAGTTTAAAACCATTCCCCCTTGTCCTGTCACTATATGCCTGTGTAAAAAGTTAGTCTCCCTCTTTTTTATAAGCCCCTTTAAGTACTGGAGGGTGACAAGGAGTCCTCGACTCGCTCTACTTCATCCCAAACAATGCTGAACCTGATAAGAACCTAGATATGGGAAGGAATAGGGCTGAGATAGAACCTATAGCTTCATAGGGCTAAGGAGTGGGGCTGAGATAGAGCTGGAGAGAGGAAGAGGATGGGAAAGGAGAGAGGAGAGAGTCAGCTCTTGTTCAGAGAGCTCAGGTTGAGGGAGCAGCTCAGCCACATTGGGCACAGAAGCCTTGGAGAGCTCTGAATGCCTTTCCCTTCTGCTGCTGTCCCGAGGGGCTGTGCTGCTCCACCAGCCAACTGTACCAGCAGGTTTTTATTTTACATTTATTTTCCTAATGGCCTGGGTGGCCTGAAAACTTGAGCAGTGAATTGGGACTGCTCAAGATTGGGTAAAAAGCCACACAATGGCTGCACACTGCAGTGTGGCACCAGGGATGAGTCACCGAAATTGCAATTAGGAAAGAAAATAACAGTGGGTTTACCAGCTCCTTTCCATGAGCGTTTTGTGTTTCTCTGGAATTACAATGCCTCTTTATAGACTGGTTTATGAGACATTGCTCCATGTCAAAAAAATACATGGAGATGGAAGAAGTGGTAGCTGATGTGAAACAGCTTAACAGTGAAAGGAGGAAGGAAAAAACAGCATTTATTTTGGCAGTGACAGCATAGGTGCCTTGGGAGGGACACGTGGGGTGAGCAGAGGAAACCCCAGCAAAACCCAGGGATGTGGGACAGTGGAGTTGTGCCCTGACATGGAACCCAAGTGATTCAGGCAGCCTGGGCACAAAGGGCACACAGGGAAGGAGGCCCTGAGAGTGACAGGGGTGCCACAAGTGTCCCCTCCTCAGCTACCCAGCTCTCAGCACCTTGCTGGAGAGAACCTCAGCAACCAAGGAAGATGCATCACACTAGGATTGCTGGAGTCCTGGAAAGCAAAAGTCAACCTTTTGTTTGTCTTCCATTAGCTTTATTTTATCTTTCCAGAAAGGCACATACTGCTTTGCAGTCAGCAGGAGTGTAAAGCACCAGGCAAGAAAGGTCCATTAGGAATGGGCACATATATAATCTTTCTGGCCTCGCACTAACATCAGGGATCAGCAAGTCCTGGTGAGAGGCTGATTGCAGCCCTCCAGTCCATACGGTGCCACAGAGATTTCTGACTTCTGTCCCCTCTTTCTCAAGCTGCCCCAGTGCCAAGAGGGAAGGCCAGCACCTCCCAGGGGGCTCAGCAGGGCTTGGCCATGGGGAATCCATGTGCATCCTCGGGCTTGACTTCACTCCAAGCTCAGGAACTGCACAAGAAGCCCTGCAAAACCAGAGCCATGGGAACTCAAATTGTCATCTCCACCCCAGTTCAGGGACACATCTGTGCCACCCACCCTGGCACCAGGGCAGAGGAAAGCTGCTCCTCAACCTCCCCAGCCAGCAGCAGGTGTCAGCCAGCTTTCACCTGTGGGCTCTGGACAACCCCCATCTGCTTGGATTTACATATTTTTAATTATTTTAATTAAACACAGAGATGTTCCAAGGTAGAGACCAGACAGATGCTGCTGCTTCTGTTGGGAAGCAGAACCCTGTGGCCACTCTCCTGCACTGTCACTGTCCCCAAAGTGACAGGACACAACACCAGGAGGGAGCCAACAGCACAAGTGCCATTTCCCTGTGCCCCAATGCTCCTGGGCAGCCACCAGGCTTCACTACTGTCAGTACAAGATGTTATTGGTCCTTTCTGTGCCAGGTGTGCTAGACCTGAGCCCTTGTTGCAGTCTGGTTTGTAACTCCATCATTAAGACCCTATGAAGAAGCAGGTGCTGGTTAGTCCCCTCTGTCACCAGAGACACTGTGCTGGTGGTGGCATCACAGCTGCTTTAACCCCAGTGGGGAAAGTCCCTCAGTACTAGTTAATATGCAGCGCGTGGCTATTCCCAAATACTTTAACTCATCCCTTGGGAAGGTCACATCTCCAGAGAGGCCAGTGACTGGAGGGCTCTGGCTTCTGTGGGATGGTGACAGTCTCCTGCCCCTTAATGGGCACACATGGACAGCCACCATTGGTCTGCACCCCTGCAGTGCCAGGGACTGGCTCTGGGAAGGGATGGGAACCAGCTGGTCTGAGGACACAGCCTGGCTCGGGGCCCTGGAAACCTGGGAGCTTCCCTGGGCATGCTTGTTGGAGTCTTGTAAATGTCCTTGGAAGGAGGTTGCTGAGCTTTGGTGCTTGCCAGGAATTGCTGCGTGGAAGAGCAATTACACACCTGACACCCTTTACAAGGGTCAAACAGCAGCACAGTTTGTGTCCTCCCCAGGGAAGGGCCTGTCCCAGAGCAGCAGAACTGCTGAGAAAGCTGTGAAAAGGGCTGTGTGTGCAGAGCTGCACCCCAGTGTGCAACTTCTGGCTAATCAGACTCATCCCAGTCTGCCTCCTCACATCCTGAGATCCCAACAACGCTCTCCACAAGGAGAGTAGCTTTGACTGCAGAGCAACACCGACCTGCTGCTTTTTAGGGGCACCTCCTGGTCTGTGAGCAGCTCAGTGGTGTCCACTTTGGATCATCCCCTTCTGCAGAGCCAGAGCCAAGCTGGGCAGTGGCAGACACGGCAGCAGGACAGGGGGGAATGAGGAGCAGGGTGGAGATGCTCAGTCTCTTCAGCTTAATTGACACAAGGGGTGAGATGTCTCAAAACAGATGCTGTTTGGCTCCAGAAGGAGAAAATAGGGAGGGTCCACAGCTGGTTAGGCAGATTTGGGCTAAAAACACACCCTGTCTGGCTGCTGAGTACTGAGGAGACTGGAGCCTCAGGTGTCTCATCCTGAAGGTCAGGACAGGGCGAGACAGGGACTGTAAACTTCGGGATCCTGAAGGGAAGGAGGAGAGTCAAAAGCAAGAGAGCAGCTTTGGATGTCGGGAGAGCAGACTTTGGCCTCTTCATTGGTCTGTTGGGAGAGTCCCATGGGATAAAGCCCTGGAGGGAAGACAGGCACAGGAGAGCTGGTGGATATTCAAGAATCACCTCCTCCAGTCTTAAGAGTGCTCCATCCTGACAAGCAGGAAATCAGGCACAAATGCCAGGAGGCCTGTGTGGATGAACAAGTCCATGAGCCCTGATGGGATGAACCCATGGGTGCTGAGAGAGCTGGAAAATGCCATTGCAAGGACACTCTTGATAATCTTTGATTCATCATGGCAACAGGGAGAAGTACCCAAAGTCAGAAGAAAAGCAAATGTCCCTCCTATCTTTAAGAAGGACAAGAAGAAAGATCTAGGGAACTACAGGCTGGTCATTCTCACCTCCATCCCTGGAATGGGAGCAGCTAATCCTGGAAACCATGTCCAGGCACATGAAGAATCAGAAAATCATCAGGAAGAGGCAGTCAGTGTGACGTCCCAGCACAGAGACATGGACATGCTGGAGAGAGTCCAGTGAAGAGCCACAGAGATGGTGAAGGGACCGGAGCATCTCTCACGAGGAAAGGCTGAGATGTAGGACTGTCCAGACTGGAGAAGGGAAGGCTCAGGGGGACCTTATCCGTGTGTATAAATACTGGGAGGGAGGGTGGAAGGAGGAAGGATCCAGGCTCTTTCCAGTGGTGCTTAGTGGCATGACAAGAGATGATGGGCATAAATGGAAACACAGGAGGGTCCTTCTGAACACGAGGAAAAGCTTTTTCCCTGTAAGGGAGACTGAGAACTGGCACAGATTGCCCAGGGAGTTGTGGAATCTCCATCCTTGGAGGTTTTCAAAGCCACAATCAATGGGCTCTGCGTGGCCCTGGCTGAGTGGGGGTCACACCAGGTGGCCTACAGAGGTCCCTGTTAACCCAACCAGTAGGTGTGTGATTCCATGACTTGGCACAGAAATGCCAGAGTGAGCTTTGGGGTAGGCAGGACAAGGTGAGACAGTCACAGAACCGCTCAATTCGATGGGTTTGGTGCTGGACCAGGACACACACCTGTGTATCTTCTGTCACACTATGGGCACTCACCATATGGGCACAGGTGTGTCCTGTCTCCAGCACCTGGCTGGCACTTGGGCAGCAAACACCGGGACTGAGCACACCCAGTGAAGAGCAAGGTAAGCACAGGACAGTTTGCAGGATAAGCTGGTTTATTCTATTGGCCAAGAGAAATGATAAGCACTTAAATATCTGCTTTAGCCTATATTTAAACAGCTACGCAGTTCTTTTGAATTTTCAGAACTGCTGTGAGCTGATCTGCTCCTATGGGACACAGAGTGTTTGTTGAGCTGGCTGAAAGACAAATTAAAGAGGTCAGCTTTGGGCACTTTATTTCACAGTCCTGGGCTGGTACTTCACACACACACATTTCATGTGATCATCTCATCTGAGTGCCAGGAGCAGCGCACACAGAAATGAAGCATTGTCAGCCTTGCCCCTAATTTATGAGGCTTTCAGCCAGCCAAGTCCTTCCTGCAGAATGAAAGCTCCTGGCAAAGCAGAGCTGGATGAGAAGGGTCACTCCTCCTTTTGTTGTCAAACCAACCCGCAGTGAAGTGTGACCCACAGGTGACAGCTCTGCACCTTCCTGAGTGGTGACTTGGGTGGCCCCTGCCACCGAGGGAACTGTGCTGGGGAGTGGGGGACTGATGTGAGGGAGCAGGGATGCACACAGGGGGCTTGGACCATGCAGTTTGAACATGTGCAGCCCACCCGTGCTGGAGAGGCTGGTGGGTTGCTGTGTGTGGCTCCGTGGGGCAGCAGGGAGCCCCTGGGATGCTGCATTCCACCAGCACAGCTCCAACATCTGCCCAGGCTCCGTGAGATCCCAGACGGGGGGCATATTCCCCCTTAGCCTCACTCCTGCTTTGCAGTTCCTGTTTCTGTCCCTCTCATACAGCAGAAGGGAAGCTGGGTGGCACAGCCTCGTGGTTAAATATGCCTATTTCATGCTTTAGGGAGTGGGCAGGCTGGGTTTTGATCCAGCTCTGGGCATGGCACATGTTTTCTGTCATATCCCACTTCTCCCCACCAGCGGTGGGAGCTGCTGGGCAGGTATCTCTGCTGCTTTTTGATAAAGAAAACATAACGGCGCTGGAAGGTATTTTAGAGCAGTTAAATAGAGCAGGGAGCTGCAGAAGGAGTTTCAGGAGAAGCGGTGTTATAAAACCTGGTTTCCCGTGGTGTCTCTGAGGGCTCGTACCGTGGCTGAACTGTCACTGCAGCCTTTCCGTGCCGGGGGAGCAGCTTCGGGGGTCGTTCTGCCTCCCGGCTCCCCCTTTTCATGCAGCACAGGGGAACTGAATCTCCCCGATATCTCCCACATCCCAATTTTCACTAAAATTGGCTGAAACACAAACGTTCGCGGGTAAGGACGGGGGCTGTGCGAGATCCCACTGCGAGCATCCTCAGCCGAGGCGGCTCTGTCGCTGCTGGGGCCGGGGAGGACAGATGAGCTGACACGTGGGCAGCAAACTAGGCCAAGTGCTGGGCTCCGGGGCTGTCCTGGCCTGCAGCGGAGACGGAATCAGGGACACACGCCGGGGATGCTGCCGCAGAACCCGGCAGCGAAGCGGGATGCGAAGCGCCCGCGATGCAGGGGCGGGGATGGCACAGCGCGGACCGTCCCGCTGCAGGCGGAGATGCCTCAGCGCGCATCCCAGGCGGATGTCGGGCAGCAGGGAGAGGGGGAACTCCCAGCAACAGCGCAGGGATTTACCACCAGAGGGCACTTCAATATTGCGCTGGCGGAACAAATGGTTCCTAGCGAGGCCAGCTCTGGATTGCCTGACAATGCACATCCAAGCCTGAGTCATTGCTGGCACAGAGAGCAAAGGAAAGCACTCAAAAGGCGTTTGAGAAGTCATGCATGAATGGGAGTTTGCTAGCAGGGCACAGAGGATTGAACTTTTCAGACTGCCAGGGGTCTCCACCGTGCCTAGTCCAGCAAGGTGAGCAGTGCATCAGCAGCCCCTGACCTGTGTGGTACCCACAGGGCTTGGCACAGGGGAAAGGATGTGGTTCACACTCCATCCTGCTCACTATGGGCATGTCCTGTCTGCTCCTTACGGGGAGTGCTGAGACAAGAGTTACAGCCCTGGCAGAGATCCTGGCTCAGCACCTGCTGTGATGCTCACCTGGGTCATCCGTGCCCTGCTTTATATTCCAGAGTTGGGCAGGGATAGAAATACTATGTCTTCTGGGGGAAATTGCAGGGAATGGGTAAGGAAGGGACAGTGTAGGATCTGGGTGCCAAATAAAGGCTGCAGAGGGAGGCTGCCATGGACTGCAGGTGTGAGGGCAGCCATGGACTGCAGATGGGGAATGAGGTTATTTGGATGGAAGCGAAAAATTCCACCCTGATGTTGAGAGCAAGCCACAGCACCCTTTTCATCACTCAGGCTGTCTCAGGGAGGCATCCTGGGGCTCAGGGTAGGGTGTCGGAGGTGATGGCTTGTCCAGGGTCACGGTGCAGCTGCAGGTCTTGGTGCCACCCTTGGAGGTCCGGTCTGAGCACAAAGAGCTTCGTGAGCATCCTGGGGCCTAAGCAGTGGAAGCTGGAAGTGCTGCAGGTGTAGGTGATGGAGAACTGAAGGAATTTGGTCTCCAGAGAGGAAAAGCTGACTGCAAACAACAGAAAGCTCCTGCTTTGTTGGCAGCACCTATTGACTGCTGCAAATACTTAAGGAAAATGGGTTTAACCCCACTGGGAGAAGAGGGGGCCCAAGGCCTTGCAGGAGCATCCATGTGCCCTGAGAATCTCACCTGGGTTGGCCCAGGGTGCTGGGAGGGCAGGATCAAGGCTTACTTTGCGATGTAACATCTTCCAGCAAGTCCTGGGATCATCTCCCCAGTGATTCTCCTGCCTTCGGGGCAGCCAGTGGCACATCCTGGGCTTTGCAGCAGGATTTCCCAGGACGTGTTACACAAACCCTTCTGTCCTTGGGAATTGCTTCCAGGGGACATGGGAGAGAAGCTTGTGAGGAGTCCCATGTTTGCTGCAGCACCTGAGCACTTCTGGCTGGGTGGGATATGGGAAGAGGGGGTGACAGTGTGGAGAAGCAATGGGGTCCCCATCTATGGGGTTCTCCCACCATGACCTGCCAAGCACATTCCCTCCTCACTCCAGCCAGAGCTGTCTGCTGTGCCAGGACTGGGTTCCTTCATGCTCTTAGGTTTGGCTGATTACTTGCAATTACCACTAATTAGTGTCTCTTTTGACAGTGCCCTGTCTCTGCTTCCTCATGCCTTGCCCTTGCTGAGTGCTGGGCCCATTTCATCCTGAGGCATCTCCACCGGTCTTGGCAGCAAAGCCAGAGGGTGATTTTGGGAGTCCAACTCATTGTCCAGGAAGATCTGCCTGTAGGAGTTTCAGTTTGGGGGTTACATGGTCTCTTTGACCACTGATGGCAAGGTGGGACTATGGGAGCACTGATGGGCAGCACTGCCCTTTTCCAGCCTTTGGGAGCCATCCCGAGCCTTGCCAGGGCCAGGTTGGTGGGCACAGGGTGGCTGTCACTGCCTGCCCCTGCTCCTGGCTCCATGGGAGAGCCCCATGCAGGTCCTCAGGACATTAAACCTGCTGGGAGCTGGTGAAAGAGAGGTCTCAGCAGATGGTCACATTTGCTAAAACTGTTGTACCCTCTGGAAGAGTGAGCTGGGGCGGCAGCAGGAGGAACAGGATGCCCTTGGAAGAGACTCCCTGCTCCCCTGGGAGGAAGCCCAGGATAGAGAGAGAGTATCCCCCATAAGGGAAGGATGTGAAAACCAACATGCAAATCATATTCCATAGAATCATGGAATCACAGAATATGCTGAGTTAGAAGGAACCCACAAAGATCATCAAGTCCAACTCTTGACCCTAAACAGGACAACCCCAAAATCCTACTGTGTGTCTGAGAGCATTGTTCAAACATTCCCTGAGCTCTGGCAGCCTTGGGGCTGTGCCCACTGCCCTGGGGAGCCTGGGCAGTGCCAGACCACCCTCTGGGGGAAGAGCCTTTCCCTGAGATCCAACCTAAACCTGCCCTGACACAGCTCCAGGCCACTCACTTGGGTCCTGCCACTGGTCACACGGAGCAGAGATCAAATGTACAGAGCATTGGCTCTGCTCAGATTTTTGGAGAAAGGGAATATAAGAAGCCCCTGAGTGATGCCCCAGCTGGAACTGAACAGGGAAAGCTGATTCACAGAGCAATGTGAATCCCACATTTCCCCAAATGCTCCTGTATCAGACTGCCAGGAGCAAGAGGGACTGAACCCAGGATTTTTGTGAATGCCAATGCAGCCACTAGAGAATTGTCTGCTAAACCCACAGTGTTTTATAGCTGATTAATCTAAAAGGCTGCACAGGAAAGTATTATCACCTCCATCTCCCCAGGCTTGAAGCCTGATTGCATCAAACATAAATCTTGTGAATGGATTTGTACTTTTCACTGTGATTTATTTAAATAAATGAGAACTTTATTTAATCTCGCAACCATTCGATGTGTCAGGATGAGGTGGGAGATCTGGGCAGAAATAAAGTGCATCACATTTGGGCTGGGGCCACTTTGGTGGGGGGGGTGAGGGCTGAAGCCTTCACACCACGTGTGGTCTTCAAGCACCGGTGAGAAACCTCTGGGCCAGCCAAAATGTCTTGGGAAGCAAAAAAGAGGCCCCATTCCCATCAGGAGGTGTTGGGGAAGCAGGTGCAGGGATGACGTGGTGATGAAGTTTCATTTGGGTGCTGTTGAGTTTGGACACGGCTTCAGTGGATCTTTGCACATGGTTTTGTATGTCCGGTTGGAAGAAGAGTTCAGGACTGCCCAGAAACTGCTGAAATCCCCAAATCCTCTGTGCTTGGCTGCATTAGAGCCCTGAAAAGCTCCGACATGTATTTTTTCAATACTCACAACAGTGTGGTTTGGTGCTTAGTGAATAGCTGTTTGACAGCAGAACTCACAGAGGTTGGCTTCACTCATCCTTTAGAGACACTGAAATCAGAGAAAAAGATTTAATAGGCAGAAAAAAAGAAGGGGATTTAAAAAAAAAATCTGAAAGGCGGCAGAGTCAGAAAAGACACAGGCACCTCAGGAGAGCCAAATCCAGCTGCCAGAAGTCAGGAGGTGAGGGCAGGGAAAGATGCAAGTTGTCAAGGAGTCAGAGAGCAGGATGTGCTGGCCATCTCTTCCCAGCTCTGAAGTTTGGGAGCACCAAAGCCCTGGGTTGGCTCCATCTCCTCTTACCAGGCTGAGCACCTTGCAGGTCTCCTTTGCTTTCCTCTCCACATCTGCCTGGGGCACCCCATGGCTGAGGTTAAGAATGCTGGCCTTGCACATGGCTTGCTCAGGACTAAATACTAAAGCAAGTGGAAAACCAGCTTTTTACCTGTTTTTGAAGCTATTTAAGCCAAATGACCCTGTGGAGGCACCAGGTGAGAATCACCACATTGTTTTGGGCAGGAAATCAGCTTTTCTAGAGTAGAGAGAGAGTCATTTTGTGGGCAAACTTCTTGGTCAGATGCTGGGACACAGCTGTGTCCTGGGAAAATGGTCTTTCTGGTGAAGGGACAGTCCCTGAGCCCCAGGACAGCCCTGGAGACCTCTTAGGTGAAGGAAAGATGCTGAGCACAAGTTTGGCTGAGCTGTGGCAGGTGAAATATAGGTGTGTGGAGGCACAAGGCAGAGGCAGAGCCTGCTGCTCCAGCCTGGCACCAGTGGGTGCCCCTCCCAGCACCGGCTGCTGGCAGAGAGTCTGTAAATAATTACTACTAATATTCTACTTGAGCTCAAAGCCCACGTGCTGAACACGCACAGGAAGCAATGAGTTATTTCCTTCAAAGTATCAGGATCATTAAAAAAATAAAAAGAATGCAGTTAGCTCTGCTTTTCCCAAAGGAGCAGGTCTGCTGGGGGCTCACGTGTGAAGGATCCGAGCGGTCTCTGCCCTGACGCTGCTCCACAGATGGTTTGTGTTTTTCTGAATCGCTGACTCCCATTTTGTGTCACGGCAGAAAGACCTCGGGGGGGAACAACTGACAGGCAAAAAAGCCAAAAAGCCAGCTCTGCCCTGAGGAAAGTGGGAGTCCTGAACCTGAACCAGCTCTGCACCAGAGGGTCCCACACTGCACTGCCTTCCTCATCCTCCTCCTCCTCTTGCCCAGGCACCACTTTCCAAAGAGGCTGAGAGGTGCATCCAGCTTCACCCAGTAACAGTGATCCAGGGCCTCTCACTCAGGTCCAGCAATCCAAGCAGTGTCTGTCTGTGTGTCTATCCATCCCTGAGGCAAGGGAGAGTTTGAGAGCCACTCGCTCTGCTCACCCTGAGCTGTGGTACAGCCTGACATTTGCTGCTGGGTGCAGGGCTGACTGTTTGGCAAGGGCCTGACCTGCACGTGTTCCTGGCATGACTGGGCTGAGGCTCAGAGGTGACCTGGGATGCTGGCCAGAGACACTTGGGACACTGGGGAATCCATGGGAAGCCTCACTGGGCACATTTGTGATACGAAATGGAAAAAAGAACTAGGAATTTATCCTTCATCTGGCTTCCTGGCCCATTCCTAGACGAGAGATTTCTCTTTCAGTAGGGGCTGAACAACTGTGAGACACAGAGGTTAGCAGTTTCCCAGTCCAAGGTTCATCTCCTCCTCCCCAGAGGGGCTTGGGTAGCATGTGGGATCTCCCAAGAGGCTCATCAGGCATCCCATCGTGGCCAAAAACAGGGCAGAAAACCATGCTGTAGGGAGTGAGTCTGCATGAAGGCCAGCAGAGCTCAGGAGACCCTGCCCAGGCTGTCCCCATTCCAATGGCACTGGGAGCTGGTGATCTGGCAGCAGGCCATGAGTTGGAGCTGAGAAAGTCTTTCCTGCCTGTTCCTCATGGCATCTCCTGCTGGGACCAAGGGTGGTGACAGCTTTGTGCCAACTCATTGCCAGTAAGGTTTGGTGGCCCTAAGAGTGACAAATGTCCTGGGATGGGCAATAGTGGTGGCCAGATGTTCCCACCAGCACTCTCACATCTAATGGCCATGTGCCCGCAGCTCTTCTGGGGGGTGGACTGGCTAATCCCTCCTGCTCTTCCAGCCAGGAGCTGCACAGGCCATGCCAGGGATCCTTAGCACTTGGATAGGGACACCATGGCCCCAGGAGGCACACGGGGAGTCTCCTGGCTGTGAGACCAGCAGGACTCAGGGTACGTGTGCTGGCTCCAAACGGGATCCTTCACTCCCTGAGAGACTTCCCAGTGCTGCTCCTTCCCAAGTGTTTTGCTATTGCCCAAATCTTGGTGCTTCAGAGGCTCCCTTAGGTTCATGAACATTTAGCCCTGGGTACAGCCATGGATTTTTTAAATCTAAAGGTCATTTCTAGGTCACTGAATAATTACTTGCTATTGCTGTACCCACTGTCACTAATTCCATCCCAGAGAAGTAGCAGCTTGCTGGGAAATCCTCAAGCTGCAGGCTGAAAACCAACTAAGGGAAGTTCACCACAGAAAATGCAAGATTAGGGGCACTTAGTGCTCCTAACTGGGAGGAGAAGCAGGGCCAGAAGACATTAAGGCTGGGCACAGGAATTCTCTATGTCCCTGCTGCCTCCCGTGATTGGACTCGGCTCATCCTGCACACGATGTTACTTTCAGTGTGCTTAGACACAGTGTTTGGCTGAACAGGTACCTGCAGCCCCTTTGTGCTGCATCTCCACCACAGTCTGGGCTGTGGGGTTTTGGGTGCACAGGAGGAGACGTGATGGGGACAGCTCTGAGCTGGGAGGTCCCGTGACCAAGGTGAACAGCCTCAACTGGGAATCCTTGCAGGATGTGAGCTGTGGTGGATCTTATAGCCATGGTTACTGTCTGTCTCACCCAGCAGGGCAGGGAGAGGCACTTTGGGCATCTCCTGCTTCTGATTTTGGTACACTTCAGGCCTTTCTGGTCAATCCTGGCTTGCTCTGGCTCTGACAAGCTGGCCCAGGGAGATACTTTGGGGAGGGAGAGTTAAACAGAGGGCAGGGACGCCTGTTGTAGGGACAGTAGGGCTAGGCTAGGCTTTGCTGTGCAAACCCAGTCCCTTCCTCTTCCTCTCTCCGTTTACTGCTCTCCCAGGGCACCCTTGTCGGGGTCAAGCTTTTGGGGGCATCCCTTTGCACTAAGTGCTAGCAGGGTTTGGCTGCACTGCCCTATGGAGGCAGATCCCTCAGCAGGCTCTGCCTGTCACAATCTGCCTCTCACTGCACCAGCCAGACTCCAGAACAGCTGGAGGTGTCTGTGTCCCAGATTGCCTGGGGGGTGCAAGAGCAAAGGCTCCCCAAGGGTCACACTGCCATCCTCCTTGCCTGGCAGCAGCAATCACCCTCTGTCCTTGCCATGGCTTTTGATTCCCAGGCCAATTTGAATGCTGGGTAAGTTATAAAATAATTTAAAAAAATATAAAATATATATATAAAATGCAGTAGGAGACCAGCCTCTCCCACCCCTCCTGTGGGTGGCTACGACAAATTATCAGGCTGGTTTCCCATCTGAACCACTACTTGACGTTACCATCGGTATTTCTGCTCCCTTTTAAGCTCCTGTCTTTCCCCGCTTCCCATATTTTAGACTCAGAGAAACAAATCCGTGATGAAATAAATCAAGTATTGCCTTTACAGTTCCCGTGCTCTGCTGAGTTGAAAGGGGAGCCCTTGGGAGATGGATCCAATTCATGCCTGTGACTCCTGATGGCAATTATGCATTCCTGGAAATCCAGAGAGGTCTCTGCTCCCAACACCTGCATGGCAGCACTGGGCAAGACTGGGCAGCTACAGCTGGCTTTTGAGTCACCTCTGCTTGTGAGCAGCAGTGCTCGTGGCAGCAGAAGTACCTGCCCTGGTTTCCTAGGTCAGGAATGCCACCCTGGGGCATTTCTTTTTATCCTGAATAACCTACTTCAGTCAATTCCCAGAAAAGCAATGCCAAGCAAGCCAGCATGACAGGGATTGCTTTGGTTGGGAGCCATCGTGTGAGGCAAGGCCAGCTCGGGATGCTCTGTATCCGAGTTACTGGGGCATCCCTTACAAACAAACACGGGCAATTACTAAAAACACAAGTTTGTGACCAGTGTTATTGCCCAATGCCTCAGCTTGAATTATGTTTTAAGTGCTAAAGTGAGGAGAGGAAACACCAGGGGCAGCGGGATCAAAGCTGTGGGTCATTCCCATGTGCTATAAACAGTGTGTTGGATTGGGAGTGGGAAATTAAGCTAAAGAGGGAGGATTTTCTTCCAAAGTAAGGGCCTTGCATGGCTTGGCAAGGTGCAGAACAGCTGTTTCCACCTTCTTTTAAAGCACCAGCCATTGGCCAGGACTGGCGGTATTGACTTGGAGAAGCATCTGGCCCAGATAAGTTTCCTGATGTTACTCAGACAAATGGAGCCATTTCACCCGTGTGCTCAATTTCCCCCAAACCAGAAAGCAAATTTCTAGGAATATACTGCTCATAAACATGGGCTAGCTCACACAGGAGAAAAAAATATGCTATTCAGAGGAATAAGTGAGAGCAGGATGATTCCCAGTGGAACACTGTGGTGTGATGGGCGAGCTCCTAGGGTGGAAGGCTTGGGGAGACCTGGGGCTGTGCCACAAGGCCCAGGGATGGACCTCTCAGACCTTCCCAAACCATCAGGGCTGAGAGGAGTGGGAAGGGGGAGCAGGAGGCTGGAGGAGATGCTGTCCATGTGTGTGGAGCAGGATCTGGGCTCACCCCTCCCCAGCCAGCAGAGCGAGCGTGGGGTGGGACGGGAATCCTGCCCTGAACATGAAGCACGAAATCCATGTCCAACAAAAAAATTCTACTCGTGCATAATGTAAGTCTTGGATGGGTTTGTAGCCAGGGCTCTGGCGCTGGGAGCACTGAATTAAACATGGGGTGACTCAGCGCGTGTACGAGCCAGGCCGGGAGCGGGGAATGCGGGGACAGGTGCATTATTGATAGGCTCATTTTCCCCAGTTCTGAACGCCTGACAGGGAAGCAGCGAGTGCAGCGCTTAGAGGGGGACACGGTGTGGCCAGACTCGGCATTTGCAACGCCTGCCTGCTCTTCCTGCTGCTCCTGGTACAGGGATTCCTGCATCCAGCCTCTCCCTTCTGCCGCTCTCCAGCTGCAGCCCCTCCACCCTTGGCTGGAGCCCTACCCCGCCTTCCAGCTCTGGAGTGCCAGGGAGCTTTGGGGGATGCACAGCCAAGGTCCCCCACGTCAGAGAGCAGCTCTTGGGGCTTGGAAGGGGTGGAAGCCCCCAGATTTCCCTTTGGCCTTGCTGATGGTCCAAAGGCTTCATCTGCTTCAGCCCCTCTGGATCCCTGGCCTTTGAGCAGGGGAATGGGGACGGGAGCACAGGGTGTTCCTGCAGCCTTGGAATAGCAGCAGGCAGGACCAAGCCCCGCTGGAACGGAGTTTGACAACTCGTTACCTTGCAGGATGATGTTTTACTTCTATCCCAATGCTTTCTGTTAAAAAAATTCCCTCTCTCTCCATGCACCAGGACTCAGCCCAGAAAGAACCATAGGTGAGCAGCAGGGCTTTGGGCTCAGAGCATCCTGCCCCATCTCTGATGTTTGGGATGTGAAGGGGCAGCCTCGTGGAGGGGGCTGGAAAACATGAGCCAGCACTCCTGTCAGGCTCTGCCTCTTCCTCAGAATCTAACTGGGACCACAGGGATGCAGTGAAAAAAACCTGCTTTGGAAGATTTTAAAGAACAGCACGAACTAAAAAAGCAGCTGCCAAAATGAATTTCCATTATTAAAAATCAGCACTGATGAGAGCCATCTTAGATCAAATAATTTATTTAGTAATTCCATGTAAACACTTCAGATTTACTAGCAAATACAATGCTTGCTGTTCTTTTAAATAGATCATTCAAAAAATAAGAATCTATTATTAATGGCAGGTTGACTAGAGATCTCCATACTACTGTACAATAAGGAATTGGTTTTCTAATGGATTTAACACCTCGATTTTTCTCTTGTTCTGCGTTTGCTTTACACAAAGCCCAAAGGACACAGGTTTGAACTGCTCCCTGACGATGCCACTGCGGCCCGGGGTGTTTTGGGGAAGGTCCGCTGGCAACTCCTCCCATCCTGGCATTGGTGTGAGCTGATGTGAGGGTGGGATGGCAGAGCTGGCGTGAACACTGTTCACAAACACGCCTTTTTCGGTCAGAAAACAGACAGTGAACGGTGGAGAACTTCTCTTTGGGATGTATAAAAGCAACGAACTCCATCGTTGGTTTTTACTTATCAACACAGCAGTACACATACACGTATCCACAGTCTGGAAAAGCATCCTATGAGCTGGAGAAAGCAGTGGTTCTGAGCCTTGGTACACCAGTGCACTAAAACCAAAAGAATGATACCTTCTTACATAGTCAAATGAAAAATAAATATCTTTATTTTCTGCCTACTTTATTTCAGTTTTCAAATAAATTTTAAATAAATCTGTACAAAGTATACTGTTACAGTATATATTTGTAAGTGAACTGAAATGCCTAAGTGTAACAACACTACAGGAAAGCAGTATAGATTGGCACATCTCTAATCAAGATTAACTTTTACACTCAAAAAATACCAACGCCTGTGAAAACCCTCGAGATATTTTTGGTATTTTTATGCAAGTTGCGTTGCAAACACATGACAGACCAATTCTCCCCTGCCTCGAAAAGAAAATCACTTCTCACGGCTTTCAGAGAACGTGAACATCTTTATGATGCTAAAGGGACACCATCAGGTGAAAAGAGAGAGAGAGACTTAAAATTTCCAAAAAAAAAAGACTTTGGTCAAAAATGGGCAGGTTTCAGTCTTTGTGCAGTTGTGCCAATGCCCCCGAGCTCCGACTGCGGCCGGGGCCGGGAATGGCGGGACCGTGGGGACACTGGGACTGCGGAGAGCCCTCGGAGCGGCCGGAATTCCAGCCCTGCCCGGCTGCAGGGATGAAGGACGCAGCATTCCCAGCTGCAGGAATGCTGCGGCCAGGGAGCCAAAGCCTCTGGAGAGGAGCTGTTCCCCTTGCAATCCAAACGGAATTCACACACGCGCGCGCCGGGGCTGCGGTTTTTTGCTGCTTTTCCCCCCAAAAAAATATCTAAAATTGATCTGACAGTGTCCCTTTGCTCAAAATAAAGACTTCCGTGCTGTAGAGAGCAGGTGCCGAACTTGTTCACAGGGTGGAAGAGCCAGGTACATCTCAAAATTCAAGTTTTCAAATCCAACTGCATTTATTAGGTTTGTGAGTCTCGAAACCTCCTAATATTTCATTAAATAATTCCCAACTGGGAACTGGGGATAAATATTACAGATTAAGAGCGAGAGTTTTCTCTCTTAATCTTTCCAAATATATATTCACTCAGTGTTTACATGCTGAAAGTTAATCTTACATTAGAATGTAATTGGCTGCAACATAAACCTATAAATAAATCAACTACCATAGATTAAACTCTGTTAAATATTTCTAAGTTAATAAAATATTGACAGTATTATAAAATTACAGTATTTACAATAAGAAAAATCTAGACTAATATATACCTTTAACAGATCTCTTCTCCAATTTGGGATTGCAATGGAATTATGAATATATGAACAATTTATTAGAAAGTTGCATTGCAATTATCATGTTTTCCATTAGAGCTAGAGAGGGTGAGCTATCACTACCTTTGGAAAAAAAAAAAAAAAACAACCAAAAAGTGACTTCTGATGGTGGGGTGTAGCTTTTGAGTGTCAAACTGGTAACAGGAGTCCTCCGCAAGACGTCTGAAGATAAGGTAGGACCAGCCTCAACTGCTCAGATTAAGGTTGTATTACAGAACTGCCAGCAATCAGAACCACCCAGGCTGCAAAAGGGGAGGAAAGGTAGTTTTCAGCTCAAAGTGCACAGCTGGAAGGGCTCCCCTCATTCTGGACTCCAACTAAGGCTGCAGGAGCTTCAGGAACGGCAAAACCCTCAGCTTGGGCTTCGTGAGGAGGAAACGAGCCACGGTGCTCCTTAAAGGGACATAGTTGGGCTGCAGCTATGCCAGAAACACCCCTACCAACCACATACGACAACACCTGGATGTTTGAGATCCTCTTTGACTTGATTTTTTGGGAGATTACCTTTTTGGGGGGTCAGGGATGGGTTTTGGGAGGGTTTATTACGCATTTTGTTTGCTTGGGAGAAAAAAAAAATTGGCTGCGACCATGCAGTCAATTAATTTTCTATCCCTCACAAGCCTCTCTGTTTCTGGTGTATTAGCAAAATGCTGCTGTGTTTGGGTGGCAAACACCTGTGGGGAAAGGGGCTCCAGTACTCACTCCCAAGTCGATTTGCCTTGGGATAAACCAAAAGTGATTCCCATCCTTAAAAATCACCAGCTGCTTTTGGGGTCCCAGACAGCCAGCAATGTCCTTTTAAGGATCAGAACATTCACTTGCCCTTTTCCCCAGCCTTGGAGGAAGAGTTTACAATGAGTTTAGGAAGGGGCTTGTTCACATTCTTTCCCTCCTCCCCATGTCACATTTGCTTTCTAGAAAAAAAATAAAAAATGGAGGGGGGGGAAATAATTACCAAACTCCTTTCCCGCCCTTCCCTCCCCCAGTCCTGCTCACTGTAAACCAGCAATGGCAGTTTTTAGTGTTTATTTTGGGATTCAATTATTTTCTCAGCCCCAAGCCTGAAGATGCTTGTGAGAGACCTACCCGCAGGCTTTGGAGAGGAGGAGCAATTTAGGGATTTGCAGGGGTTTC
This sequence comes from Scytalopus superciliaris, assembly GCA_013400415.1. Lineage (NCBI taxonomy): Eukaryota > Metazoa > Chordata > Aves > Passeriformes > Rhinocryptidae > Scytalopus > Scytalopus superciliaris. Next base: position 220,356 of record VXBX01004055.1, read on the forward strand.
TACCACTTCCCGTGGTGGGCAGGAGGGAACACCTCTGTCCTTTAAAAGCAGGATTTCAAATGGTAAAGGAATAATTTGTAAACTCGGGTCTACATTACCAACAGAAGGCTCTAGGTCCTGCAGGCTCCAGTTCCCAGAGATGCAGAGCAGGAAAACTAGAAAGAGAACTCGGTACCTTTCAATCACCTGCTGGGTTGTACTGGGGGGGGAGTGGGGAACGAGAGAGACAAAATGCCAACTGACCTTATAAACAAAGGTATGTTTAGGGCTTCTGGTTTCAGGAATAAACCGATATTTACTGGTAAAAGTCTGCCAAAAAACAAAAACAGAAACACAGGATTACTGGTAAATATTGGTTTATATGGAGAAGTTTTTTTTTTTTTTTTAAAAAAGTAATAAAAAATAATAAAAAAAAATGATGTCATCGTGCTCCTGATCTCCACGTGCTCCCAGGCAGGAGCTGAGAACCGCCCCATGGCATCCCTGGCACCCGGACACCTCAAACCAGAAGCCTTGTGTTGAGAGGAAAGTCCTGTTCCTTTTTTGTCTTTACTCCCCTTAAACTATGTGTCTCTGGATTCCCCCCTCCCTCCTCCGCAAGGCTGGTCCTACGGGGTATTGGCTCAGGAGATGGGAAGTCTTCTTCCAAAAGCACTTGGAAGTGAATTTGTACATAATATGGTATCTCAGCACTAAGGCTCCTGGGGCCTGAGCCTCAGCTGCTCCCTGAGATACCATAAAATATACAAGACTGAGTGTATATTTTAAATAAAGCATTTTCTTGTAAGTGGCATAAACCCATTCATTTTATTTACATGCTTATTTATTTCCAAAAATAGAGTTGGTCCACATTGGACAAGAGAAATCAAGAAGCCATACAGTAGAAGAGTTAAAAGTCCAACATTTAACCAAAGTACAATGAAATTCCAGAAGTCTGTGGCTGACTTGAACCACAGAAACATACACATGAGCCACACAGACATTTGTACATAGAGCATTATATTACCAATAATATTTGCAAACATGAGGTCAAGATGGCTAAAAACCCAGCAGGACTGCCCCAGGGGTCCTGGCTGAACAGTGCTGAGGGGCTGTCACTGCTGTGGGGAAACACAACTCTCCAGAGATTTTGGTTCACTTTTGGCTTTTTCTTTAACTGAGAAAGTCCTAATTTTTCTGCCCTGGGGATCCAAATTGAGGACACGGTGAAAGCCAACCCCATGGAGCTCCCTAAATGCCCGGCAAGGTGCCGGGGCTGAGCCCCGCCTGGAGGGCAAAACCCTGCCCTCTGCTACTTGGCCTGAAAGATCACCTGGAAAAGAAAAAGCTGGGATTTATACCCTTGTGGTGTGCTGCAGGGTGTCTGGAAAAGGTCTGGATGGGGTTTGTCTTGAAAACAAGGATTTTCCTCCCTTAGCGTGGGCAATTTTTGGCATCGGTTAATCCAGTCCTGTCTACCTTTTCTGGAAGACCACAAATATCCTAGAGGATGTTGCACTGGACAGATGAAGGAATAACTACTTTACATTGAAAGAAAAAAAAAAAAAAAAAAAGCTTGGAGAATGGACAGCAGAAGGAAAAAAACCAAATGGAAAAGATGCCTTATCTCTGCATGATGGCCCAGTTTGTCTGGGTATTTCCATGGACCTCACCGTGATAATATCTCAGTGTCTCTGAAGAATGGAAAAATAGATTTAAATCTGTATTTTCTCCCGCAGGGAATCACAGCAAGTATAAGGGGGAAGACAGTTGTAGCACTCTTGGTACTTCTACAAACCACCCACTACACGGGGTAGAACCACATGAAAAGGGTATAAATTAATTTTCCTTTTTCAAGTCATCTTGGATACTCACGATATTAAGCCTAGTCCAATGTGAATGCTAGTACAGAGCTAATGCACAGAATACCAACGATAATTACCGGTACCTAACAGGATTTAAAGGCGAGTATACTCAGTACATTTAGAAGAAAATACTATGACCAAAACGCCAGAGCTCTGACAGCAGTTACAACAAAGCAGCCGTGCAGGTCTCTACGAGGACGGAACCTTTAGCACGAGTCACTATGATCATCTGAGCCTGTAACAACTTGATCTTCTGGTTTGTTGTCTAATATCAGATGTGAAATACGCTTTAAAACAGAGATGGGCCCGACCCTGTGCAGTTGGGTACGTACAACACTCCCCACTGAAACTCAAAGCCCAAATTCCTAAAGAGAGAGCACGAGAAATTGTTTTCTTACATCAAATAACTATCATGCAAGCATACCACGACGGTTTTATATTGACTACTTCAAAGTCAGCTGGTATAATTTAACTAGAAGTGAGCAATCTAAGGAATTTCTAGGGAGTAGGGACAAAGGTTGTGGCGGTGACAACCACCCGATGACCAGGGAGAACAGCACAGGGACACGGTGGGGGTCTAATGAGCCATGGCTCAGGTGAGCAGACTCCCAGACCTGAGCACCTGGGATATGCAGGATTCCTGTGGCAGGCTACACACCTCCACTTCATTTGCTCTGCTAACAGGATTTGATATTGTTCAAGTTTTCACTTACAGCCTATATTCACTTGTAGGTGGAGCATTAAAAATTGCTTTTTCCCCCCCGCCCCTTGCCTGTTGCCTCTCCTTTCCCAGGGTCAGCCCCACTGCTGCATGCTCACGGGACAGCCAGACATGATCATGCTCTTCTCAATTTTCCAGCCATGGCCAGGCTGGAGTCACTTTTTCAATATAACCCAGCCACTCTGCTCCATCAACTGCCAGTTCTTGTCTTTAAACATGGACTCTGACCAAAAGCCTCGTGGTACCTGCAGCAAACCCACTCCTATTGCAAACTCCAACAAACTTATCAAAGCACTCACTCTCCGGTACCATCATCTACTGGAGACAGGGAAGGTGGGAGAAGCCAGTGTATCTGTCATGGCTTCTAGACTTTCAAGAAGCCTAAAAATAAGCCAGAGCAGCAAAGGGTTGCTCTGGCTGACACCAGTTACCTGTGGGTCCTCCTGGGTCTCTTGGGAAGAGAAGCAACACAGGTCTGCGTGTGAACACACACCAACAACCCTCCCACAAGGACAGAGCTAGACAAGACCTGGAAGATGCTGCCCAGACCTCTCTCCCTGCTCCTTCCCTTTCTTCCCATCATCAAAACCAAAACTTTTAAGGGTTTTTCTTTGTCAAAACGAGCCTAAACAGAACATACCCACAACATCAGCAGCTGAGGCACGCTCTGGGATCTGGCAGACCTGCTCAGGGCAGGAATTTGAACTGGGGGTGTTGCATTACAGGACAAATCCAGATCCCAGAGCTACCCAATATTCTGGGCTTCCTTCTCCCCTTTGCCCAGCCAGATGTTGCAGCCTGGACCTAGTTGTGTCCACCAGAAAAGTTTGATGAAAATCAACCCTTTACCACCGAGCAACTTTGGGTTTAATGAAACCATGGAAGGAAACTCATTTATTTGCTCAAAGGCTGAAGATGTAGACTTGGAAGCCTTCGATCACCTTCTCCAAAAAAGACTTCAGTCTACCTTGTGCTGTCCAAGTGATCAACATCAACTGCAACCAAAGAAGGACCCTGTGATATTTCTCTTCTCATTACAAATATATTTTTAATGCCTTCTTGGATGCACTTAATAAAAGCCTTTTAAAACAAATAAAGATCAGTTCATTCTTCACCTCCTGCTTTTTGTCAACGTGTACAAAGATTCTGGGTAGATGGCCCAGAAAGCAAGACTGATCAAAGAATGGTTTGGTTGGAAGGGACTTTCAGAGACCACCTGGTCCAACTCCCTTTCTTTACAGAAAGTTTGTTGCTTTCTACCTCTCACTCAGTGAAGGGTTACAGCATTTCAGCTTCTCCTTCTCAAACCGGAGTTCAGGGTGGCTGATCTGTAATTCCCAGTGCCCTGATTAATACTTTAATTAAAAAAATAATAACCCGACATTAGGATGTTATGGAGAATACTAAACTTGCTTTTTAACAGCCCTGTTTTTGCTAGGACCTTTAGTGTTTCATGCCCACGCTCTTTCAGAACCCCTCGATACACCTGTTGCTCTTCCACTTGAATTTCCTACTTTGCTCCAGCATCTCTGCCTCAAACACTTGAGTTTCAGAGGGAGGCTCTTTACCACCCAAAGGGACTGGGTGATGGCAGGCTCTCAAACATGCCCTGTGCTCCTGAGTGACACAGGAAAGTCACTTCAGTCGCATGAAATAGTGTGGGAAATTAACTGTGTCTTCAGTCTTTCACACCCAGATTTTTTCCCCAACCCTCTTTCTCTGATGTCCTCCAGACAGGATTTACTCCTCAACATCCCCAGATATGCAGAGCCCCTCCTAAACTGCTTTATTTCCAGGTCATGGTTACCTGCCCTACCACCAGGCTCTTTCAGTCTACTCCTCAAGACCTGGACTTCTGTCCTTTGGTGGAATCTTCCTGGACTCCAGAACTCCCTCTCTTTATTTTTAACAGCTGTTTTACTTCACTCTTCCATGACAGAGTTCTGTCTCACCTGGATGCCTGTAACCTTTCCAGGTATCTGCAGGGCTACCTTGACAAGCCTAAGGACTTTTTTTGGCCGATCTTCTCCTCTGCAATATTTTGTAAAACAAGACTCACTTTTAGTCCAGCACCTTCCACCCCTGAGGATGCCGAGCCTGTAACTGTACTGTGGTTGCTGCTACTTAACAACTCAACAGTAATCGTATCTTGAACCAGTTCTTAGATCTTAGTCCTAAAGCAAGGCTAACTCTAGACCAGGCTATTACAAGACATGATCCTTTAAGTAAATCTAGATGTTTGCTCACCAAAATGTTAGCCAGCTCCTTCCCAAACAATGTGGCTGATAGCATGGTCATAATGGAATCTACTTTTTCTTAGAGGTTTATGAAGATGCATGAGCCTGGTTTTCTCCCAAGCCCCATGAAATCCGTAACTTCCTTTTCTTGTCTGGAATAGAAAACTTCCTAATACCTCCATGTCATTAAAATACAGAATTTATATCCAACATAAATGTCTCTGTTTGGTCATCACTACTCCACTTTCCTCTCAGATTTTACAGCGAATTTTAGATGTAGTGTTCCTCCTTCATGCCCCAGCACACCTGCTCAGTTCACTGTGATGGCAGGTAGTGCAGTATCTTACTGATTTTCATCGCTCCCACCACGTTTCAGTCTGACCAGCTGTGCCACCAAGCACTCTGCAACAACAGTTTCTGTCTGATGTTTCCACACTGCTGTACAGACGTGCCCATTCCTTACTCCAGCCCACAGCCTGGCCGCTGGTTGCCCCTCCTGTGCACACAACTCTGCCCTCAACCTCCACGTATCCCACACTGAACAGCCCAGACAGCCTCAGCCTTCCACCAGCACTGTGTTCAGCCCATCCTCCCAAAAACCTGCCTATTTCCTTGGCCACCAGTCAAGGGATGCCTTGGCTGAAGCAAAAACCAGTGAAGTCATGGCTTTTCACTTCACCTGTCACACACAGTAAGACTTCAGGAAGAGGTACCGCCATGTCCGAAAGTCTATCTTCTTCCCAGATTTAGCTTCCCAGGTAACTCAGCTTTAAGAATGACAGTCCCAGGCTTGCCCAAACGCTCTGATACCTTCCAGGATCTACTTGTCCACTCAACAGGCAGATGGATGTCCCACCACCAAATCCTCTGCCACTCAAACCTCCCACAGCTGCTTCCCCACTTTCTGGAGGCACCTCCAGAACAGAAACCAACTCCTCAACCAAGCCTTTAGTTATAAATGGCCCCTTTAACCCCATCCAGTTCCAAGTTTTCACAAATACAAGGCAAGGCAGCCAGTGCCACGGCGGGAATGGACCCCAATCATCTGCAGAGGATTTGGTACCATCTTCTCCCCACCAACTCAGCAGTTCTGGCCTCAGGATACTGTCTGGAGCTTGGAGTGCCTCCACTTGTTGCTCTGTATAGTATTTTATCAGCAGACAATCACTCATAAGGAGTGTCCTCTCTGCACTCTTGTGTGCAGTTCCTAGTGCAATTAAGTCAGTGTACTTCAATTCCCACAATTAAGCAAAGAATTTTACTTTATGAGCATATAAAGTCCATCTTTAAACTAAAAATAGACTGACCATTAACGGATTCTTTTTTTTAAAATTACTTTAAACCACCAATTAGAGACTTTCATTGGACAAGGTAAGTTACATACGGCCTTGCAAAACCCTGCCAGGACTCATTTTCCAGGACTTTTATTGACAGGTGCAGCTCAGAAGCCAAATTTTATTCTTTAAAAGATGGAATGAGCCTCTGAACACAGCAGACCTATCCACAAACCAAACAGTTAACATGCATGAAAGCAGAGATGACTTTTACATGAATTTGCAGTGCTTAGTTCAGAGTAATTAATGACAGAAAATAATTCAAAGCCTCTAGTCCCTGCTTTGCTCAGACCTGCCTGGTTGCCCTTCAGCAGCCCCTGGCAACGGTGATCCTACTGTCATTTATTATTTAAATAAAACAATCTTTTTAATAAAAAGAAATTCTGACCCCATTTAAACTCTGTATCTGACAAGACACCGGCTTCTTTGCTTCACCTCTGGTGCTGCTCACACAACATTATTCTTAAGCTGACCTGCCCACACAGCTCCTGATAAGCCAATGCTACGTTGCCAGCTCTCCTCAGCATCACTCGAGTGGGAGGTTTAAATACCAGATTTCACAAAATCCTTTCTCCACCATTCCTAGCCCTGGCATTTCTTGCAATATTGACAGATCAGCAAGCCTTCTCAGCTCACCCAAAAGTGAGACAGCTGGACCTGCTTCTGCTGGACCGACACAGAGAGAGGAGCTGGTCCCTGAAAACCCAGAGCTCACCTCCTGAGTGCCAGGTGAGTTCTGAGGAGCCTGGACCAGCTGCTGCCGATGTGCCGATGCAGACTCACTGCCCAGGAGCTGCTGGTCTCAGCTCCTCTGCCCATATGGAATGCCCGAGCAAAAGACAAGTGCAGCCAGGTCCCAAATCTCAGGAGACTGTGGGCAATAAAGCCATCAGCCTGCATTGCACTGCTGTGCAGCCAGGATGGAGCATGGAGGAATAAAACACGCTCCCTGGGGAGACACTACAACAAGCCCAGCCTGGGGGAGGGAGACACACAATCCATGTGGCCGCACTTCAAATGGCAGTGCTGCTTGCAAATGTCCTGACAGACAGGTCCTGCCCGATGCACAACCACTGTCCTGCCCTCTGGCACATGGCAGCTGCCTTTCTACCCACCAAACCTCTAATATCCCAGCTGGAGGGCACTGCAGACATGATGGATACCCAGTGATTTGAGCTTGAGCTGCACATCCAAGATGTTCACCAGCAATGGAATAAACACCCCTTCTCATTTACTGACCCTCAGCTCCCAGCAACAGAAACTACCCCGGCATGTATGGTATGGATTCTCATCTCAGCACTGGCCACATCAGCACAGTGGTGACAACAGAGGAGCTCAAACCATGCTGGGGGGGGCAGCCCCACAGCAGAGGCCCCACAGCACCCTGTGCCAGTGCTGGCCCTACATCAGTCCAGTGGGATGATGATGATGATGATGATGATTGATGATGATGATGATGTCTGAGAGTCCAGGCTCAGACCCCAGACCTTCCTGCCACCTCACAGCCGAAACCACTGAGGCGCATCAGTGAGACACGACCTCTCGCACCAAGATGTTCACTCACAGGGGCTGTCACACAGTCTCTGTACCATGTCCAGTAGCAGATCCAAACCCACTGGGGTCACCATGGTCACAGGGCTACAGATGCAGCTTGCAAGCCACCTTTACAAGCAACTCTCTATAGAAATCAACATCATGACTGGGATGACATTTCAACATGAGGTTTTTCTCAGAAAAGCTGTCTAAATCTTTCCAAGACATGCACTTGCCATCCCAGTGGCACACAGAGGACAGGTCCCACAGCAGCCACCTCCCTTCAAGGTCTTGCTAGCCAAGCAGGGCACATCCTTCCTCGCTGCAGATGTAAATCCACACCTCTCACCTCACCCATGTCCAACAGAAAGAATGAAGCTTTTTATTTTTTTGCCTCCTGCATATTTCAAGATAGTGTTTCAAGAAATAAAGGCTGCAGCACCACAGCCAAGGAGGCTCAGCACAAACTCCCACAGCTGGCGTTGCAGCCAGTCCTCTTTGCACTTCAGTCTGCTAAGTGGCCCAAGACTCAGAAAGGGCTAAATGTTTATTTTTGCAAAGCTAACACCAGGATGGACAGCAAACCAACTGATGACCAGCAAAGCCAAGGAATCATGTGAGTTAAGACTGAGTTCCCTGCTGGGAAGATCCAGCAGATTCCCACTCAAACCAAGCACTCTCCCAGCTAAAAGCTGATCCAGAAAGGAGCAGAGGTTCACCATGTCATGGACCTAAGGCTCAAGACAAGGTGCAGAAATGGCCAGGCCATCCTGTTTCACTTGGGGCCATGTCTTCAGAGCCATCAGCACAATCAGAGCCAAGTCTGACAGCAAAGCAGTCCCCTCTCAGGACCGGATAGTCATATTATCTCTGTTTTGGATAATTTAATCTCCCACAAGCTCTAGCTTGGTCTGATGAACCTAATACCCACTAGCTGGTAGATCTTGTCTTTTATCTTAGTTAAACCCAAACCAGATCAGGTCCTGTGCTCTGAGACTGCTCCAGGACAAACCCAAGGCACATCATACAGGAACAGCAGAACTTCACTGCAGAACCCCGTGCCCCACCTGAGCTGCAGAGCTACTGCAGACACTGCCACGGCCCTGGGGACACCTGGCACAGTGTCACCCACAACAAGACAACACCCACACACAGGCAAAAATCTACAGGGCTCCATCTTGACTGGCCATGATGCCTTCCTGAGCAAAAGGCTCAGGACCAGGGCCCCTCTCCAGGTGAAGCAGCGCCAGCAGTATCGATCTGCAGAGGGACAGTGAAGCATTGGTTGGGGATACCCAGCCATTCACTGTGTCTTGTTTTAATCAGTCAACATTCAAAAGACAGATAGCAAGGCCAGAAGTCCTCTACCTCTATCTTTTCTCACTTAATCTCCAGCTGACATTTTTCCATGAAAGCATGCCTCATTCCTCGCTGTTTGACTTCAACTGCTCCCTCTGCTCTGATATTTTGCCTCAAACAGCCTACACAGCTGGTTACTACTTTATAGAGGCAGGAGTGACATGCTTCAACTTTCCCAGAACACACAACTGCTCATCTGGCTTCACTGAAGTGCAGAGATGGGACCTGTAGAGCTACCCCAGCCAGGGAGCTCAGCCCTCGTGCACCGCAGTCCTCTGGGACCAGCTTCCCGACACTCCTTGGCTGCCTCTGGCAAAGGCTCTGCCAGAGCCACTGCCATCAGGATCTCAGGGCTTTTCTAAGTGCCAGCCCCCACCCCCAACACCTGTCCAGATGCTGATGCACTCAAACAGCAGCCCAGGTGCACCTCTGCCAGCACCACCCTTCATGCCTCGCTCCAAAAGCCTTTTCCCACCCTCCAGACAGACAACACCTCGTCTGCTGTGACTGCTGGGAGCTTCTCCCCTTGGACAACTCTTTTCACCTGTCTTGGTACCTGCCCTGAGTCTGCCAGCTCACGAAATGCCTTTGGGAGTGACACAGCAACACACTTGCCCAGAGCAAGCCCACTCATCCTTTCCCTTCCATTGTACTCCTCCAGCAGCAACTTCCATGCTACCCAAATTGCAGTAAAATATCCAGAATGCCACGGGAGAAGTAACACTGTGAACCCCTGAAAATGGATGATTTGGCCTTTAATTCTCTCTGCTGTCTGCAGCTGTTCTGCACTAACAACAAGCCACACACCACCCAGTAAAGCCTCGTGGCCCACTTGTATTTCACAAGAAGCAGGATGCATTTTGGACTCCTATGTGAGCTGCCCTTCCCCCAGACTGCAATGCTGCTAAAACACAGTCTCGTCAGGAACTGAAATGCTCTGGAAAGATAAAAAGTGAAAAAGAAGGATAGGCAGGCTAAGAGGAACTCCCAGAGCAGACCTGGGACCATCTGGCATGAGTGGTGTGGGAGAAGGGAAGCAGCATCTCTGATGGGAGCAGAGCAGGTAGCCCGACTCCAGCAGTGGAGCTTCCAGAGAGCTGCCACACAAGAGGAGCATCCTTGAGAGGAGCATCCCTCCTGCACCATCAGCCCATCACCCTCAGCCATCCCCACACAAAGAGATTCCACTTCACAGGGAAAAAAAAAAGCCATGAACTTCAGGCCCAACAATTAGGCTCTGGGTAAAACAGGCTTTTAGCAAAGGTTATAATTTTGGAAGTCCATTTAAATTAACCTTAACTAGCTTTAAACTCTTTATACGTATCTCCTTGCCACGCTCACAACCCACGCACATTTTGCGGTGCCAACGAGCTAAATCATGTGCAAGTGAGCAGAGTAAAAGGAACCACAGGCTTGAAAAAAAAGCTCTGGGCTGAAACTCTCTTTCATTGTTGCAACCACACAGGAGATGGCAACAGCAGAAGGAATCAGGAATAAAAATGGAACTCGCTTGTTTACCTCGCTGGTTTTGTCAAAACATTGTGACAACACTTTGTGTGCAGCCCGCTTCTCTGTTCTGCCACCAAAAATTAAGAGCCCTTCACCTATCTTCACATATTACAGGAGAAAGCCAAGAAGAGTAAAACTTTCAGGGAGAGAAATGGGTGTGCAAGAAGTACAAAACCCGGCACGAGAGCTTCAAACTACACTAAGCTCCTCATCCAGACAGCCCAAACACCACCACGAACAGCGACCCTCCAGCTACACAAGCTGAGTTAACAAGGAGCAGACGGCCAACGAAGAAGGAGAGTAAGAAAATAAAAGGAAAGTTTGGGTAAGCCTGACAAAAAGCAAACAAAACAAAACAAAACAAAACAAAAAACAAAAAAAAAAAAAAGAAAGAAAAAAAAATGTAAACTGGGATTTTAAAAGTTCTCGACAGTGTCATTTTAACAGAGAAACTCCCAGCGTGCCAGGCAGAGCCCTTCCTCTCCAAAAGCCACCCAATCCAGTAAGAAGCCAAAGATTTTTGAAGGAGCACAATCGCACAGCTGTGGAATAATTTGCCTTCCCTGCCTTCTTTCCAACTCACCTAAGAGAGACTTGCTTTCTACCCGATTAGCAAAACCGAGGAAATTGGTTGGTTCTAGTTACACTTTGAGTTTTCGTGTTTGACGAGAGCCCCCTGAAATGTAAACCTGTTTTAGCATTCTTGTACATCAATGTCATCGTTCTCCCTGCTGGCTCCCACAACTTCTGCCACAGACAAGTCAATCAGATTTGGTATATGCCTGGGGACAGGGAAGGGGAGGGCTGGGTTTAAAGCAAACAAGCAACCAAAAAATAATTATGTCAGTGCTCTGCAAGGTGTTGGATCCACACTCGGTGGATCTGCTGAAGTCTTCCATCCAAAACACTTGGCAATTTTACTTAAAAAAAACCCCAAAAAAACAAAAAAAAGGTTTGACCTGTTGAACTTAGAGAAAAGCAAGTGGCAGACCTCTGAGGAAGTGAGACAACATGTGAAGGTGCAAAAATGTCATGTGCCATAGTTCACCACCTTAGAAGAAATCAAGTTTTTTTGCTTTGCTTGGTTTTTGCTTTTTCTGAAGCGCCCAAAGGGCGGCTTTAGAGTTTACGGGTGCCAAGGTGGAAGCATGAAGTGAAGACATGCCAAAAACATCAGGTTTGCATAAACCCTTCTGGAAAAAGTGCACCGTGTTTTTTAGGAAAAACGCATATCTACCAAATCTCCACTGACCAGGGGCCGCTTGCGCACACAAAGTCAATGCATCAATTGGCAGCATCAATGCTGACATTTTTGCCTTCTCCTTCCACCCCCCTCCCCAATTTTATTTTTCCTTGGGAGACATACAGCGCCACTGCATTAGAACGTACAAGAAATGAAAACAGTGAGTACGACTGATATAGATCCATTGACTTTTTATTACAAATGTACTTGATCACTTGGCTTCAAAAAAGTTTAAATCAACCCCTATTTTCTGTACGCCAGTACAAAGTAAAATCTATTTTACAAATTAAATACCTAAAAATTTGACAAAAATATTAAAGTTTGATGGAAAAAACAGTTATAAAAATCTTAAATCCCCTTTTAAGAAGGTAAGAGATAACATTCCCTCCCAACCCCCACAGTCCTGTTATACAATATTAATAGTCATTTTTTTTTTTAGAATAGGTAGGTATGTTATATCTTGCTGTTAGCATACAAGTCACTCTAATAGCTTTATCTGTATATACTCCAGTTAGTGCATGAATGTCATCTGATTGAATATAATCAACTATCTTTAACTGATCCCTAATTTACATTTCATAGCTTGCATAGTTTGAAGGGACAAAGGTTACACTACAGCTAATCATAAAAAAAGGTGGTTACAGTGCTATTTTTAAAGGCAACAAAGTAATTGCTCCCAAAAAAAAAAAACCAAAAAAAAAAAAAAAAAAACAAAAAAAAAACAACAAAACCCAAAAAAACAAAACCCCACCCCAACCCAAACCAAAAA
>VXBX01004055.1:239185-415939 GCA_013400415.1 Scytalopus superciliaris
CCGTCTGAGCCCGGCTCCGGTCCGAGCCTCGCTCGCGTCTGAGTCCGGCTCCTGTGCGAGCCCCCGCTCCCCTCTGAGTCGCCACTGCCGTCCGAGCACCCGCTCCCTTCCGATCCCCGCTCCCGTCTCAGCCCCGCTCCCGTCCGACCCCCGCTCCCGCGGCACCGGCGCCTTCCCGGCCCCGACAGCAGCCCCGGGTTCGCCCCGCACCCCGCACCCCGCACACCGCTGGCGGGGCCAGGGAGCGCCGCCGGGTTCGGGCTCCCTGGAAGGAACCATAGGGACGGACCGGCTATAACCGAGGGCGACCCGGCCCTTAGCCCGGGTGCGGCACCGGGCTCCGCGGGTGGGATTTGTCTTTGATCGGGGTTCGTAATGAAGTTAATCAATAGATCTTTGGCGCGGCGCGGGGTAGGGGAGTCCCCCCGGGAGGGCGGAGGAGATGGAGCCCGGGGACACACACACAGACACACTGTAGTGGGGATTTGGAGGTGGGTTTTGGAGGTTTGGAGGTGGTTTTTGAAGATGGATTTTTCAGGTTTAAATGTGAGGTTTGATGGTTTGGTGGTGGGTTTTGGAGGACATGCTTCAGCTTCTAGTCCTTGCTTCCAAACCCCCATCTCTAGCACAGGTAAGGATGCTGCAGGTCAGGAAGCAAAGTGGCAGGATTGCTTTGGGGGAAAGTCACTTCCCTGCCTGCTGCTTCCAGGACAGCTGTGGAGGGCATTGGTCTACCTCAAGCATCCTAAGCAGCCTGCAAGTGTCACACAAGGAATGAGGTGAATTTTGGGGTGGCCTGAAGGATGTTTGGCACACATATGCCTTATCAAGGAGACAGAGATTGAATTGAGCCTTAGAGGATGCTCAGATAGCATGGGAGGAGCCCCCAGCCTGCCCCATGGCTGTGGTTAAAGCTGTGGTGATAGCGACTCTGCGGGTAATAAAAAAAACTAAATAGAGAAACACTTTCCTTTACCACAGAAACAATATTTCGGGGCTGCCTGAGCTGCAGCTTGCCACCTGGAGGCTGCAAGTAAACCCTGAGTACTTGGGACTCACAGATGCTGTGTTTGAGTTTCAGCCCACCCAAACTGTCCTAGGGGGTCTTCAGTATAGGAACTTCACTGCATCCATGCCATGATTTGTTCTTTTTATCCTGAAGGTAAATGACAATAAACAGCCTACCCATGCCACCTCTTGCTAATGCCACCAGGTATCCTTATGGATTAAACCACTGCTTTATCCATGTGGTAGAGCTGGGAAATGCATAACTGCTAGGGAATGGTGTTTGGTGAAAGCCCTGGAAGGGCATGGCTGGTCTGTCTCTGACTGGCGTGGGGTGAGAATCGGTGGTGCTGATGATGCTGGCCAGCAGCAGAGGTTTCTTTTTTAATCCCAGCACAGGCCAGTGTTACTGTTTTGAGACTGGATGTGCTCCAGGGGGATACCAGCAATCCTGGGAACAACCTGCCAACATCTGTGCTTTGGTAAGACTGTGTTGGTGGGTCTCTGCTTACCCAGCACCATTCTGTGTTGGAAGTCAGAGCAACTACCTGATGCTCTGGTTTTGAGCCTGAATTTGGCTTGAATACAGCATTTGTTATTTAAGGAAACAAAACAAATAAAAAAGGTGGATTTTTTCCCCCAGTTTCAATGGAAGTTCTTACACAGCAGCCCATCCTGGGCATCTGGCCATGGCAGTGCCACAGGGATGAAGATGGCAGCAGTCTGCCCAGTGCTAAAACAAGATCATGTGGCCAGGGTGAGCCTGGCATGGCTGCTGGATGAGGTGAGGTGCCAAACAGGATGGATGAAGGTGATGGATAAGTGCAGGGGCCAGAGGAGTCTCTTCATGCCTTGTCCAGGTACAAAGACAGGATGGGATCTTGCAGTCATATCAGCGTCTCCCATATGGTTATCAGGCTGCACACTGGGCTGCATCTGTGGGTCCTGCTGAAACCCATCCCAGACCTCTGCTCTGAAAATCAGAAATCTTTCCATCCCCCGTCACACAACTCTCGGCTTGGAGATTTCACAAGATTTTCCTCATGTTTTCTTCCCTTNCCCGCCCCGTTACCGTCTGAGCCCGGCTCCGGGCCGAGCCTCGCTCGCGTCTGAGTCCGGCTCCTGTGCGAGCCCCCGCTCCCCTCTGAGTCGCCACTGCCGTCCGAGCACCCGCTCCCTTCCGATCCCCGCTCCCGTCTCAGCCCCGCTCCCGTCCGACCCCCGCTCCCGCGGCACCGGCGCCTTCCCGGCCCCGACAGCAGCCCCGGGTTCGCCCCGCACCCCGCACCCCGCACACCGCTGGCGGGGCCAGGGAGCGCCGCCGGGTTCGGGCTCCCTGGAAGGAACCATAGGGACGGACCGGCTATAACCGAGGGCGACCCGGCCCTTAGCCCGGGTGCGGCACCGGGCTCCGCGGGTGGGATTTGTCTTTGATCGGGGTTCGTAATGAAGTTAATCAATAGATCTTTGGCGCGGCGCGGGGTAGGGGAGTCCCCCCGGGAGGGCGGAGGAGATGGAGCCCGGGGACACACACACAGACACACTGTAGTGGGGATTTGGAGGTGGGTTTTGGAGGTTTGGAGGTGGTTTTTGAAGATGGATTTTTCAGGTTTAAATGTGAGGTTTGATGGTTTGGTGGTGGGTTTTGGAGGACATGCTTCAGCTTCTAGTCCTTGCTTCCAAACCCCCATCTCTAGCACAGGTAAGGATGCTGCAGGTCAGGAAGCAAAGTGGCAGGATTGCTTTGGGGGAAAGTCACTTCCCTGCCTGCTGCTTCCAGGACAGCTGTGGAGGGCATTGGTCTACCTCAAGCATCCTAAGCAGCCTGCAAGTGTCACACAAGGAATGAGGTGAATTTTGGGGTGGCCTGAAGGATGTTTGGCACACATATGCCTTATCAAGGAGACAGAGATTGAATTGAGCCTTAGAGGATGCTCAGATAGCATGGGAGGAGCCCCCAGCCTGCCCCATGGCTGTGGTTAAAGCTGTGGTGATAGCGACTCTGCGGGTAATAAAAAAAACTAAATAGAGAAACACTTTCCTTTACCACAGAAACAATATTTCGGGGCTGCCTGAGCTGCAGCTTGCCACCTGGAGGCTGCAAGTAAACCCTGAGTACTTGGGACTCACAGATGCTGTGTTTGAGTTTCAGCCCACCCAAACTGTCCTAGGGGGTCTTCAGTATAGGAACTTCACTGCATCCATGCCATGATTTGTTCTTTTTATCCTGAAGGTAAATGAAACTAAACAGCCTACCCATGCCACCTCTTGCTAATGCCACCAGGTATCCTTATGGATTAAACCACTGCTTTATCCATGTGGTAGAGCTGGGAAATGCATAACTGCTAGGGAATGGTGTTTGGTGAAAGCCCTGGAAGGGCATGGCTGGTCTGTCTCTGACTGGCGTGGGGTGAGAATCGGTGGTGCTGATGATGCTGGCCAGCAGCAGAGGTTTCTTTTTTAATCCCAGCACAGGCCAGTGTTACTGTTTTGAGACTGGATGTGCTCCAGGGGGATACCAGCAATCCTGGGAACAACCTGCCAACATCTGTGCTTTGGTAAGACTGTGTTGGTGGGTCTCTGCTTACCCAGCACCATTCTGTGTTGGAAGTCAGAGCAACTACCTGATGCTCTGGTTTTGAGCCTGAATTTGGCTTGAATACAGCATTTGTTATTTAAGGAAACAAAACAAATAAAAAAGGTGGATTTTTTCCCCCAGTTTCAATGGAAGTTCTTACACAGCAGCCCATCCTGGGCATCTGGCCATGGCAGTGCCACAGGGATGAAGATGGCAGCAGTCTGCCCAGTGCTAAAACAAGATCATGTGGCCAGGGTGAGCCTGGCATGGCTGCTGGATGAGGTGAGGTGCCAAACAGGATGGATGAAGGTGATGGATAAGTGCAGGGGCCAGAGGAGTCTCTTCATGCCTTGTCCAGGTACAAAGACAGGATGGGATCTTGCAGTCATATCAGCGTCTCCCATATGGTTATCAGGCTGCACACTGGGCTGCATCTGTGGGTCCTGCTGAAACCCATCCCAGACCTCTGCTCTGAAAATCAGAAATCTTTCCATCCCCCGTCACACAACTCTCGGCTTGGAGATTTCACAAGATTTTCCTCATGTTTTCTTCCCTTCCACATGTCTCTCAGTAGCAATTATAACCACTTCAGCCATATTCTGATAGCCTAAATGAGATCAACTTTTGCTAGTTTCCTCTCGTAAGATAAATCCTCCTTTCTTTGATTGTTGTAGTCATAGTTTATCAGACCAGTTTCAGTTCCTCAGAAAGACAAGGGAAAATGTTTTTCAGAGTTGTGGCTGGGATTTCAGGCTTAAAATCAATGGGCCTTTTGTTTTGAAATCCAATTCAGTGGGCTTTTAGGAACATATCTGATCATTACAGTGAGCATCTCCAAGTTTGGAGCCCAAGCCTGTTATTCAGCTACGAAACAACAACTCTGCTGACTCCAAGAACTTGTACAAACATTTATAATCAACAGGAGGGAAGCTAAGAGCCATTCAAACAACAGATAAGATTAGTAACCAAAGTGGCTGGACTGCAATTGTTATTGTGCAAGTCAAAGAAAAGGCTGTCACACACGGAGGGTGTTGCCAAGAAAGATTCATTCGAATCGCCGAGCCGTTCTTCTGTCCAGATTCTCCCGCAGTCTACCCAGATCTATTCAGGTTGAGCCGGGTGATTTGCTGGATTAGGAGAGGACCGAGTTTAGACTTTTTGCCACGTTGTGTCAGGTATTTGCCTTAATCCCGTCCTTGCCCAGCACTCCCACCGTGAAAAAGGGAGGGAGTATTCCGGTTCAGAGAACTTCTGCGCCGTGAGGGCACTTGGAGCGTTAAAGCAATCAAAGCAAAGTTACTGTTGCCGTCTCTCCGAGCCGGATCAATCAGGAGGCAGTTCCAGCTGTGGGGGGATGTCTGAAGCTGTGCGAAGGCTTAGACCGGCTCCTGAAGCGAAGCGTGTAACAGGATGGTGAAAGCTTCCTTTGCTTTCCGTGTGGGTCCCCCCTCAGAGCCGTGCCTTTGGAGCTCAGAGCTCAGCACGGCTCGTCCAGTGTCGTGAGGGGTTGGTTACCCCGTGAACAAGCCCCATCGTGTGCAGCGAACAAGAAACCAGCACACAACACATGTAAGTCATTTAGGCAGACGGGAACGATGAGCGGCGCACACAATAGAGCTGCTATTAGGATCTGTCGATCCTAATTAAAAAAAGACTTCTCAATGAAAATTATTTATAAAAAGAAATCACAGTGACCCTAAATCAAATTATTTGTGAATGGTTTTTTAGCCTCCCAGATCAGTTAAAACTCCTGTGTTAGTCACTGGACATCATCCAAGCTGCATGCTGAATGAATAACATCTCTGCCAAATTTCATTTTTTTTTTCACCCTCACCCAGTTTGGCACAGGACAGTTAAAGTCATTTTTCTAAATATCTTTCAGAACATCAAGCAACTGTAAAATAACAATGGGAAAGCTTGGCCACGGAGAACTGCAGCCCTCCAGTTGGAACCGCTTCTCTCAAAAAAAACAACTCTGGTTCCTTTGATGGTCTGTTTTGGGTGAGCACTGAGGCAGGAATTCCTCTTCCTGGGATACTGCAGGGTCAGTGCCCGAGGGGTCACCCTGCCAGGGAGCCCGGATTCCAGGTGTTCCAGAGTGGGGCACAGCTGGATCCAGACTGAACCTGGGTATAGGGTTTGTGCCTTTCTGGCCACCTGCTAGAGAGTGACACCCCGAGGACATACCAGCCATTCCTTGTCCACAAGAGCAGTTTCCATGGTGAACTGTAAAGATGCATCTTTTGCTCACTCTTAGAAAAAGAGGAAAAGGGGGAAATGGTGGCTGCACAATGGCAGCACAAGTTCTTGCTTCTTGTGTCTGCAGAGATAAAGTGGTGATTCTTCTAAGCACAACATGAAGCCCCATCCAAGTGAATTAACTTTGGGATTGTTTTCATGATGACTTGTTCCAATTCCAGCGTGCTTTCTCTTCTCCCTTGACTCCTGCAAGTCTCCCCCATACTCTTTTCTCAGTGAAATGGCTTCCCCCTCATTGGTTCTTTCTCCTTCTGACCATGGAGGGCTCTGCAGTGTCATCACCTCCAGAGAGTGAGGATCCTCCCCAGCTCTTGGTTCCCAGGGAAGTCAGAGGGAAGCATGGTTGTCCAGCTCCCCATGTAATCCAGTAAGTGCTGGCTGCTGTTCTGTTGAAAACCAGCAGTCAATGGCCACCAAATTCTAATTTTGCCGGTTTTAAGTGAGAAGAATTTATAAAATCAGGGCTTTCTGTTCCTCCTCTCCTAAGGGGGAGTAAGGAGCATCATGTGCAGCAGTTAGCAAAGGCTGTGTCACCCCTGTGTGTGACTGCCTGTCTCCCAGTATCCAGCTGGCTGCTCTGCCTCTAGTCAAAGTGCTGTGGTGCCTGGCTGGCCTCTTGCTTCCCTTCCCTCTTCCCATGCCCTACCCATGCTCCATCCCCATGGGTGTCCAGGAAGATGGGCATAGCTGGCTCAGTGGGACATCTGCTCTGCCTCCTGGTGACCATCCTAACAAAAAGTGCCATGGTATAGTAGACAAGGTCCTGTTGGGTCAAAGGTTGGACTTGATGACCTCAGAGGTCTTTTTCAACCTTGTTGATTCTGTGAACTGTCTGCCCTGGCCTTCTCAAGTCCCCCAGTGAACCCAACCCTGTTCACAGGGAGCAAAGTCACTCACAGAGCTGGGGTGAAATGGGCTGACTTACTTCCATCTTGGGCCAAAAAAAACCCCAAGCATTTGTAAGGATAAGAATGAAGATACAGAACAAATTGCAGTTTGTAAATGATATTTAGAACAAATCCCAATTTTATATGAAAAAAAAGGATGCTTTGGCTCTTTTTTTCCCCAAAAGAAGAGTTTCTCTCTCAAGATGCTAACCTGACTGTTGTTACTCCGAAAGGACATGGGGAGTGCTCAGCTCTGAGGTGGGCTGGCTGCCACAGGCATGGCACAGTGCTGTGGTTTAACCTCAGAGGGCAGTTCAGCACCACCAGCTGCTCATTCACTTCCCTCTGATGGGATGGGGGAGAGAATTGGAAGGGCAAAAGTCAGAAAAGTAAAACAAGGAATCCATTCCCCACTTCCCATAGGCAGGGCAGGTGTTCAGCCATCCAGCTGGGCACAGCAGGGCTCCCTTGTGTGTAACAGTGAGTTGGGAAAACAAATATCATCACCCCAAATGTTCCCCACTTCATATGCTGAGCATGACACTGTATGGCCTGGGATATCCCTTGGCTTATTTGGGGTGAACCATCCTGGTTGTCTCCCCTCCCAACTCCCTGTGCACCCCAACTTGCTCTCTGAAGCAGAGAAGGAGAAAAGGCCTTGGCTCTGTGTAAGCCCTGCTCAGCAATAATAAAAACATCTCTGTGTTATCACCCATGTTTTCAGCACAAACTCCTTCTGTGAAGAAAATGAGCTCTACCCCAGCCACAACCATCACACACAGTCCCAGCTCCCCATCCTCTGTGGGTTGGGTTTATGCGGCTCTGAAAGGAAAGATTCCCTAAAACTCACACAGCAAAGATTAAACTCCAACTGTGCAGATTGGGCCATGCAGAACAGACAAGTGCTCAGACCCATTACTGGATTGTGAGTAGCTGATATCCCTGTGGTGGAACCTCTTGCTGCATCCATGTGGTGGTCCCCCTGCACCCACCTAGTGATGTTACTGATAAAGGTTTTGAATTCTCTATCCCTTTAGTGGTAAACTGCAGCCACAAGGCTAATGGATGTACTCAAGGCTTGTTCTAGCAGTGTTCTAGCTTATTTCAGAAGCTCAGGACCTGCCTTTTGGGTCCTGGGGGCATATGTGTGTGTGAGTGAATGCAGCCCTGCAGGCACAGCTGATATCCAAAGGAGTCATTTAAAAGGATGCTACATAAACCCAGGAATAGAAAAATGCCTACCTGGAGGAGAGCAGAGGCACTGGAGCTTAATTTAAAGACTTCTAACTCCCCTCCCTCCCAATTCTAAAATAAATGGACAAAAACATGCCCTGAAAGCTCTTGTGGAGCCCAGCCAGAGATGAACAGGAAGGAGCCAAAGGCATTTCCACAGCTCCTCTTGCAGTGCAGGGGGCTTGGAGAGGTGTTTATAAACTCCTGTGCTGCTCACAGTGCTCTTGGCCCCTCTCTGGCTTGCAGGCAGTCTGTCCAGCCACGACTCTGGTCCAAGCTTGTTCTGAAATGGTTCATCCCCTGTGCTTTGTAGGTCTGCCCTGATGCTGAGACTGAGCAGGGAAGCAGGTCTGGGATCTTCGGGGAGGATGGGAGCTGCTGTGCAGATCCACAAGGCATGAATTGCCCTCTTGAAAGCTTCTCCTGGAAGTTTGTCATTGTTCTTCCAGAGAGCGATGTCTAGTCCTGGAAACAGTTCTGTTGTGAGGTGTTGCTGCCATTGGGGGCACAGGGAAAGGGCTTTTCTAGGTGGGGTTGTGTGTTTAGGTCTGCCAGGATGAGCTGACAGCTCTTGCAAGACTGGTGCTGCCCCTGCCTCTCTTGCCCTATATATACCTCTGCCCCTTATTAAGGACCTGCACACCTTGGGGTGAGGGCCAGTGACCCACGAGGGCCAGGGGGAACCTTCTACCTTCCTCAGATCCCACCCCAGACTGGAAACCCAAGTGGTTTTCCCGGGGGCAGGTGAACTGCTGAAGGGGCAGAGCTGTCTGAGCAGCAAATTGGCTGCAAGGAAAAGGGGAAAGAGCAGTTGTTTATTTTCCTGGAGCTGCAGGGAGCAGTGACTGGAGGCACTTGGATACCTGGTGTGGCAACCTGGGTGCTGTCAGAGGGGAGCCAGCGAGCTGTGGCAGCTCTGGCTGAGGAGCACAGCCATGGGTGGCTGCTGGGTGTCTTTGGATCAGTGCAGCGATGGGCACCTGGGTGCAGAGAGGAGCTGAGAAACTTGGAGGTGATGTAGGATCTCCTCCTGTCTCCCAGGCTTGTTACCTCAAAACACAGGAAGGAGTTACCATCTCTCTCCTTTTCCTGGTGTTCCCTTTTCAGAGAGGAGGGGCACCAGCTTTCTGCCTTGTCAGAGCAGGCAGACAATCCTAGTTTGGAGTGTGGACCAGCCTCTGATCACCAACAGTGAATTACCCCCTTGCAGGGCACATGCCAGAGTTTCTGTCTCTCTCCCTGCTTGCTTTGCCAGAGCCTTCCTCAGGTTACATTTGCCCATATGAACAGTGCCCTGTGGCCAGGCTGTTCCATGGATCCAAGGGAAGCCTGGGGATCCTGGAGGTGCCTGACCTGGAGCCTTGGGGGAAGAGACCCCAGAACAATGCCAGGCTGGTGTCATTGGTTGCAGCTCCTTCTTAGTTGTGACAGCAGAGGAGAAAGAGGAATCACTGTGCGTGTGCTGAAGCAATTGTGTGTCTCTGGCATCTTTCAGCCCTGGTGCTCAATACTTGCTGTGTTTCCTGCATTAAGTTGCCTTCCAGTAAGACCTGCACAACTCCTGGAGCTGGGTGTGAGTTTTCATGGTGCTCTGTCTTGCTCTGTGTGAGAGAAGTCATGTGTCCCATGAGCTTGATCTTTCTCCAACAGGGTTAACCCTCAGGTGGGACCTGGACCCTGCAGCCCTGTGGGATGAACACAGCTCTGAGAGGGGCATCTGCTGCTCTGCCCGGTGCCAGTGGAGGTGGTGCTGATGTTCTTTGGCAGTCACAATCATCAGGAGAGGAATTTGGTTGAATCCCTGAGATGAAAACACTTGGTTGGCTGTAAACAAACCTATTGACACAGATGCTCCTCAGTCTGGCTTGGAGAATGTGGGAGCTTTGGTCCAGAAGAATTCATAGCTTGTAACTTCTATCCCTCTCATTATGCAAACATGAGAACAATGCAGGCATTTCTTCATGTGCTGGTGACGGCAACTGGCCATGGTGGCAAACAAAGCCTGGTTAGAGGATGTACGAGATGATCTCCGAGTATGATTTTGTGGAGTGAGGGGCAAAAGGATGAGCGTTTGAAGCCATCCTTCGGGTGTTACAACACTGCCTATTGCCCAGCCCTGCAGTGGCCCAGCCAGCAATCCTGTCCCACACCTGGGAGGGGCTATCCACTGGACCCCAGTCCCTGTCTCTGCCAGGAGGGAACAAAGCTGTTCTTTAAACCATGCAGTGTCTTCCCTGGTAGAATTCACTTCTCCTTCAATGAGAGGGAAGATCTCAACCATGTTGATAGATGGAGGCATGGGCCAGCTCTGCAGTCCTCCTGTAAGAGGTGAGAGGGGCTGCCACTGATGGAAGGTAGATGTGATACCACCCTTTAAAGGTCCTGGAGGAGGAGACGAACCAACTGGGCTTCTCACTTGAAGCTTCACCAAGAAGAAAAGAGACTGTGATGAAGGGGTTGTCCAAGGCAGAAGAGTTGCTTGTTGTTCACAAAGTGATGGGCTTGATACCTCCCAGCCCTGAGGTGGTAAGAGCATGGGTAAGGTCCCATGAGCCCAACACGGGTGCTGTGACAAGGAAGAGTGAGACACAGAGTGAGGTCCTCCATTCTTCATCTGTGTCTGACTTCCCATGGGCAGCTTAAGAGATGTTGTACTGTAGCAAGGAAATGTCTCAAAGCATCTAAGTTTATTTATTAATTATTTGATGTTTGCTTGCATCTCTTTCAGAGCTGCTCTGGGGCTATTTTCTGGAGCATCATCGTGGCCCCAGGAGCTGGTGGGATTCCTTCCATTCTTTCTGAGGCCTGGCTGGGGTTTGAAAACCTGGAATGGCTGCTCTCCATGAGATTACCAGCTCGAAAATATTTTTCCATGATTTATCTCAATGTTTTGGATTTTACTGAGCTGTGCTTAAGTGAAAACTTCTTAGGCCATAAACCAGACCCTTAGCATGAAGGCAATATCTTTTTACCTTTCCCTGCAAGATGCCATGGGAAAAACTCTGTGAAGGTGCTGAGTTTTTTGATACCCTGATTTCTCGCAGTGCAGAGTCTTCTCTGGCTTGGTGAGCAATTTGTTGGATGGGGATAGAGAGGGTGGCATTTGCTGAGCTGGCTCTTGGTGTAAGAGAAGGGGACATTTTGGTGCCCCAGTCCTAGAGAGCTGATGACCATTCTCCACCCTGGAAGCTTCCCCAGCACCTCAGTGGGGTTGGATCAGCTCTGGTCTCCAAGGTTGCCTTCTTTTAGACCAGCAAGTCCAAGCTGGGGCTGTGCAATAGCCCTGCAGTGGACAGGACAAGGAGAACAGTTGACTGAATCAGTCCAGGAGGAGGAAAAAACCATGACTCCCCTAAATTCTACTGCCTGGAGCCAATATGAAATGCACCCAGCACAGCAAAAAGTCCTTCTACCTCCCCAGGGATCATTAGGGCACTTTCAGCCTCTCGCAGCGTGCCTAGACAGAGGGGTTAGTTTGAGGATATTGCTTACAGGAATATTTTGGGAACTCATTAAAAAGAGAATTACAGACCAGCCCTGGTGTGATTGAGATAACATGGTTTGTAAATGCGCAGGAAACATGAACATCCTCTCAATAATTAAATTCAATTAATTGTTTTACAGCTGCTCAGCAAATACCATGTGGTTGAGGTGGGGAGACCCAGCGCTCGGATCCCACAAGGCCTGGATGAAGCAGGAGAGAGACTGTGGCGTGCGAAGCACCTGGGTTGGTGTCAGAGAAGAAAACTATTTACAAAACAGGACCATTAGCAAAGTGGCTTTGCCAGAGAGTTGTGGGACAGCCTTGCAAGGCAGAGCAGCAGCTGCAGACCCCTGTTCTGCTGAAAGCAGTGCTGGGGGCTGGGAAGGGGCTCCAGCATCTTCCAGGCAATCCTTGTTCCACGCTGGAGGGCGGGTGGTGGTGTGGGAGCAGGAGTTGGTTTTGCATCTCAATAGGAAAGGCCTGACAGAAAATGGCATAATAAAAACAGCTGGTTCAATACATAGAATAAAAGGAAGGATAAATAATAGCTTGAGGGACGAAAAAGGAAGAACTTCTCTCCAGGGGAGGGATAGGTGCGGCATTGGGGGAAATCTATCCTGGGTCCATCTGATGCTGTACAAATACAGGGTGTCCTGCATCTGAGGGGTCATAAGACTTACTGCACTTGATATTTCTCTTTTTATTCTGCCTTATTAAAACACCTATTTTATCAAGCCTTTTGCTGTCAGGCATTTCTCACTGAAGCTGGAGAGACCCCCACCATGTCCTCTGTCACCCCACCCAGGGAGTGTCCCGGAGGAATGGGCTTGGCAGGGGACTTGAGAGAGACTGCTCTTCCCCAGATCAGAGCCACAGCTCCTGCTGGCTCTGTGGCCATCTCCAGCCTGAGGAAGCAGGAGGGATGTGGCTCTGAGACCCTCACTCTGGTCCCTAGTGCTTCCCTGCATGAAGAAGTGATGCCTGGAAGGAGAGCAGTCATGGGTTAAGTACTCTGTGTTGTGTCACAGGCAGCCAGCATTTCCCCCCCTAATCAGGGGCTCAGAAACAACCATGCCAGACTGGTTAGAGCTCATGTATCCCAGAGTCTCAGGATCATAGATGGGTAGAGGGATGGGAGCCCTGGGGTGCTCCTGGCCAGTACCTGCTTGCACCATGACTGCCATCAGCACTAGGTCAGGATGACCACAGCCTCACTGGGTTTAGCCTCATTAAGCCCCCCACAATGAATGTGTGCTCTCCTAGGGACACACCACCTCCCACGAAAGGAAGATTGTCTAGATGTCCATCTTCAGCATCCCAAGCTGCACTACAGGACCACTGCCCTGTGTTATGCCCCACCAAGGAGACTTTGGCTCTGTTGCCTTTGTTGCTGTACCTGCCCTCCAGGTGATTTTTGGCCATCATTAACTCAGCCCTAAACCTCCTCTCAAACAGCCTGAATGAGACCACCTCCCATCACCCCTCATCTTGGTCCCTGTGTCCCCAACCCGACAAGCATGCATGTGTGATCCAGCACTTCAGGAGAGGACAGAGAGGCAGGAACAGCATCCTCTGGGGCAGGTAAGTGGTGGTGATGTCTGTGCCCCATCACTCCTGTAGCAAGCAGAGCCTCCCACTGAAGCCAGAGCTGGCCTGGCAGCCTTCCCAGGCGATGAATTCTGGATGAGGAAATACAAATTGCTGTCCCTGGCTCTGCAGGGTTAATCTCAGTGCAGATGCATGTGGTGCTGCCTGTGTCCTCAGCTCCAGCCAGGATGTGCACAGCAAAGGGCTGAGGAGGGAGCTGCAGACCGGGAAAGATGTGTGGCCACCACTCCATGGATACGTCGGGAAAGTCTGGAAGTGCCTGTGGAGGGAGGATCCAGCACACGCACGTGTGTGCCCACGGATCACACGAGCGAGATGCAGCAGATAAGCTGCCTTGCTCTATTTGTAACCTCCCACTGCTGTTGCACAGGCTTTGCGAGGAGGAGAGGGAGCTGAAAACGGAGCTCAAAATTGAAACTTGAGGCTCAGATGCTTGGAGGGGCTCAGGAGTCTGATTCAACCCATCACTCCCCAGGGAAGCAGGAGCTTCTGTGCCTCCTGGGTCCTGCATCTTGCTGTCAGCCTCAGCACAGAGTGAGACTTTCATGCTCCACCTTGGAGGAAAAATGATTTTCATTAACTCATTGAGAAAAGGAGACATAAAGGCACAGGAGTACAGTGTGACATGAAGTGAGAAAAGAAAGGGAGTAGAAGGAAAAACAGCTCAGTCTTTGTTTTTTTTTTTATCTGAATCCCTTTAGCTGGCTGAAGGAGAGCTGGGTGAGGACATGGCAGTGCCATGGTGTGCCCTGGTGGGTAGGGTTCAGCCTCCGTACCTGGGCACTGCAACAGGGGTGCTGCTTTCAGGACCTTGATACTTGAAAGCTGTTTTGGACAAGCCTGGCCTCCAGCAGGTAGAGAAAGAGGGATTGGTGTGCAGGTAACCACTAACACCTGTTCTGTGCCCATGCCCAGGGTGTGGATTTCCTGCCAGGATTCACCACTTGCTGCCCTTTGTGTTGTCTTTGGGATGTTAAAGTGCATGGTGATGGGGAATCACAAGGGGAACAAACAGGGCTCCTCTGCTTGCAAAGGGTGAGGTGACAAGGTGAGTGGCGAGGCTCCAGCACCCCTTCAGTCCTCCTGGCTCCTTGCTGAAACTGCTAATTAAAAAGTGCATTTCACCAAGTGATTTTTCTGACGTGAAAGCTTTCCCATAAGGAACTGGTCCCGAATCCACCAACTCATTTCACATTTATTTTAAATCTAAGCTTTATATCATGTAGTTTCCTCCAGGGCTTGATTATCTTCTCAGTAAAAGTTCTGTTGTTCCGGTTTGTGAGACCTACATTTAGCCTTGCCCTAAGGTCTCTGCACCTCTCAGTACAGGGCCCAGATGATGCCACATGAGCTCCTGGGCTTTCCTATTTATTTGAATCCATTAAACACATTACCATTTCTGTAATATCAAGGGCATTTTCCAGCCATGGGCTGCCTGCAAGCAGTGACTTGTTGCTGCAGAAATGGTCTCCTGGATCTCAGAAGTCATTTGGAGAAGGTCTCTTATCTAAACAGTGGCAGATCAGATTTTAATAGGGCATCAAGGGCAAAGCCACACAAGGAGCCTTGTCCCTATTTATTATTGTGGTGGAACCTCAAAAGTCCTCCTTCCCCATGTTTCCTACACATGTAATAAGTTATACACCCACTCAGCATATTTTTACATGAAAACACACAAAACAGGCAAAAATGGGAGGGGACCTTCTCTATGAAGGGAATTTGGAGGTGCACAGACATACCTGATACTCTGGTATAACTGCAATAGCTACTTAATACACATGGGGGTGTAAGGAGGTTGTGTGGAGAGAAGGCAAGAAAGAGAGAAACATCCGAGAGGCTGGCAGAGAAACCCAGTCCTGGGGAGAGTCTCTGGGGTGGAGGGGTCTCTCCCTGGTGGGCTGGACAACGGGGGCTGCAGTGCTCAGGAGCTGAAGATGCATTGCCCCTGCCAGTGCCACTTTGCACCCATGTGTCACCTTTCTGGTGACACCTCACAGTGCCTGGCCCACACTGTCCTGGGGGACAAGAAATGCTGCATCGCCAACCATCAGCTTTCTGCTGGTGTCCACCTCTGCCAGTCTCACCAGGGGAATCCTCTGGCCCTGGGCAGGCTGGGCAGTGGTGGTTCCCCCCATCTCCTCCACCCTGAGTGGTGTGAAGCCCTCCCAGAGCTGGAGCTGCTGCTGAACGTGTTGGATGCAGCTGCCTGTATCCAAGGAAGGGGGTGTGTGAGTGGCACAGCAAGCCAAGGCTCTACAGGCACACGATCAGAATGAGCAACGGGCAAAGTTTGGGTGCTAAGGCACGGACTGAACCATCTGATTGGAAGGCTGGGAGGGAAAAGGGAAGGCTGAATTGTTTATGGTTTGTTTTCATTCATCATTCCTGCTCGTGTGGGTGGACAAGGAGTGAATGAGTTTCTCGGGGAGGGCAGCAAATAAAAGAGGCACACATTTCCTTGAAGGATGAGTGGCTTTTTTTTTTCCTTCCTAGAGCCTTGGTGAATATGTCACAAAGGGACTGGAGGCAACCCTAATAGCTTCTCTGCCAGGCCAATGAAACCACTGGCTCTTGATTTTTCTTCCCTTTGATCACCAGGTGCCAAGAGATAAAAGATTTTTTGGGATGAGTTTCATCCCTCTAATAAGATACTGATTTGTGTCCCAACAACAAATGTGCCCAACTTTTCTTTGGACTGCAGAGCATCTCACAGAATGACAGTGGGTCAATTCTCTCCCAGCTCAGGGAAGGAGGGGTAGCTGGATCAGGTCTCCATGCCAGGATGGTTTATTTCTGGAAAGGCAGCACTGGTGCCTACAATGACATCCCTCAGTTCTGCCTTCCCCTGCTGGCACTGCTCTGGTAAGTGACATTAACAGGCAGGAGATGTGGGGACACAGTGGGACAGGAGGAAGCTGACAGACCTGCCATGGCAACATTACTGGTGGAGGACTTCTGAGGTAGGTCTGGGTTTCCTTTGGTGTAGCCTTGGATAGACCAGTGGAATAGATGATTTTTAAGGTCACTCTCCATCCCAGTCCTTATTCTACCCGAAAGGACTGCCAAGATATGGTCAATTTGAGCATGGTCCTCTGAGCAGCCTGATGTAGTGGAGGATGTCCATGTCCCTTCCAGCAGAGGGTGGAATTAGATGATATTTAAGGTCTCTTCCAACCCAAACCATTTCATGATTCTGTGGTTAGTCAATGTCCAGGTTGGAGTCTCAAATCAAGTGCTGGGCTTTGATATTTCCATATAATTTCTGTGTTCATCATTTATCATCTGCCTTTCTCATTTCACCTGAGGCTGTGGTGGTGTCCCCCTGGTGACAGGAGTCTGGTGTGTCCTGGAGAAGGGATGGCTCCTGCCCTGCATGGCAGGTACTGATGTTCTCCATGGGCTACACATACCCTGTTGCTGGACAGCCCCAAGATGAACAAGTTGAATCCTTGCAGAGAAGACATTGAAGGGGGGTAAAAAATGGCTGCAGTGGATTTGTTGATGTTTGGGCTTCTGTAAAATGCCTGATTGTAACAGAGAAGAAATGTCCCATGGGGAAGGAAAACTCTGTTGCTTTGGCTGGGCTGTGAGGAGGGTGTCTGCTGACACTTCACAGCAGCAGGGCTTCAGGGTCCCTGCAGGGAACCAGGATAGATCTGGTGCTGGGGAGGGCTGGAGGTGAGGGAGGGACACACTTGCAATGCACATGTGGTTCTGAGGCTTGCCTGAAATGGGGAAGAGCTTAGCACAGCCCCATGCTGGATAACACTGGGGGACAGAACGAGGCTGTGTTCGGGGGGTAGGTTAGATATTAGGAAAATGTTCCTTCCCCACAGGGTGGTGAGGCACTAGAACAGCCTCCCCAGGGCAGTGATCATGGCCCCAAACCTGTCAGAGCATTTGGATAACACTCTCAGGCATATGGTGGGATCCTGCCAGGAGGGCCAGGAGTTGGACTCGATAATCCTTGTGGGTCCTTTCCAGCTCAGGATACGCTGTGATTCTATGCTGTGTTCCTTGTTATACCAAAAGCCCCATATCAGATCTCCAGGAGCATATCTTCAACTAACCTGGAGGAGACTGAGGATCTGCAACATGTGGAGGATGCTGAAGAAGTGCAGCTTACCTGCCTGTGCTGCTGGGGGCCAACATCCCTCCTTGCAGAAGAGCTGCAGTGTTCCCTGAGGTGGGGAGGGACACTGGGACACTGCCCTGTGTGGCATCAATCACCAGCAGGGCTCTGTGCCAGGAGCTCCCTTGGCAGAGGGAAGGAGAGATCTGAGAGGTGCTTTGTTTTGTAGGCATCCCTGGGAAATTGCAGAAGTAAAATTCAAGGAGATAAATAAAAAACCAGCCCCCAAAAGCATTTGCCTGAGGGTTGAAAACCTCTGATGGTGCTGCTGAATGCTTGGGGTCCTTCAGGCAGGGTGGAATCCAGGCTGAGTTCAGATCCTCCATCTCTCTTTTCAGGATGGCAAATAGAGGATTTTCACAGCAGGGAGGTAGGGGAGAGATGGGCTTTGGATAAATTGAAGTAGGCTACAGACCTCCTGGGTTACCTTGTTAGTCTCTGAATGAGGATCAAGTCTTTGCAAGGCAATTGAAGAGAGATATTTTTAAAGGATATTATTTGGGCTCCATTCTCTCAATGCTAGTGTTCAGGCTGGACTGATGACTACAGCCAGGGCTTTGCCTTATTCATTTCATATGTCAAGATGCCCAAGGACTCAGAGAAAAGAATGATTTTACACTTTTATGGGAAAAGCAGCATGGAAGGAGGGGAGGGAATTTAGTCTTAAACTATTTCCCAAATGATAAGAGAAATTCAAGTATCTCTGGTGATGAAGACCAGTTTACTTCACAAGATTTAGGCTGAACAGCAGGAAAAATACTGCTAGAAGGATATGTGGCCAGTGCCCTTTTTAAAGTCTAGGTGTTCTGGACTCCAAAATGCCCCAGAGACAGAGAAAACCTCACTTTTCAAAGTTGCCCCAGAGGCCTCACGGGCATCTTGCACCGAATTACTCTCAGTGGTGGAACCACTGTGTCCCACTGGAATTTCAACCTGCAAAAGAAGATAAGGATTAGCAGCTCAGCTGTCTGGGCATGAAACTGTCCTTTCTGGTGAGGGGCAGGGTAGAGCAGGAGAGCTCCAGATCAAGTTATGCTATCGGGTATCTCCTTGCTTCTCAGGCAGAACCTCTTCTGCTGTCTGAGCAAAATGTTAGGAAGAGGGGAATTTCCACAGAGATTTATGTAGAAACTAAAGAGAAATCAGGTGGTTTCCTTGCTCCTCTAAGCAGCTTCCTGAATCCAAAATACTGGTCTTCCCTCTGCCGTGGGAAACACTTCTGGTCCCTTCTGCCTCCCCCTGCATTCCTCTGCAGTTTTGCACGGCCACCAATCAGGGGGAAAGAGAAAGCTTTCAGAAACATCTGAGAACACAAAGCCACAGAGAGAACCACAGTTAGCAAGAGAAAACGTGCACAAGAAGTAAATGGTCCCCGAGCCCTGCTGTGATCCCACTGCGGGGCTCCCTCCGCACCACAGCCCTGCAATGGCAGCGCCGCTCCCAGGGCTGTCGTCGGCATTCCCGGAGAGCGGGCAGAGCAGCGGTCCTGCCTGGCAGCGCGGAGCCCTGGCCACCCACGGCTGCAGAGCCCTGGGGTGTGTGCTGGGGCTGTGCCCTCGTGTGCCAGCGGCGGGACAACGCTGGCTCCAGCACTGAGCCAGGGAAACACGAGGAGAGGCTGTGCCCCGTGCCTGGGCTGGACTGGGCACAGCAGCTCGGCTCCCTTCCCATTTTTCTTGGTGATTCTGGCTGTGCTATGTTAAATGGAGAGCAAATCGTGATCCCGACATCTGTGCTTCTCTGCTCTCACTGATGGACTCAAAGACCCAGCTCATGTCATCTCCCGGGGCGTGCTGGGGGGTTCCCCAGGGGCAGTGAGGGCCAGGGCTGTGTCTCCACTGCGGTCTGTGCCCAAAGCCATTGCCTCGGAGCAGCCTGAGCCCAGCCCTGCTGCCTCCAGGTCACCTCCGTGGGATGGGACTATGGCCGCTCCCCTCCAATGCAGAATCTAGTGCAACAACAACCATTAAATCCTCTGCTGCTAATTGAGCACCTCGGATCCCTTCCGCGCTGTCTGGGCAGCGAGGCTTCGGGAGTGCAGATGCTTCGGGATCAGCTTTGAAAATAAACCCAAACAGGCACCTTTTGGAGCTTAAAGCGACTCCTCCTGGAAGCCACTGCAGGGGAAAGCACTTGTTTATTAACAAGAGGCAGCAGGAGCAGGGCATGAAAGGCGGCTTTGTCTCCCCGGCCAGTGCTGTGCACCGTTTGTCTCTATGTTAATGCCTTTCCTTCAGGTGTGCGGGGAATCTCAAGCACAAACCTCCCAGCTCCATAAAACCATCGGGCAAAGAGGAATCCCCGGCTCCTGGTCCCTGCGCATCGCGGAACCCCCGTGTCACCTGCAGCCGCCCCCAAATGAGCGCATCTTTAGTGGCCTCTGCAGGGGAAAGGAGGGGGGCTCTGCGAACGCCTGGGGGCCCGGCGAGGGGCTGGCTCCGTGACTACAGGGAGGCAACGCGGTCTGCCTCCATCCCCGGGGACCCCCAGGGNCGGGGACGGGGAGTCCCCGGGCAGGGAATCACCTTTCCGGGGGGTTGCGGGGGTCAGCATCCCGGGGGCAGGGGCTGCTGGAGGAGCATCCCGCCTTCTCCCCGCGCCGCGCCGCTGCCGCGCCGTGNCCGGCCCCGCAGCCCGGCCGCCGCCGCAGGGCCGGCGGGCAGCGAGCGGCAGCCGGCGGCATGAGGCGCGACCCGGCGCCCGGCTTCTCCATGCTGCTCTTCGGCGTCTCCCTCGCCTGCTACTCGCCCAGCCTCAAGTCGGTGCAGGACCAGGCGTACACGGCGGCGGTGGTGCTGGAGGGCAAGGTGCAGTCCGTGGGCCCCCCCGCCGGCGGCAATGACAGCCGCGGCGCCGGGCCCGCCGGGGGGGTCCTGGTCAAGGTTCTCGACCTGTGGCCCCTCAACAGCGGGGGGCTGCAGCGGGAGCAGCTCATCAGCGTGGGCTCCAAGGCGCCCTGCTTCAAAGTGAAGCGCAACCACCGCTACATCTTCTTCCTCGAGCCCACCGAGGAGCCGCTCGTCTACCGCACCGCCTTCGCGCCGCTCGACACCAGCGGCAAGAACCTCAAGCGGGACGTGGCGCGGATCCTCTGCGCGGACTGCGGTACGGGCCGCNCGGTGTGCGGGGAGCGCCCGCAGCCCGCGGCCGCCCGGCTGTACCGAGCGGGAGCCCCCGCTCTCAGCGCCTTCCCACCGCCCCGGCGCCGCTCCCCTCGGGGGTCTCGGCCGTGGCACCCCCGGCACGGAGAGCCTGCGAGGCTCCGGTGGCTCCGGCCGCGACCCCCGCCCCGGAGGGGGCCGGGCCCGGGATGCGGGGCTGGGGCAGGGGCAGCGCTCCAGGTGTGCCCTAAGAGCCGGGAAGTTTTTGCCTCTTCCCAAATAGCGGCCTCGCGGGGGGAAGTTGGGTTTTCTTTTGGTCGTTCCGCGCATTTCGGTGTCCCCGGTCGCGGCTCTCGCGCGGTGCCTTGTGCTGTTCCTCCAGCACCTCTGGAAACGCGGTTATGAAATGATTTCAACGAGGAGCGCCCGCCGGAGCGTCCCTGCTTTTGTGCCTGGATTTTCCTTGCTGTCCTCTGGCGGGTGAACACCTGCGATGGGCTGGGCGGCACAGACCGGGCGAGGACAATGCCTGCATTTTCTCAGGGTTCGGATCTGAGCTGACAAAAATGCATGTCTGGCCCTTCATCCAGCCTGAATGCTGGATACTGTGTCACGAAATCTGGGGAAGGCCGCTGTTAACCCGGAGAGCTCCGAGTTCCATGCCATGCCCTCAGAAATGGATTGAATCCCTCATATTTGGTGTGTTACGAGGATATACAAGGTGTATGTCCGGGGAATCCAGGCTCCCCGCTCAATGGCAGCAGGACACATCCTCATCAGGTTAATTGGCCTTTTGCCTCATTAAAAGCATGGTACTTGTCAAGTTATACTTAGCTCTGTAATGACCATATGTGTACTGCTTTGTAGTGGTTGTTGTGTCATTAACTGGATGTTTCTGGGGCAAATACTCTGCCATTCAGGACTGCTGACCCTGGATTGTCAAAGCCAGACCTGTCTCTTTTTTTAGCAATCCAAGAGATAAATTTAGAAGCTTGCGTTTCCTGGGAGAAAGGTGGAACCTTGCATATCATAATATGTTGTTGAGGAAAATGGGCTAGGACTGCATGCAAGAAAACTAATTTGGGAGGCACTAATTTCATGTGCAACTGTATGTGGGCCATCGTGGAAAGAGAAGATTTAGTGAAAAAGCTGTGGCAGAGTTAAGAGGAAGGTAAATGGGGGAATATCTGAGGACTGTGGTCTCACTGTCAGGGGAAAACACATCAAAAGGTATGTGGCTTTTTTTTTTTTTTTCTTTTTAAATCAAAAAGGATTCCAAACTTGCACATCTCTGAGCAGCAGGGTTTGACTTTAAGGGGAACGGAGGCTGCTCCATGGCATCCTGGCTCAGGCCCAAAGCGTTAATGTGTGGGCTGATGTAACAACAAGTTAAGGGTTGTCATTCTGCCGTGACACCTTCTTGGAGCTGATGCTTTTGTTTCTGTGTGGCTCTGATGGGCTGACTCGGCTCCCTGGCTGAGGGATGCTGCAGGTTGGTGGGAGCGTTGTCTCAGCAGAGCTTGATGGCAGATTCCAAAGGAAAAATAAAAGCTGGTGGTTGGGAACTGTCATAGCTGTGGTTTGTTTCTGTGATGAAGATGAAACGGGAGCCTCATCTTGCTGAACTGGTGGTTCCCTGAGCACTTCATGCTCTGGGTTTAGCTGGGAGGTTACTTCTGAAGGTGACATTCCTGGCAGGATCTTCTGATTAGTAGCACCTGAGCTGCTGGAAAGGTGTGTGAACTGGGAAACAAGGCCGTGGTCTGCCTTCCTGCTCTGTGGTTTGTGCTGGGAGGATCTGAGATCTGGAGGGGTGCAGCGGTATTTCCTGTTCTTGCTGCAGGCAGGGGCTGTGACAACTCCAGAGCTGGCAGGAGGTAAATGTCCAGGCACAATGTGAGCTCTGAGGGACAGCTGGGCTGCAGTGAGAGGGATGTTACGGAGTTGGGGGACAGATGTTGGGGTCACTTCTGAGCGGGAGGGGAGAACCCTGTGGCTCTGATCACTCCAATCCTCCCGCTCCCAAAGATGGAGGCCTCACAGGACCATCTTCTCCCTGCTCTGGCTCTGTGCCTGGGTCTGTTTTCCAGTGATTCATCCCCTTCTCACCGGCTAAGATGCTGTGTGTCTCCTGCTCTTGCTGCTTGCCGAGGTCCGGGATGTGATGTAGGATTAGACCTGTGGTCGGAAAATCCGTGTCTCTCGGCAAGGAACAGCCTCTGCTGTTTGCACAGCTCACTTGGAGCACAGAAAAGTGGGGGCTGGAGGCTCTGCAAGGCATCCAGACCCTCATTAGGCAGCGCCAGGAGAGCTGGAGGTGAGGGAAGGGTGGCATGGGGTGTGGGTGGCAGAACAGCAGTGCTGGTTGGTGCAGCTGGTGTGTGCCAGCTCTCTGGCCTGGGCTGTTTGGTGTGTGCCCCCTGAGCAGAGACCCAGGGAGGGGGATTCCTGCTGGGCAGGCTCTGGAGGCTGGAACTTTCCTACCTGCAAACCCCAGAGGTCTGCAGCCTCTGCAGCTCTGCCCAGCTGGGTTTGCATCCCCCTGGCACACAGAGAGCAGCTGGTCCCTGAGCCCAGTATCCTGTGGGTCTCACCACCCACTTGCCCATTTTAAAACCTCTTCCGCGCTTGGGAGTATTATTGTTTTTTTCATACTGTTATATAACGATTCCTGTTATTGCTTCTCCTCCTGTCTCTTTTCTTTGTATCTTTTAGCTCCTTAATTTTGGATGGGCTCATATCTCCTTTGTGCCTACATGCACAGGTCAAGGAGGAGGAAATAGGTGCAAGACACAGCGCTGCCTCTCACTGGTGCAAGATCTGGTGGCATTATCCCCACTGGGACCACTCCTGATATGAATCCAGAAAGGGGATTGAGGTCCTGACCCTCCTGCTCCTTAAGGGTAGATCATGTCAGCACCTGCTTCCTAATCTGGATGAGCCCATGCATTCTGTGCAAAAGATAGATGTGCAAATATTTTGTACATGGGAGAGTGGGGATTTAACCTGTCTGGGCTCTGATTTCTGCTCTCACAGAGGAACAAATGTCTTCCTGCCTCCATATGCAGGGAGTTGCAAAGTAGCTTTAATTAGAGCTTGTACATCTCCTGAAGCACCTCACCGAAAATGCTGCTGAGCTCCAGGACGAGGTCTGCGACTCGCCTGTAGGATTAGCTAGCTTAGCCTGGGCAGGTAATCTGGTGGTGGCAGATCCCTGGGAGGATTTGCAGGCAGAGGACCTGTTGTTGCAGCAGGTACTTCTTGTGAGATGAGGTATTTATTCCTTTTCCAATTCAAAGGTGCTTTGGTCCCAGTGGAAATCAGGAAAGTGCTGGGGCTATGGCACTGGCCTCAGTGGCCACATGATGCTGGGAGCTGTTTATCTGCTGATCCTGGAGCCAGGTTGGTTAGAGCTGGCCTGCAAAGGGAGGAGGGAGGCCGGATTTTGAAGTGCCCGCTGGAAAATACAGCCCTCTGGATTACAGTGTAGGTGTTGCTGCCTGAAATAGCACTGGCAACTTTGGGCCAGCAGCTCATGCAAAAATATCCCTCCCTACTGTCCTTGAGATCATAGGGCTCACTCCAAGGCAGGCTGGCACAGGGGAGGGGTGTGGGAGGGCTCCAGCCACTGGTGACGGTGCTCTCCCTTCATCCCAGGACAGCTGTGGAGCAGGGAGCAGCAAAGCTGGATTTTCTCACGCGCCACCTTACTAATTAGAGCTGTCTGAAACTATTTCTCACCACCTTCAGAAAATCACACTTCTTTGGGTTCGCAGAAGAGTGAAAACTTGCTTCCTTCTTGCCTTGGGTTTCTGCAGATGGGGAGTGGTCACTGTGCTGCAGAGAGCTTTGACCCCTTGCAAGGACAGCACATTTCAGGGAGCTCTCTCAAATCCTCTCATGCAGGATTTCGTCTGGAGGGGACCTGGGATGGCTGGCTCCTTGTGGCCAGGTCAGGCCCTCGTCTCCCAGACGAGTCAGCCAGGAGCTGGCAACAGGGACTTTGCTCAGCAGGTGCAGCAGGTCCAAGAGGCTTTAGTGGTACCTGGGACAGTGGAGGTTGTCCCTTCCCATGCTTGTGCAGTGCATAGAGCAAAGCCTGACTGGTTTCTCAGTCCCCCTTTCAGAAACATTTGACTAAATAAAGCAACTCCCCAGGGATCTCTATGAGTAAGAGGAGACTTAAACGGCTCCTGAGTAATCCCAGCAGTGCTGAATTCTCTGTCTAGGGCTGCTCCATGCCCAGGCCCTGGCCCCAGGTGCTGCTTGGTGGCTCTTTGTGCTCTGCCAACTGACAGCCCTTAGATATGGTCCCTGAGGCAGAACGCCCTTTCTAAATCACAGGTGACACCTTGACTTGGGTTTGGATCTGGATCAGAAAGTGGTGCATGCCTGGAAGCACAGAGGCAATAAACTCCATCACCAGGCAAAAAGGGAGCCATGCTCTGCTGCATCTGAGCTCCCTGCTTCATTTGGGCTGTGTAAGGCAAAACACACCATGGTCACCAGGGCCTTGAGCCTTCCAGCGCTTGGCACACCCCAAAATCTGCTGCAAAGTGGCGCAAGGGACCAGTTTTGGTGCCTCTCCCGGCAGACTAGAAGGGTAGCCAGTTCCTGTGCACCTGTGACGTGGCTCCTGCGAGGAGCAGCTGCTGCTCTGCCAGGTTTAGGGCACTGGATGCTGGTGCTGAAGTTGCCTCATCTCCATTGCCCTCCTGAGTCACTGCATGAAACCACTGAGCACAGAGGAGAGCTGTGCTGCCCTGGCATGGGGCTTGGGCTTCCCCAGGCGAGCTGTGCTGGCCCGTGGCTGGGTGACCGTGTGGACACAGCGGGAAGGGTGGAGCTGAGCAGAGCACTTGGCCAGGAGGAGCTCCAGGAGCCTGCTCCGTGGTGGGCAGCAGGTTTGAGAGGCTGCAAGCCCGTGGGCGACTCTGGTCGTCTGAGGAATTCTCACTGCAGAGGAGCCCGAGCGACAAAGTGCTGGGAGGTGCTGAAGTGCCTCCGCGGGGCTGTCTGGCAGCTCCTGTCAGTGCTCCCGTGCCTGCTCCGTGCTGCGC
The DNA here is from genome assembly GCA_013400415.1 of Scytalopus superciliaris. Classification (NCBI taxonomy): domain Eukaryota; kingdom Metazoa; phylum Chordata; class Aves; order Passeriformes; family Rhinocryptidae; genus Scytalopus; species Scytalopus superciliaris. Next base: position 264,533 of record VXBX01004055.1, read on the forward strand.
TCACAGCACGGCCAGTGCTGGGCTGGTGGCAGCGGGGCTGGGTGTAGCAGCGGTGTCGATCCAGCCTGCCTCTCTCTGCTCTCCCTGCTGCTCAGAGGAGGCTTCCAGGATGCGAGCACACCCCCTCCCCAACTGCTGGTCCTCTGTGTCGTGCCCAAACGGAGCTGTTTGAAGGAGAAGGCTCTGCCCCGCTCCCCGGTGAGGTGTTCTCTGTGCTGTGAGTTGCTCTGTCCGGTGCAGATGGTGGAGGACGCCTGTCCTCGGCGGGGGCTCGGCGGACGCGTGCGGAGAGGGGAGGCTCTGGAGGAAGCTCATCTCCTTGGCAACTTTGGCAGCCAGGCGTCTGCTCGCCTACTGAATTGGGTGTGGAGCAGCCCAACTCCTGAAGGGTGCCAGCACCTCTCAGCACTTACCTTCTCTGGCCTGCGATGAGGTGGAAAGGTCTGCCAAAGTGCCCAGAATTTTGGGGGCAGAGTTCTGAGTCTGCAAGGGTAGGCTAAAGATCAAAAGGAAGATGAATCACTGTGCTGCTCTTTCTCTGCTGAATGACCGTGCTCCCAGAGCTTGGCTGCTGCAGCTCAGGGCTGGGCTGTGCTGCAAAGCCTGGGCTGAAGGGCCACTAAAAACTGCTGTCATTGAATCCCCGTGGTCCGGCTCCATCCTGCATGAGATGCTGACTGGTCTGGAGGATGGAAAATATGAGGTTCCCCAGAAGATGGGATCCTCGAGGGGACCAGATGATTTGCAGCTTGAAGGAAAATAATTTGTGTGACTTCAGGCAGAGAAAGCTCAGTTGTGGTCTGGTAGGGGGAGGATCACCTCTGTGCTGGAGGATTTGGGGAGAAGGTTGCATGAGAGTCACAGCAAACAGCACTGAAGCTGTTCAGGGAGGGGAGTGTTCGTATTAGGGAAGAAAAAAGTAAATGAGAAAAGGAGTGCAGTGGGTTGGAGTAGGACGGGAGATGTTGCCTTGCAGAGTTTGTAGCTTGATATTACTTAACTATTGATTAACTATGTCAGGGAGTCCTCTCTGGTCTTCTTGCTTTTCCTGTCATGGGGTCTTCCTTCAAGCAATCGCTCCCTTAAGGTACCTCTGCAGTCCAAACCATAGCCCAGGGTGGCCTCCTAGAAGTGCCCTCTGGTGTGAATCAAGGGTTGGAACTGGGCTGGCCTCACAGTGGAGTCATGGGCTGAGCATGGCCCCAGCTGGTGTCGTGCCTGAGGGTGGAGCAGGGTGGGCCGATGGGGTGATGTGTGCAGAAAAGAGGTCAGAAGATGACAACGGTTCTGAAAAGGCTGTGGGAAGTGAAAACCAGAGGTATCTGCCACCCCCTTGTCTCTGGTGGCCTGGTCTAGAGCTGAATGTGAGCTGCCAGCAGAGTTTTGGCAATAAGATGGGCAGACACCCATCAGGAATGATCATATGGGTGACCACCCTGCAGGCAGGCAGGAGAGTCTGCTCAGAGGGTCTGAGACCAGGGATAGATGGGTCCATTCTGTTGTTTAATGTTGTATCTCAGGGACCAGATGCTTCAGCTCACAGCATCTCTCCCTGGCTTAGGCAGTCCTTTGAGTTCTCTTGGATGGAGTTTGTGGTCATAGTGGTTCTCTCTGGTCCTCACACCAGCCCCTTACCCATTGCCTGCAACAGTGCCATCCTTTCCTGCATTCCTGCCACTTGTTGTTTGCTGGCCAGTGGAGGGCAACTGAGCTCATCCCTGCAGGTTGGAGCATGTGCCCTGGTTTTGCTGGAATACCTTGTCATTGGTGGCCTCCTGGGGCAGAGCTGGCTGAAGTTGTCTGTGGGCACAGCACCTCTCTGGTGTGGGGCACATGCTGGAAGCGTAGGGGCGTGCCAGTCTTGTGACAGAGCAACCAGCTCTCCCACCCTGCTGATCCCCCATCTCTCCCTGTCCTGGTGTGAGGAGACTGTCCTTTGCCTTCTTAATAAAGATGAGGACTCTGGGAAGGCCTTCCTGAAGGCTTCAGGTGCTGGAAATGAGCCTGTGGGATCTGTGGGTGGGAGCAGAGCCCCAGTGCTGATGGAGAGCAGATCTTGGACGTGATGGTTTTCTAGGGCAAGTCTAGATGGGCAGAGCTCTGCCTGATGGCTTTTGGAAAAGCTGAGGAGGATGGGAATGCTTTGCAGAGCCTGTGGAAGGACATACTGTACTACTTAGTGGGAGAGCTAGTCAGATCCTGCCAATTTGGGATCGGAAGACAGGTATTTGCATTCATTATAATCAATCACTGCTCGTCCACTTTCTATAATGGCTCAGTAATGATGAAACTCTGTTCAGGATCCTCTCGGTGGTCTCAGGGCAGGCAGATGGCTTGGCAGGAGGGTGGGGACTGGAATTAGGTCTGCTTTCTGGGCTGCCTCAAAGTTGGCAGCAATGCACCAAGCCCTGGCTGCTGCCCTGGCCGGAGTCTGTCCCCGCCGGACCCTGGCTCCCTGCAGCAGCCGCTTCTGCTGCTTGGGGTGGGCTGCCTTGGGACATGCCAAGGGGGGGGGTCAGCATCAGGCACGGCCTCTGCCTGTGTGATGTGGTGTTTCCCATCATGCAGAGGTATGTGGGTGTGTGGAGAACGATTACCAAAACAATCATTAGCCTTGGGAGTGTGACAGGGAGCATGAGCGGGCTGTCAGGATGCCTTGCTTGGGGGTTGCATCTTCCACACGGCTCCATGGGATGGAAATAACATGATGATGGGAGAGGGTGCCTCTGGTTCTTGTCTTGTTCCGCTGTTCTGGGTGTTCCCTCCTTCCCTTTTCACCCTTCTGGCCTTTCTCAACTGCCTTCTGTGTGTCTTGGTGCAGAGGAGAGGAGTGGGGACATGAGTGGCTGGGTCTCACCACAGCTGTCTCAGTGAGACTGACAGGGAGTCCACCTGAAGTCACCAACATCCTTGGGGTGATCCACTGCCATGTAGGGTCTCAGTCACCTTCTCCCTGTATCCCTGTCTTTCCATCCTGGCTGATAGGTTAGCTCAGCCTCAGCCTTGGGTTCTGTGGGGAGCTGCCCTCTGAATCTGGTGGGATCTAGGGAAAGTTGGGGCCTCTTCTCATGTGACCATGGGACACTTGCTGCCTGCCCAGGCTGGAACAAAGCAGAGATTCCTGTCCTTGGGGGGGACCTGGCATGGTGGATTGCCACCTGCCAGCTTTGAGGAGACCTGGAGACCCTTTCTCACAGCACCGGAGAACCTGAGTCCCACAGATACATCCCCAAATCCGCAGAGCTGAGGCAGCAAGAAGGAGCTAAAAGAGTTTCCTTGCCAGGTCCTTCCTGTGACTCCTGACTTGGCTTGGCACTCTGCATGCAGGAGGAGGCAGTGCCCATTCCAACATCCATACACTCAGCCCTGTTGATGGGGCAGACATCAAGTGAATGTTCCATCAGCCAACACTGCCCTGACCTTGAACACTCCCAGAAAGATGCCTTGGTGTCAGGAAACGGGGCTGCAGCCAGGGTGGAGGTCTGGGGTACACCGGGATTGCTCTTCTCTGGCACTTTCTGCCTAGGATGGTGATTTAAGCTGGAAATGGGAACACAAGAGGCTGAGAGCTCTTGGTCTGTAGGATGTCTGTTGTTCCTTCTTGGATGTTCAGGCTCAACAGCAACAGCAAACTCTGGCAAATGCTGCAGGACCCCCAGACCAGACAATGCCCAAATGGGGTCACAGGCAAGGAGGGGAAAACCTAGAAATGAGCAAGGTATTCTGGTGGATTTGGGAGGCTCAGATGCAGCTGAGATGCTGGGAAAGGTCCTGAGAGTTTTGGGGACTGGGTAGGACCTAGCAATAGATGTAGGATGGTTTGGACAGGAGTTAGGAGTTATTCTATTCCTACAAGACCTGGAGTGGTGGAAGGCAGCAGGCATGGGGTCACCCAGAGAAGTTCTTTCTTCACACATGGCTGCAGGGTGCTGCTGGGGCACAGGGAGGAAGGATCAGGGGTGCTCCTCGAGGCCGTGCCTGTGTGTGCAGCATGGCTGGGGCACAGCTGCTGATTCTGCAGATCCCCAAATGCCTTGATGCCAGAAGGGATGGGCTGCAGTGGGAGAGGCTGAGGCAGTAATGGGGTTTAGCCCCAAGGAGGGAGGCAGTGAAACTCCTCTCCATTTGGTGATCAGTAATTCCTCTGTGGAGCCTGAGTGCCCAGATAAGAAGTTGTGGGTATATCCATCCCATTTCCAGTGTATGGACATTCTGTGGGTGCTCCTCTCAGCCCTGTGTTGGTGCAGGTGTGCTGGGCACTCTCACTGCAGACAGGGCTGTTTGTGTGGCTTTGTGCTCTGGAGGGAACTGATGCAGCCACAGGAGCAGTGCTTGGATACTTGGTTCAGGTCCCATCTGTGCCACTGATCACAGAAAAGCTTCTTAGCAATCCCCACGCTGTGATTCCCTGCCTGGCAAGCAGGAATGATGCTGCTTTGCATGCTCTGCTTGGGAAACTGGTGGTGTGCTGGGTTCCCATCAGCGTATCAGCACCAGAAATCTCCAGAAATGGAAATGAAACCCTGCCCTCTCTCCAGTGGCTGTCACTGGTGGACGTCCAAACAGTCCATGCCCCTGGGTGCAGGGCTGTCCCCCTGCTGGCTGGTCCTCCCTGGAGGTGGCTCTAAAGGAGCTGCTGGGGTGGATCTGAGAGTGTGTTTGGGGGTGGAGGGCACCTGGCCTGTCCCTGGAAAGGGTCTGCAAGGGCCCTCCCTGGTGTCAACCAGCAGAGCATTGTCTCTCCTTGGTGACCACCTCCCTCCGAATGTTTCCCAGCCAAGCTCAGCTCCCAGCAAAGGTGTTAGATCCACAAGGATGAGAACCTGCGATCCCCAAACCTGCCTCTGATCCGCAGCAGCACTCTCCATCTGTGTGGGGGAGCTGTGACGTGTGAGGAGATGATTTCTGTCAGTCCACTGCTGGTGACATGCAGGCTTCTGACATGCAGGCTGTTTTGCCAGCACTAGCTGGGAGTACCGGCGGCGAGCACGGATCCCCGAGGGCACTTGATGCTGCATGATGGTGTGGAGAGAGGATTTCCCAAGCTGTTAGAGGGCTGAGCAGCTCGGTGGTGCTCCCTGTGATGAAGGATGCCCGGGTGAGGCAGGAGGAGCGGCTGCTCTGCTGATGCTTGCAAACTTCTGTAGGTGCTGCACAGAGCTGAGAGATCAGGGCTGTGTTTTGTGGCTTGAAACGATCCTCAGACCTGCAATCAGGACCTGTTCCCCAGTCCTCTGGGATGCCACGTGTCAGAAAGTATCACTGGGAGGTGATCCAAATCCATCCAGGCAGGGGTTTGTGGGCATGTTTACTTCTGCAGGCTCTTCCCAGCGAGAGGACAGACAACTGCACTGTCTGCCTGTGCTGAGCCAGCGAATCCAGGAGCCCTCCTGCCTTGGGCCACAGACGGCTCCGGGCCTCTCCTTCCTTCCCCAGCACTGCAGGCTGGATCACCTTCTGCTCCGTGTCATCAGGGCAAACGTGGGGAGTCCAGAGCTGTCACACCAGGACAGTGGAGGTGCAGGGAAGCGCAGGGAATCCTGCCTGCAGTGTGATACACCTGTAGAGAAAACGGCTGAGTCTGCCAAGAATGCATGTGACATCACTGTAACCAGGCAGGTAATGGGGAATAAAACCATGGCTCTTGCAGGAAGGAGGCTCTGGATGTTTCTCTGAGGAAGGAGCAAAAATACCTTCCTGTGGTGAACTTTGACACTGCCTGATGGATGGCGAGACCAGCAAACCTCATATGTAGATATTAAAGCATCCAGGAGAGCAGCTGGTAACTCCCAAATTAGAAATACATGGAGAGGGCTCTGGCTTCAGAAGGGCAGGTGGACACATTAGAAGGTGCATTAGGAAGCTGTGACCTTTCAAAACCTTCCTGCTGGGATAATGGCTGTGGTTTTCCTGCACATCAGCCTGGTTTTGGCTGATGCCAACAGCCCTGGGTGGCTGCAGGACCACAACTGCCTGTTGGCCATGTTGGATGTTGTCTGGCTACGTGGGGTGCAAGGTTGCTGGTGCCAGCAGGAGCTCCTGGGGCTGGAGGTGGCTCCTCAGGTCATGGTGTCAGAAAGCTCTGCAGCTCATGCTGTCCTCTGCTCTGGGTGCTGGGGAGACTGTGCCGTGTAATGTTTGGTGTGGGTCAGCACCTCTGAGAGAGTTCACTGAGTCCCTACTCCCAGCACAGATGCCTGCAAGGCTTGTGTCTGGGAAGGGGGATGCTGAGGCCTTGTGGGTAGCGCTGGTCTCCATCTGGGATGTTTCCTTATATTGCACAAGATTTACTGAAAGTGTCCTGTGAACCTGCTGGGAGGGGGTGCATTGCTGAGTCTCCTTTCCCATCATCTCTTTTGTAATTGAGTGTCCTTTCCCATCACTATGCCTTTAGGGAATTTCCCACCCCTCAGGCTGTGTCCCAGAGTCAGGAGAGCAGCACTAGTCCTTTCTTTCTCTGGGTAGGCAATAAAATCCTTTGATGTTTCACCTCCTGGGCTTGTGGGGTGTCAGGTTAGTCCCAACCTGGAGCACAGAACAGCTGAGCTCTGCCAAGGCTCTGATTCTGACCCCAAAGAGGCTGCAGAGCTCAAGTTGTCTCATCCCAATATTTATTAAGTGGGTCAGTGCTGGGGCTTTTCCAGAGTTCCCAGCAGTGTGGGCTGAGGGTGTGAGGAGCAGGGTCAGTGATGCCCCACTGGGCAGTGGCCCTGCCAGCTCTGCTCCCTGTTGTCACCAGAGGTGCAATCCTGTGCCATGGCACAGATTCCCAGGCATGGCACACCTGCTGCCAGGTTGGAGGAGGGAAGAGTGGTGATGGTGGTGGGCAGTGCCTGTGTGGGAGGACCACACGCTGTGCATCTCCTGTTAAAAGCTGTTGTACCAGGCACACGATGTTCCCAGGAGGGTTATCAGATCAGTGTGGAGCCTGTGGAAAACACATCTGTGTCCTTGGGGCAGAAACCTGCCCACCAGAGGGGCCTGGAGGCTTGGAGGTGTTTGTTGGATCAGACAAACACCTTCCAGCAAGTGAGGCTGGTGACAGGATTTTATCTGGAGCAATTTTATGCTGGGCTAAACTCATCTACTCTTGGAGGGTGGGGGAATGGCAGCACCTGGCTGCAGCACCTGAGGGGAACCCCTCTCCTGGAGGGCTTACTTTCATGGCTGGTATTCTTCAAAATAATGTGTTTTTTTTTTTCCTCCTTCTCTTTGTAACGGATGACACGGGAAACCCTTCTGCAAGGAAGTAAATTCTGCCTGTCACGGTGGCTTTCACTTGGCAGTGTTGAATTTCCTTCCATGCTGCTGTTGTCTTTCTCTTTTCCCCCTTCTCTCCCTCCCACACACACTCTTCTCCATCGTACATCCTCAGCTTTCAGAATGATAATTGCAGCTGAGCGAAGAAAACCCTAACATGTTTTGAAGGATGGCTTTGGTGCCTTTTTCTGCAGCGTTCTCTGAGTCTGCACCCTGTTTGAAAATGTGAAGGGGTTTCCATGACCTTTTTTTTCCCATTTAGACCTGTTTTTTTGGAGGAGATTTCCTGCAAGTTCCTGGGAAGTGGCTGAGGGAGCTGGGGGGGTGCTCAACCTGGAGAAAGGGAAGCTCAGGGGGATCCCTCTCACTCTCTACAGCTCCCTGACAGGAGAGGGGAGCCAGATGGAGATTGATCTCTTCTCTCAGGGAACAGGTGGCCTCAAGCTGTTCCAGGGGAGCTTTAAATTGGATATTAGGGAAAATTTCTTCACTGAAAGGGTGATCAGGCATTGAAACAGGCTGTCCAGGGCAGTGGTGGAGTCATTATCCCTGGAAGTGTTCAAAAAATGTGTAGATGTGGAGTTTAGAGGCACAGTTTGGTGGTGAACAGGGTGGTGCTGCATTAAGGGTTGAACTTGATGATTTCAGAGCTCTTTTCCAACCTTATTGATTCTGGGATTCTGCTTGTAGTGAAACTGTGAGCACAGTGATGCTTCTGCCAGTGCACTGTATCCAGTGCAAGCAGGAGAGCCCTACCTGGGGTTTCTGGTCCAACCTGAAGCTGCTGCTCAGACGAAGGAGGTCTGTGCAGATGGGCTGTGCCTGCCCCAGCCCTGCTGACCTCTGCTGCCAGCCTCTGAGCTGCTTTCCCAGATGCTCCTTTGTCCCAGGTCATGGACTCTGGGTTATCTGTGCCCCACGCTTTGCCATGACCAAAGCAGCCCCTTTCCTGCCCAGAATACTGGATGTGCTTTGGGGAACTGCCAGATCAGCAAACCCACCCTGGCCATGCCCATCCCACACTCAGCAGCTGAGTCTGGCTTGGCAAAAGGTGCAGGATGGTTTGGAGAGGAGCTGGACAGGGAGCAGTGGGAGAAAAGAAGCCATGCCAAGCTGTGGTGTCTCAGTCCATGAGGGCTACCCTTCACCTGCCACTGATTCTTCTTTACCTTGGCTGATGCAGCGTGGACTTCCTGGGCCTGCTGGCAGCAGCAGTGCCGTGGCTGCTGCTGTGGCTTCTCATCCCTCCTGGTGGAGATTGGTTGGAGTCCTTGGAGAAGCCTTCAGAGTCACATCAGTGTCACTCTCCTGGTGGCTGCAAGGGCTCAGTGCTGCAGGGGGAGATGTGCTCAAAGGAAAAAATACCCTGGGGGGCAACCTGGGAAGCAGCAGCCACCATCAGCCAGAGATGGGTACATATTGGGTGACCTTTTTTCTCCCTTGAGCTGTGTTTCTCAGAGGGAAGTGGCAGACCCTCCATGCTGAGATACTGCACTGAGACACTCAGCAGCGTGTTCTGCCTGTCAGAAGCTGCCTGCAGTGCATGGGTGTTTATGGCAGGAGAATGAGGCAGCTTTGCCACTACCTGTCCCCAAACCATTCCTAGTTCCAGCTGGCTGCTTAACCAGCCAGCAGAGTCGAGGGAACCGTGCCTCCTGCCCGTGGATGCAGGGATATTTCCCTCCCCTCCCCCAGCAATCAGATGCTTGCAGAGCAGAGCTTGCAGCAAGCCAAGCATCACTTGCACACCATCAGACGTGGGTGTCTATAAAAAGCCTCCCTGGGGTTGCGATTGGGTGGGTTGGCTGTGCCACGTGGTCTCTCGTAAGGCCTGTGTTGCTGAGCAAGTGGCATTCCACTTATTTTTGGCATTAATAGTCTTTAGTTAATACATAAATTCAGCTTAAATTCTGGATGGAAAATAAATCCCAAGTGGAGGCTCTGCTAATAAGACGACAGACGCTTCAGGGAGCTTGGGACGCCTGTCAGCAGAGCGGTCGTGGCTGTGAGATCTGAGAGCAGCAACACGCACGGGCACGAGGTCCTTAAAAGTTACCATGAGTTGTCCGACTGAATTACAGAAGGATTAGGCAGGTGGCCAAGGTGAGCTCTAACTTTGACTGCTGGAGCTGAACTCCTTACAGCAAATGCCCTGGGGAGGTCCCCAGTCCCACCTGGCACGTGGACAAAAGGGAGTCAGAGCATCAGTTTAGGTCTGACCATGGTGGAACACCCTCATTTATGGCAGTCTGCTGAGAGGCAAGGCTGGCCTGAGGTCCTCTGATCTGCTCTGTTCTTGCTGATCCACTCTCAGTCCCCTGAGGATGCTTCCCCACATCCTGGTTCATCACAGGGAACCTTCATGCCAGCCCTGGCTGTGTTGAGGGCTGTGTCCTTCCAGTGGCATACATCCCTGGAAGAGCCAGGATGTGAAAACAGTGGCCAGGCCATGGAGAGCGTGAGACCTCAGAGCTCTGACCTCGGGCTTGGCTCCATGGCTTGGTACTGTCACTCCAAGGAGGGCCTGGCAGGGTGAGCAGATCCCAGCAGGCTGTCTGAGGGGTTTGTGGCACTGTGATCCCCACCTCTGTGCCATGGGACTCTGTGAGTGTGGCAGGATGTAAATTCACCATGCCCGTGATGGCTTTAAGGGTTGAGGTTGCAGCTGACTCGTGTCCCTCCCTCAGCAAGCCCCAATACCTGGTGGTTTTCTCACCCTGGTGCTGCCCACCACATCTACACAGAGGTCTGCCCATGGCTGTGGAGTCCAGCAGTGGGACAAACCCTGACACATGTCCTTCTCATGACCATGTTGGAGGTATTTTGTGCCTGCCTGCCAGACTGACAGGCCAAAAGGGATGTGCTCCCTCCCACCTCCAACTGCTTCCTGATCTCCTCCCCACTTTTATCTGGCTGCTATGAGATGAAATCCAGAATATGTTGGCTGCTCTTTGAGAAATGCCCTGTACTTGTGGAAAAGCAGCTTTCCAGGGACCTTTCCAAGGAGGGTGCTGTGTTGGAGATCTGCCAGCATGTCCCACTCTGACTCTTCTCTGCCCTGTCAGAGCTGGGGTGCAGGGTATGTGCCACTCAAAAGGGGAGCTGTGCTGGTGACCAGGGCACAAACCACATGGCTAAGGGACTGCTCGTGCCCTGCTCATCCCCTCCTGACAGGGTCCTCAGAGTTGAAAGGGGATTGGAGGTTATCCAGGCTTTAGAAGAACAGCAGTTCATCCCAGTCTCTCCTCCCTCACCTTGTGCACAAGGTCAGCCCCCGCACACTCAACAGGTTAACCCCTTATCAGTTCAACAGCAGGGCTTTAAAGTCATTCAGGCCTCAAATCAGTATTTCTGGTGAGGTTCAGGTCTCAGCTGCAGCCAGGACCAATGTTCTAGCACTGGTCTTATGAAGTGAGGAGAGTCTGAGGAAGTTCCTTTCCCCACATTCCTTGGTGTGGATTTTCACCCCACCCTACTTCTTTCCTCTGCATTTTTCATCTGAAAGAGTGACAAGGAAAGGCCCAGTCGTTCTGTTTTTGTGGACAAGGGTTTGCAGTCATAGTTTCCCCATGTTCTTGGTGCAGGGAAAGTGGGGCTCATTCTGGAGCTCACTGGGGCTGTGTGTGTTGCAGTTGGGAAAGTCCTGGCTAGTGGGACCAGTGGCTGCCCCTGATTCACAACACGAGGGGGTAAAGTCCCAGCTACAGTCCCTGGGCAAGGTGTAGCAACCTGGAGGCTTTGTGCAGGAGCTGTAGGTGGATGCAGCTATTCCTCTCCTCTCTTCCCCCACATCTGTGTTCCCATCTGGGACCTGCCTTGGGGACGCATCACGCTGCAGTGGAAACTGCAGCATGAGATGATGCGGGGGCGGCCCTGGGAAGCTCCTCTCCTGGAGCAGGGGCCTCGGGGAAGTAAGTGTGTCTGTGTCCCTGTGCTTGTGCCAGAGGCTTCCTTTGGAGCCAGAAATGATCAGTGCTGGAGGCTGGGAGTGGGGGAGAGGAATCCCAGCATCTTCCTACCCAGTAGCCAACAAAGAGCCTCTTGGGATTGGCCGTTGCTAAGCAGAGGTCTGGCCAATGAGTGCAGAGTGGTCCAGGCACGGCCGGGACATCCTGGCTGGGACTGGTGCCTGTGTCCCGAGAAGACAAATCATGACAAGGGACAGCAATGCACAAGAAGGAGCACTTGGCATGTGGGGGGAGTCCTGACTGCCTGAGCAGAGCTGTGGGTTTGTGTCCCTTGGTTTCTTGTCCCCCAGACAGTCACTTCCCTGCTGCCCTTCTGGCCCCTTTTAATCCAAGTACCTCCATCCACTATCCTGTGAATCCCAAGCCCTTGGGAAGCTGAGTGTCCTTCCTGCCCCTCTGTTCTGCTGGGGGCAGGGAGAGCTCACAGTGAGGCAGTTATCACCTGGAAAAGCCCAACAACTCTCCCAATAAACCAGAACTTTGAACAAGGCAGAACAAGAAATGTGTCTGATGAGTAAATCTCACATCCCTCCAGCTGCAGGACACAGACCCTGGACAGATTTCTCCCACATCTCAGAGCAGATCCCAGCCCTGGAGGGAAGCTCTCCCATTTGGTCATTCATTGCATAATTTTCTTTCAAGAAAACAACTCTCAAGGATGTTTTCACAAGGACTTCTTGCTGCACTGTTAGAAACAGGCAAGGCCTTGCAGGTGGCTCAACTGCTGGCCTTGAGTGGGAGCTGCTGAGTTTTTCCTATGGCCAAGGGATGTGTGTGGCACAGCCCAGCCTGGGATGTCCTCGGTATGTCCAGCAGAGTCCAGCACAGCCCAGGCATGGGTGTGCTCAGGTGCATCACTAACTTTTCAATGCACAGTGGCCTCCTGGTGAGGATCAACACACTCCTGCTGCTGAAGCACTCCTGAAGTGTGGAATGCCATCCTCCAAATGCTGGAGAGGGACTTTGGACAAGGGCATGGAGTAATAGGACAAGAGGGCAGGGGTGGTTTGGATATTAGGAAAAATTCTTCCATGAGGGTGGGGAGACCCTGGCACAGGCTGCCCAGCTGTGGCTGCCCCATCTCTGGAAGTACCCAATGCCAGGTTGAACAGGGCTTGGAACAACCTGGGATAGTGGAAGGTGTCCCTGCCCATAGCAGGGAGTTGGAACAAGATGAGCTTTAAGGTCCCTTCCAACCCAAAATGTTCTGTGAACTATCCCTGGTCAGCCTGTTGGTGCAGCTGAGTGCTCCAGGCTCCAAACCTGAGACTCCACACATAACTCAGGCTCAGCCTGCGCTCTGCTTCCAGCAAACCCCTTGAAATTACAAACCTTCCTGTGATAGTGAGCGAGAAAGGGAAACTAGTCTGACATCTTACCTGTTCCCAGGTAAGGTCCAGTGACTGCTGTCACCATAACCTGGGCTGTGTCTGTGAATCTCCAACTCCTGGAGTCACAGGTCTGCAAGGGACGACTGCAAGTGCCACTGTGCATTTCAGGCTGCCCTTGGTGCTGTTCCCCTATGAAGAAGGTGTGCTCCACAGTCCTGACAGAGATAGCAGCTGCAGTCTGTAGGAGAGAGTGATTTGGAGGTGGATGAAGGATTTGGGGTTTAATGTGCAAGGAAATGGTTAGAGCATAAGGGGCTGGGGCTATCCCTCATTGCCTCATGGATAAACAACATCACATCTCCGTGGTGGAGCAGCCTCTCTTGCTGCCTGTTCCTTTCCCCCATGGGAAAGCAGGAGCCCCTGGATCCATGTGCAGATAGATGCCTGGAAGCCCTGACACTGTTGAGTTGCTTTCAGTGTCCTGGATGAGATGCAGTGAGGGTGCTGGCACGTGGATCAGGAAGATGCCAGGAGAAACAATTCTGGCTCCCAAAGCAGGGGAGCATGGTGGCTGGAATGGGGTAAAATGCGAGAAAGGAGATTGGAAGATTGCTGGGAGAGAGCAGAGGAGGCTGATGCCACGACAGGCGCTGTGGTGGCCCTGCTCCCAGCTTGTAAAGGGTTTGGATTAGCCATGGAATCAGGGCAGGGGCACAGGGATGCAGGGAGAGGGCTGTGCACAGGCAGAGCCAGTCCTGCTCTGCCTGCTCTCTGTCACTGTCTCTGCTCCATGGGGCTGCACTAATCCCCGCCAGGAAAAGCAGGGAGGGAGCTGCGCTTTGATGGAGACAAGGAACGGTTTAGAGGGAATTAGAAGGGATTTGTGTTGGTGGAAGAAAACACAGTAAGCGTGGCTGGCCTGGCCTGGGTCAGGGCACTGGGCTGTGCAGGCCCCCGAGGAGTTCCTGCAATGGAAAGATGCTGCTCACAAGGGTTTCTCTTAAAACCCCAGTTCTCAGAGTTGTGGGACTGCATGTGAATCTTGGTTTCCTAGTAGGAGTCTTGTGGTGACTGGGAGAAGGCTGAGAATATGAACAAACAAGGCTTATCCCATCAGGAAATGAGTGAAAATGTTCCAGCATTTATTAAGTATCTTTTCTGTCTGCTTGAAATTCACCTCACATCTTGAGGTTGTCCAGCTCTCAGTTCTGCACAATTTTGGGTTAGCAACAAGGAGAATCCAAAAAGTGTCTCTGTTTGCAGGTCTCAGTCCAGATTTCTCCCAGTTAAAGCTTAATTCCAGCTGTTAGGCTATGGAACCATGTTGCTTTGGGGACCAACACCTGCCATGGGTAGCTCAGAGTCTGTTGTCCCAGGGCTCTGTTGTGCAGCATTGCCCTTCCTGGCTGGTGGCTGTCTGAGTGTGATGAGGCAGAATGTGGGATGGACATGCTGCAATCCACCATTCTGGGAACCTCCAGGCATCATCTGCTCCTCTTGACTTGCCTGGACAGGAGGCCAAGGTTGACAGGCAGAGGTGATGCTGCTCCTGACCGCTCTGCTTGCTGATGGTTGTGGAGAACATCCTGCTGGCCTGGCAGGTCCTGGCTGTCATCACCAGCTGTGTCTCTGCACCAGCAGCTGGGGTGAGTTGTTGGAGCAGTTTCGCTTCATGGCTCTGAGAATGCCAGGACGCTACAGTGTCTGGAAAAACACAGGCAGACTTCTCCGAAGGATCCGGGGAGCTGGCGGGTGGGCGGGAGCCTGACAGCATCTCCAGCTGCCCTCAGCCTGCCGCACAGACCACTGGCACCTTCCAGGGCAGTGAACTCCCAGCCTGTCAGCGAGACGTGGCGGAGCTCCCTGGGGTGTCTGGCAGGACTCGCTCCCTCAGAAATCACAGGGCTTGCTCTCGGTAGGCAGGGATTTGGGATGCAGCTGGACTGTGCCTTGGGCTTGCAGGGGCAGGAGCAGGGGGTGGGTGTTCCTTGTCCCAGCTCCTCGGCAGGGCTGCACTGCGTAGTTTTCCTGGTGCACAGTAAGGGATAAAGAGGCAGAAACCTGCTGTCAGGGGGTCTGCAGAGAAAGCTCTGGCAAGGTGCTCAGTGCCTGGAGGTGGTGCTCTGCTCTGAGTGCTGGGAATGTCTCTGCTCTGCTTCCTGCTGCTCTTCAGCCAGGATCTTTGGGAGGAGATGGCTGGACAGGAGGGAAGGGGATAAGGGCAGCACGTGTGAGGAAGCAGCAGAGAGAGGGGAGCAGGAAAGCTGGTGGAGGTGCGGTGGGAGAAGACACAGGAACCCTGTGATTATTTTGTTCATGATAATGATTCCCCCCGATTCCACAGAAGGGTCAACCAGGTAGTTTGAGTCTTGGTGTGGCTTCCCTCAAGGTCATGAAGTGAAGATTCCCCTGGAGGAAGGGCTGGAGCCAGTGCACTCCTACAGCACTGCTGGGCATCTTTAGCTGAGCCTGGTGCAGAGGGGCTTTGCTTCCCTGTGCAGCCTCCTCTGAAGACTCATGTCCAGACAGACCAGTCTCTGACAGAGCTCCAAGGTGACAGAGCAATTTGTCAGTGGCCCTGTCAGACACCGAGGCCTCATTCCACTGAGAAAGGATTTTAGGCTGCGACATGCACTCAGATACTCATTTAGCTGCCAGCTCCAGCCGCTCTTGCTTTCCTGCTGTTGGAGAACAGGGTGAGGGATGGATTGACCTGCGTTTTATTGGATCTACTTATTTTTTTAATGCTTTATTTGCTGGAGATAAAACAAGCTGGGGTGGGAAATGGGCTGCTTATATAGGCAGTTCTTGTTTCTCTTGCAGGCTGGCCCTGTTGGGGTTCTCAGTACCGCAGGGTGATGGGGAAGACTTGACTCTCCTGTCCCAGTGAGTCCTGGACATCTCTTGGGGTGGCTTATCTCAAAATCCCTCAGCTGCATTGCTGTGGGATTGTTCTCTGGCACAGACACCAACACACAGCCCGTGTCCATGCTGTGGAACAGAACCACCAAAACAGGGTTACCTGCAGAGAGGGGTTCTTACTCCTGTCAGCTCTTGAACTGTGACCAGGAGTTATTTCGTCCCAGATAAAACAGTGTCAAGGAGTCTGCAATGCTAGGAGAGTGCAGAGGCTTATTCCCATGCAGCTTAATTTACTGGTTTTGCTGTGTCTTGGTTCCTGGCTTTCAAGAGATTACAGTTAATAGCAGCAGCAGGACTGCCGTGGGAAACGATGGGTGCTGGGAAGGAGCAACAGCCTCCCCCAGCTCTGTCTTCTGGGCTGCCACTGAATTCTTCTGTGGGAAGGCTGTGGAAACCTCAGAGTGGGCATTTATCTCTGCCCTCATGGCACAGGGCTGCAGGAGATCCTGAAGCCATGGCAGTTGAAGGTGTATGGAAGTGTTCATAGGATGGCTTCTCCATGGTGAGAGCTTCAAAGTCCTTCCTTTCCAGAGGGTCTGGAGGAGGGAGAGCATTCCTGGAAGGAACCAAACTCTGCCAACAGGCTCCACAGAAGGATCAGTTTGCTGTGGCTAAGACAGAGCAGGAGCCTAAAGCTGAGTTTGGGGGTGCTGTGAAGGAGGAGCTGGTTCTCCATCATCACATTCAACGTGCTCTGAGGAGCTCACAGCTGGAACACACTGTCCTAGAAAACAGAGCGTGTTAGTCCCAGAGTCTCCAAGGCCCTCACTCCCGTGTAGTGACATCCAGTTGCAGCAAACTGGGACAGGAGAGACCTGGTGAGAGCTCTGATGTGGTGCCAGCTCTGCTGGGAGGAAATGATGAGGTCTGCTGGCTCCTGTGTGCTGCTGGTCTGAGCCTGACGTGGCTTTTCCCCATAGACTTGGGAAAACATGGAGAGGAAACCAAGACAGAGAGGAGGAAGGCCAGGATCTCAAGCTGGGCCAAATGGTTTATTTTTCTATGCTTAAATTATTTTTTCAGATTCTAATTGAGGACCAATTAAGTGATTAGTGTCACTGTGTCTTAATTAAGGTTAAATACGTGGCACCTGTTACTAATGGTAGAGCATTATGGTCTTCCAAAGTGATCTCTATCAGTTCCAACCTGCTTGGGGTGGAGCCACAAATAATCTGCCTGAGATGGAATGTTCATCTGTCACACAACCACCTCTTGCCGTGGGAAGGGACTCTTGGGTTAAAACCATACCTGGCAATAATGACATGCTCCTTTGCATTTGGTTTTAATAGCTCAGCTGATGTGGGGAAATCAGGGGAGATGGAGAAATCAGGTGACTTGTCCTTGTTCTTATCCCACCTTCATCTTCCCTGTGTGGTCCGGGATGCAGGAGCAGCCTGGGAACAAGTCACTTTTTAGCCCAACTCTCCACCAAGAATCCGATGCTGGTTTTTGCTTTTCCACAGGAAATGGCTGGAGATGGGACACACAGCTGCTCTGTGGCCAGGCCTGTGCAGACCTCATTGGTATATATATTTAATTATCATAAGCAATGCCTTCAGGGAACACTGCTGACACTTTCCCTTCTGAAACTACAATTTCTGCTATCTGTGTGCTACCAAAGAATTTCCCATGGGATTGTTTTCCAGGGGAGGGAAAGACAACAATGGGCAGCTATTGCATTGTCAAGAGCTGCTGCAATGTCCAGCTGATTTCCTGTGCCCCTGCTGTACAAAGTGGCCTTTCTTGTGTTGATCTCCAGAGAGCTCCCATGCAGGGATGCTGGTGAGTGTCTCAGTGAAAGACAGTGCTCAAATAAGTTGTAGCAGCAGAGGGTCTGAGGTTTGGAAGGGTTTGGAAGGGCCCTGCCATAGCAGAGCAGTGTTGTAGCCCTCCTGATCCCCACTTTCACCCGGATTCATGGAGGCTCCTTAGGCTTTAAGCTGCTACAAGATGAGGAACCCTGTTCAAAGCCAGCTGTATCCTCTTACACAAACACCAGTGCAGGGAAATGCAAGAGATCATGGAGGATTCAGAGTGGGCAGCTGAGGGAAGTGATGAACTGGGACAGGGACTTGCAGGGACAAGGGGCTGCAGGGACATAAAGAGGCAGAGTCTCTTATGAGGGACTGCCCCATACCTCCCTGGAAGCAGCTGCTGGGAGACTTTGGATGGAATTCAAGAACACTGTGCCTGAAAGTGTTCAAAAGGCATGTGGATGTGGTGCTTGTAGACATGGTTCAGTGGTTAACAGGGTGGTGCTGGGCTAACAGTTGGACTCCACGATCTTAGAGGTCTTTTCCAACCTTAATGACACTATGATTCTATGTCCTAGCAAGCAAGAGACTGCTCCTTTACTCATGTTCAGTGGGGAAATAACCTGCAAAATAGGTGTGGAAGGGCACCTGGAGGGCTCCAACCTCCCATCCACAGGTGCCTGGTGCAAGGTGCAGCATCATCTGTAACTCAGGGGACATTCATGTGGAGAGACTCACGTTGGCAGGCACAGTTGTAATGTTTGTGCAAAGCCACTTGGACAAGCTGAGGATTTGGTCTGCTAAGTCATGGGAGACCTGGGCAGGTTCTGATCTGGGTGAAAGCACTTTCCAGATGCAAGCTGAGCTCTGGGATCAGGATCCAAAGGCAGGGAAACTGCCAGGCAGGCTGGGAGTGTCTTGAGGTGTGGGGTGGTGATGGGACTAATGAGGCTGTTGCCTGTGAGTTCTCCATTCTGCCTTTCTCCCCTCCTATAATGGAAGAATGTTTGGAGATATGTGTGGCTGGGGCCTGCATGCCTGATTTCTGCATGTCAGCAGCAGCTCTCACAACCAAGCTGGAATCTGAAAGGCCAATGGGAAGGCACACTGCCTAACTCCAGCATCCTGACAGGAGGGAAATCCAGGCCCTTACGACTTGCCCACTTTGGAAGCACAATCCCTCACCCATGCCTCTTGTAAGGCATCTGCTGAGCCTTTCACAGAGGTCGTGAAGGAGTTGGATCTAAAGGTGTCTATCTGGAACCTCTTGGTTTGATTCTGGTGCTCTGTTCCAGCGCTGTCCTGGTGAATGGGCTCCATCCACCCTCCTTTCCCCTCCCTGCTGGCAGTGCCTACCAACCAGCACCCCCCTGCTCTGGCTGCTCAGGAATTGCCCGGGTGCCAGGCGGCTGGACGTGGCAGCCATCCCTGCCCTTTGCCTGCCTGGAGTTGCCAGACACGGAGCAGATGGTTTCATCCACACCCAGACAAGGCTCCGTCTACGGGGCTGACATGGGAGACGGGAGGGATGTGTGAACAGCTCCACGTTCCCTCTGTTGCTGCCTGCTTCGCCACCGCTGTGCTGCGGCCAGTTAGGACTCCTGAGGGATAAAGCAAAGGGGCAGCCTGTGGGGTGGCTGGGCCAGGTCTGTGGAGGCCCCGTACTGGCAGGGGCAGAGGAGGACTCGGTGGTTGTGTATAACAGGGACTCTTTTTGCAGGGGTTGCCGGTCACACACTGACCGTGGTGTTCTCCAGCTCCCCAGGGAGGGAGCAATCTGTGTCATCTCGCAGCGGGCTCCCTTAAATCTCGGCCTGATTAAGCGATGGCAATATGGGCCTGATATGAAAGAGCCTCCCCTGAAAAGGGCCGATTGTGAGCGCAGAAATAGCCTGTTTAATTGTTCTCAAGGCCCTGCAGTTGGAGACACATGAAACCGCCGGATCCTGACTTCAGTTGAGTAGGAATGTGGAGATGAATAGTGGCCATCAGCCACCAGCACTGCTTTGGGTACAGAGGGACCCTGCTGGCCGCTCACCTGGGAGAGCTGCATTTGAACGCTCCGGGTTTTGTTTGCAGCCTCGAGATGTCTGAGGGATTTTGGGAATATCCACTCAGCTTTTGACCTCTTGTCTGTCCTTGAAAAAGCAGTATGTCGCTTTCCACGGCGAGCCGTCGGCTGAAACACCCGTGGGTGCACAGGGAGAGGCTGGCACCTGCAGGGTGACACTGCTGGAGCAGGAGGAGGAGGTGATGTGGTGGGTCTTTGGGACAGTTCTACCTGGATTCCCGTGCCAGATTTTAGACCCACTTGTGAACGTGGCCAGTGGTTTTCCATCGGCACATTTGCTGAGAGCTGTGTCAGTGCAGGTCTGGAAGGAGTTTGATACTGAGGCATCTGATGAAAAATTGCTGTGTGTCGTTACGTCAGAGTTATTTATTCATTGCATAGAGATAAAAGCTTTTTTGATGGAGTGCAGTCATCTTAGCTTGTGGCTGTTGTTTTTCTTAGTTTCTTGTGTATTTTAGGGATCTAATTAATTATAGGGAGTGATTGATGCTCAGAAAAAAAAACCACAGTTCAAGCTGAGCTGTGGTTTTCTTCGTGATTTCTTTGACTTCATACCCAGAAAGCAGCGAGCTGGGGCGTACCTTGGCAGCAGGTCTTCAGTATTCAACAGGCAAGAATGAAATGCTGTCAGCTGCACCTTCTCTGAGGTGATGGGTTTGTGCTGATTTACAGGAGTGTTGAGATGCTGTAAAGACCATCATTCATCCTCTTTGGTGGTCACTATGTAGAAGAGAAATTAAGAGTGCTCTGCTGTGACCTCCCTGGAGATGTGACAGGTTTGTGACACGTGGACATTGGGAAGGGGGCTGAGGAGGCAGGTGGGGAGGCCCTGTCAGCGGTGGGACCACCCTGCACTCACCTGGTTCTTGTGGTCATTACCCAGTTGCCTGTCACTGCTGGGGAAGAGCACTGGTCTTTTCAGGCTGCTGCTCTGACCCAGGGCAACTTGTACCATGGGCCAGGTGCCTGAGCTTCCTCCAGTGGTGGGAACAGAGCTCGAGCATCCACTGCCAGGGGAGTTTGTTCCATGAGCAGCCCCTAGCTCCCATGCCACATCATGAAGAGTGGCTGGAGTTCCACATGCTTGGGGGTGACCACTTCCACACTGTGTGATCTTTGGCCCAGGGCTCTTCTGGGACCCTCCTAGAGCTCACAGGCTCTGGGACAGCCTCAGGAATTTCTGGGGTTTCAGCAGTCATGGATTTCTATGATCTCTAAGAGTTCTGTGAGCCCAAGCATGATCCATCACACGCAGTGATCTGTCACCTCAGAGAGGCTGAGCTGATCCCTTCCAAAACACAGCCCATGTGCAAAGAACTGTACCTGCAGTGTGGAGGAACAGTCAGGGACAGACCTGGCAGCAAGAGAGGGGACAGAGCTGTTGGGTAGTGCAGGCATACCCAGACAGAGCCCAGCAATGCCTCAGAACCCTCCAGAGATGATTGAGCCCTTCTCAGCTATTCCTCTGCTTCCCTGATGACCATTGCCCTGGAGTGCTTGGGCATGTAGGTCTGAGGAGACCTCAGTTTCCATGGAGAGGTCTAGTTTGAGACCCCAAACTTATTTTGATGTGGGGTCTAGGATCCAGAGCCACTGTCTGGCAGGGGGGAAGCCCCTTCTCCTCTCCAGTCACCTTTGGGTCACCTGTTTCATTCCTCAAGACCGTTAAAGCCTTCCCTGAGATGCAGATGATGATGTGCCATGCTGAGGGACCCTTTCCCATGCAGATGCCACCTGTCACATCCAGGCATGGTGGGACCAGCCCTTTGGGCTTTTACTGAGGGAATTAGGCATTGCCTGTGTGCAGCATTGAAAGGCAGCTGGTCTATATGGCCTGGAGGTTCTATAAAGCCACTATGACCTCATGTATTTCTCATCATTCTCTCTGTCCTGGAAACAGGCTGTGCACCAGCAGGGTTTGATTGCTGTGACCATTTGGACTGTTCAGAATCTGATGGGTCTCACTATTCCTAGACTCTTCTAGGACGTGGTAATCCCACCCCAAACATACCTTTGTAACAGTGTTAGCCCTGTGATGTTCATGCCTTCCCAGTCTCCTCCTTCCTCTTGTCCCCATGTGTACTGACCATCCCTGCCAGTGCTAAGTCCAGCTGCCCTCACTGCCCACCCAAATCTCCCTGCAGCCCATCACCCCCAGCATCTCCTGACAGGTTGGCAAAACCTGCAAAAGGAAGATACCTTCTACCGCATTTTTCAGTTTTGCCACCAAATTTTGACAGAGCCAAGAGCCTGGAGCTGCTTCTGCTGCCCTGCATGTGCTCAGTGACCTGGATGGAACCTTCCCAAGTCTCTCCTTAGCAGTTCCCCAGCGATTCTTTCTCTCATGTAAGTGCTCTTAAAATAATGACCTGGTCCTGAGCAGCTGCAGGAGTTCAGCTTTGAGGCTGATGTTTGCCCCCATGTCTTTCCTTTCTTTCAGACTGTGCTGCTCTGGGGGGAGAGGGCAGCTCTTGGAGGACACTAGTCCTGAGGAAGCCTTTTGGATAACCACAGCTCAGTTGCCAATCCCAAATTCTGCTGTCACTAGCATAGGCAGTAGGCTGGCAGCTGGGATATGTGAGGGAGGAGGAGAGTTCATGGGAGAAGGACAGACAGCACTTCAAGGACATGGGAACCAGCTGGTGTTTCGTTGGGACCCCGTGGGGTTTTGCTGTAGGTGGGAAGGAGCTGCCCCAGGGAGCAGGGGCTCAGGAGAGTGTGACCCTGGGGATGTCGTTTGCCCTTCTGGACATACCTGAGTTGCTTATCTGATGTCTCAGCTTTGCATTGGGTTTGTGTTTGGAGAGATGGGCCCAACCATTTGTCTTGGACTGTACCAGTAGCCTTTATGACAGGAGATTTTGGCAGCCCCTCCCCTCCTATTGCCTTAAACTTGGTGCCTATGACTTTTTGAATTTAATTCCTCTCTCCCCATTTCTAGGCTTGTCTCATATGTCATTGCAGAAGTGTTTGGGATCCAGCCTGGCTGAGATCATCACCATGATGGGCCTTTGCCTTGATTTCAGGGTGGATAACAGAGCATCCAACATCTGATTTAATTTTTGCAGGGATTTGAGTTCCCTGGAAAAACTCCCTGGAGTGATGCTCAGCTTAATCATGATTAAGGCCAACAAAAATCTGGTGGCTGATCCTCTGAGCAAAGAGGGGCTGTGTTTGATCAGTAGGTGAACCTGGGGCATCTACTGGAAACTGGTAGTTTTTGGGGACCCTACTTGGTCTGCTTTCACCATCTGGGCTGTCCTACACTGGGAGACCTGCTGGGTGACACACCAGTGCTCATGAGGGCGCTTTGATCTAGAGAAGGCTCCATCTGTTCCACAAGGTGTCATGGTTTTCTCTTTAATATCCTAGGGATTGTTTTCAGGCTGAGGATGTGTGAGGAAGGAAGAGCCTGAGGATGCAGATGGAATGGAAGAAAATCTAAGTGATTAAATGTCTGTAGTTGAGTGGAGATACAGCTTAAGAGATTGACAGTCACCCGCTGGGTGGAGAGATGGAAGGAAAGATTGGATTCACGTGCATCAGGATTGCAAATCTGCCCCCCTCCCCATCATGTTAAATCAAGTAACATCATTTGTTACTTGTTTTTAGCTTTCCCTCGTGTAAACTTCCACACAGCTCTGTACAGCACCTTTATGGCCTCATCTGCTGCTTCCACCCCCCCAGACCCTCTGGTCTGTTTTTGGGAGAGAAAGGCTATAAAATAGACCTTGTGCAGCCACACAAGCTGTTTGCTGTGCCGACGTTTTCTTTGGCTGACATGAACGTGACGTGTTCTGGTATGTGCTTGACTTTGTGTGTCAGTTAATGTGCACAGAGGAGGGAGAATTGGCAGGTAAAAAATGAATAAGCAGCAGTGAGCGTAACACTTTTGGGGGGCTTTCTTGGCTTTTTTTACTGGAGTGGCTCTAATGCTTTGTGGGGGATGCAGCTCATGGCAGAGCTGTGGGTCTCTGACCAGGTGCCTCTGTGCTCACCCTGTGCAGGATGAACACCCAGTGACTCGACAGGACTGGACTTGATGTGATTAAGGAGCTGTACCCGGAGTAAACTCCTCTGTCCCTGCCTTGGTGGTGCTTTACACAATCTCCGGGGATGAGCGGGCGTGGGAGGAGAGCTGGCAGGACGTGCTGGGCTGCTGCAGGGATAGTGTGGGATGGGGGCTGCTGGAGGCGAGGGGGTGGTGGCAGAGGCTGCCCAGGCTGGGAAGGTCTTTGCCCCAGCAGCGTCCAGGTCTGGGGACGAGTGGTCCTTGAGCACTTGCTGTCCCCCACTAGATGGCACTGGGAGCCCTGCTATGGTGTCCCTGTCCCCCAGAAGAGCCTGGCTTCCCCTGCAGCCCTCCACTGCCCTTGGCTCTCCTGGAGGGGAGCAGGGCACAGAGGGACCACCTGTGCATTGCACTCCATCCCGTTCCCTCTGGGGGCTGAGTGTCACCTGGGAGATGGTGTGACACCAGTCATCCTAGGAACAAGTGTTTCACACATGTCCTGTGCCTCATGCTCTGACCCAGCCACTCCAGGAATCTTTGTAGGGCATGTATCTCTCCAGAAACTGGTACCCTGGTGAACCTGGTGGGAGTCACAGCATGGCATGTGTCCTGCCGAGAACCAGGGCATCACTGATAGCTGGAGTGGCATATATGGGAGCCACTGCACTGCTCATCTCCTGCTGGGAGTCACTGCATCCCCAGTGTCCTGCTGGGAGCTGGAGTGTCACTTGTGTCCTGATGGGACAGCACACACCCTCTGCTCGGTCTCTGTGCCCCACCCCTGCTCTGCCTTGCTGGGGTCAGTGTATTCTGCATGTATTCTGCTGGCAGCTGGCACCTTGCACACTGGTTCTGACCTGCTAGGAGTTGTTGTGTTGCCTGTGTCCTGCTGGGAGCTGGGATGTCAGGAGCCCCACTGAGAGTCTTGGCACTGCACGTATCCTGCTGGGAATCAGCTTTTAGTATTACTGGGAGCTGGTGCATCTTACACGGCTCAGCCCCACGGGGAGCTGGTGCATCACCAGGGCCCTGCTGGTGGTCAGTTCATCACATCATCCCACTGGCAGTCGGGGCATCAGCTGGGAGCTGGTCCATGACTCGTTAGCCCTGTCTGGCTGGCAGTCAGCATGTCTCACACTGGCCCTGTCACTACAGCAGCCAGTGACACTGCAGTGCACGCAGTGCCCCCTCCTCTCTGAGCCAGGGTGTCGTGCAGGAGCCCATTCCCCCAGTTTGGCCTCCTCACACCCAACCCAGCAGATCTCCTGCTCCCGTGATGAGGATCAGGAAGACTCAGCCACAGCTGGCTCTGCTGAAGACTTCCTGTCTCCAATGGGCACAGGAATGCCGTGGCACTGCGATTGTTTTAATGAATTTATTTTAAATATCTGTAGTGCTGCGAATGAAATGGCATTAAATGAACACATCCCGCATCCCCACCACCCTCTGCCACCGTTCCCAGGAGCAGCATCAGGTGACAGATGTCTCAGTGCCTGTCTGCCTGTCTCTCCCACCCTCCGTGCCCTGTCTTTGGGACCTGCCCTGACAGCTTTGCTGGCTCGGCATTGCCTTCACATCCTGCAGTGGCTGGAGCTTCCCCAGCCTTCAGGGATCCTCTTTGCTTCCAGTGTGAGTGGGAACAGAGGGTGACTGTGTTTCTCGTGCAGGGCAAAGTTAGTTTCGTGCTTCAGGTTGGTGTTTGCAAGGATGGGACCTCGTGCTTGTGGAAGGGGCTGGCAGGATGTGCAGGCAGTTCAGTGGTACATGTGTGTGCTCCAGACAGCCCTGGAAGGGGCTGCCAGGCTTTACTCCTCCACACATGGCTGAGCTCCTGGGCCAGGGGAGCTTGGTACCTTGGCACCTTGGCATGTTGTTTGCTTGCATTGTGACAGACAGGTAAACCAGGGAGTTTGGTGCTGTGGTTTCACCCTGGTGGGCAGCTCAGCACTTCCAGCTGCTGGATGACCACCCCCACAGTGGAATGGGGGGGGAGAATTGGAGGTGAAAGTGTGATAACTTAAGGGATGAGGTAAAGGAAGCACTGTAGGCAAAGCAAAAGCTATGCATGCAAGCAAAGCAAAATAAGGAATTCATTCCCTACTTCTCATTGCTGGCAGGTGTTCAGCCATCCCCAGGAGAGCAGGGCTCCATCACGCCTAACAGTGGCTTGAGAAAACAAATGTTCTAACAGTGAACATCACCCTTTTCCTTCTTCTTCCCACTGCTTCCTATGCTGAGTGTGAGGCTCTATAATCTGGGGTATCCCTTGTGTCAGTGGGGATCAGCTGTCCCAGCTGTGCCCCCTCCCTGTGCACCCCCAACCTGTCCATTGGTGGGGTGGGATGAGAAACGGAAAATGCCTTGACACTGTGTCAGTACTGCTCAACAGAAACCAAAACAGCCCTGTGTGATCAACACTGCTTCCAGCACAAGTCCAAAGCACAACCCTATACCAGCCATTGTGAAGGAAACTAACTCTATCACAGCCAAAACCAGAACACTGGGGAATATCAAGAAGTAAATGACCTCTCTCCTCCTCATCTATCTGTTTGTATTTCTTCTTGATGAGAAAATAAGCACAAAGGCCTGTGCAGAGCTGTTGTGCACCAAAGTCTGTAGATGCAAAGTGGTTGCAGTCTCAGTTCAGCTGGAGCCCTGGGTATTCACCTGTGCTACCTGATGGTCTATAATGAGTAGAAAGGCGATAGTTGTGTTAACTTCAACCTTCCTTTTGTTGTTTTCTTTGCCCAGTTCAGTTTGCTTTGCCCCCCATGAAGCTGTACTATCCATTTTTGTTTCTAGCTTATGATGAGTAGACCTCGGTGCAATAATCTTCTGCCATCCCTGGAATGATTGTGGAATTCTGGTTTGAGCTGAGTTTTCTGTTGCGCAGCTGTTTGCAATTCTCCAATGTGTTTATTTGATCAGCCAGTGCCAGTCCCAGAGTGCACACGTGATGACCCTGCTCAGGTGACCGTGGCTGCCTGGTGCTTTTACCTGGAGGTCACTCTCAGCTCAGACTAGATTTTCAGTGGAGACTGGGGAAGCTCTGCAGATCCTATTAGTAGCCTCCTGAGCTCGGTGAGACCTGTGTGTGCAGAGCA
The DNA here is from genome assembly GCA_013400415.1 of Scytalopus superciliaris. NCBI lineage: Eukaryota > Metazoa > Chordata > Aves > Passeriformes > Rhinocryptidae > Scytalopus > Scytalopus superciliaris. The sequence goes on from VXBX01004055.1 coordinate 290,955, forward strand.
GCAGCCTTTGAGAGAGCAGCTCAGGTAGGTTCAGATATGCCAAAGGCTTGACAGGAAGACTAAGATGCCAGAGAGTGGGTCTTGCGTAAAAATATTGCCTTTTGTGCCTAAAAACGACTCTTGCAGGGATTCTGTGAGTCACGGCCACATTGCTTAAACGTGCTCAGGTTGTCACTAGAGGGAGCAGCATGGGATTTTTCCTAAATCTTGAAAACATTACAGGATGCACAGACCCAGCTGGTGGAGTGGTTTGGCAGGAGGGATGTAGGAGAGATGCTGCAGTGTCTTTGGCTTGGTAAACATATGTGTTGCTCTGCTGCAAGGGGATCTCTTGTCCTGCTTGGCCAACAAGGCCTGGGGGGAGAGAACAGGAGCAGAGCACCTCAAAAAGGTCAGTTTGGTAAGCAGGAGTCACTTCTGGACTCTCCTTTCATCTCTTGGAAGTGCCACGTTTTGAAGGTGGACAGGGCCCTGCCAAGCACAGGCTCTGCAGGGGAGAGGGCTGGAATGACAGGGGTGTGGGGTTTAGTTGGCTTTGCTGCTCCTGTGAATTAACTGGGTTTGCTGTGCCTGTAAGGGGTCTGGTTTGACACAAGGAGCTGCTGGGGGTCTCCTTCCCAAGCTCTCTGTTCCCCACATCTCAACACTGCTGCCACTGCAGGGCTGTTCTGAGCAGGGCTGAGCTGTCTCTGTGCTGTGGTGCCACTCAGAGGTACCCCCCAGGCCTGGGGTCTAAATACAAGATGAGGAGAAGGGATTAAGAGACAATGCAAGGAAACAAAGAGCCCATAATGGTATCCTGCCTTGCCTTGAATTGGACAATTCCCCTATGACTAGTTGGTGGGCAGTGGATTACTCAGTGGGAGGAAAGGGGTCTGGAGTCAGTCCTGTGGACTTGGTTCCCTCATTTGCAAAACGATGTTGCGAACATCTGGCTCACACATGGAGCGTGACACTTGGCTCACAGAGGCACATAAATGTTTTCAGATCCTTGAGTGGCTGTTGCTGAAATGCGAAGGATCATCGCTAATGAAGTCTGCAATAACACTGACGGAGCGTTTGTGTTCGCTGCAATTTGTAACCATGTTCTAACACTTGTTAACGAATCCTATTGTGGGCTGCAGTGCGACCAAGGAACACTTGAGGATAAACATGACCGAGTGGTTGTTCCTGGTTTGTGCTACTATTTATCACTGCAGGTGTTGAAACATGCCATGTTGCGCAGCAAGGCTTTAAATGGGTGGGTAGGATAAGAGGGGAGACTCAGCTACTGCGATTTCCTTTGTGGTTTTTCCATCTGCTCCACTTATAGAGCACACACAGGCAAATATTGCTATTGCCTGATATAAGAAGAGTGATGGGGAGCTGAACATCCACATGGCATCAGGAAAATCCAGCTGGTGGCTGGAAGTTGGTTTTAGACAACATGGATTGGAGACGTTCAGGCACTTGGTGGAATTATTGCAGTTGTCCTGTGCAGGGCCAGGAGTTGGACTTGATGATCCTTATGAGTCCCTTTCAGCTCAGGATATTCTGTGATTCTGTGAATGTAGCTACTCTCCAGGTGACCTAGGTGAGGACCTGAAGCAGCAGTAAATGTTCAGAGTTGAAGGGATAGAACTGAGATTAAACAAGCAAAGGCCTGCATGGATGAGCAGGGAGCTCACAGTTGGGTTCTGACATACAAAGGAGGCATGCAAGAGGTGGAAGCAGAGCCAGGGGATCTAGGGGGACTAGAGAGCTGCTGTCTCATCTTGTAGGGATGAGGTGACCTGGAGTTGAATCTGGTGAGGAGTGTGAAGGGTGACAGAAAATCTTCTGCAAGTATGTAAAGAGCAAAGGGCAGACTAGGGGTAACGTGGGACAGCTGCTGAGCAGTGCCAGGGACCTGGGGGCAATGGACATGCGAAAAGCTGAGGAATTTGGTGCCTTCTTTGCTTTAGTCTTTACTGGTAAGAGCAGACTTGAGCAATCCCAAACTCCTGAGATCAGGGGAAAAGTCTGGAGCAAGGAAGGCCTATCCTTGGGCTAGGGACCACCTAAGCAAACTGGACTCGTAAGTGCTTAAGGGACTAGAACATCTCTCATATGAGGAAAGGCTGAGAAGCTGGGGCTGTTCAGCCTGGATGAGAAAAGGCTCAGGGGCACCTTGTCTGTGTCTATAAATGGGAAGGAATAAAGAAGAGGGAGTTGGACTCTTCTCAGCAGTGTCCAGTGACAGGAGAGGCAATGGACACACAGGAGATTCTGTCTGAGCAGAAGGAAACTCTTCTCTTCTGTGAGACTGATCAAACACCAGCACAGCTTCCCCAGGGGCGATGTGCAGTCTCCATCTCTGGAGATATTTGAAACCCGTGGGACTCACAGCCCTTCTCTTCCATGTCCATCTGTAGGCACAGACTCTTGTGAAGGCTGTGACACACAATACCTTCTAAATCCTTCTCTGCCCCTTTTCTGCTGGTGGGGCTGACTGCCCTGCTGAGGGCTGGCGTGGTGTATTCACACTGACTTAGCTGTTCCTTATTTCTTTTCTGACTTATCTCCCAAGTCCCTCAGATTGGTCTGAATCCAGTGCCTGTCCTGTGGTACACTGGCAGCTTCTGTTCTGTAAGGGAGAAGTCTGATTAGGATTGACCTAAACCTCATTCTGTGAACCCTCACTTGATGCATCTTCCATCAGACAGCAAGCCATTTATGGCTACGCTTTGAACATGTCTTTTCTAGATGTTTTCCCACCATATGGTGACTGAAGCTCTTTTAACTAGCTCAGGAGGCTGTCACCAAACAAATATTGAAAGTCTCACTAAAATCAAGAAGTGATAACTGCTGGTTGTCCTTGTCTACAAAGTCTTTTGCCTGTCCAGGGAAGCTGGGTTGTCTGAGGAGGTTGTGTTCGTTCCTGCACCATTCCTTGCTTGCCTCTAGTGCTTATGGCAATGAAAGCTAATCCAGTGAGTCTGTAATTGCACAGATTTTCTTCTCTTCCACTTCATTTGTCCTCTCTGCAACCTTCTACTTGATTGTCCATGGAGCTTAAAACCCAGAAACCTGCATCAGTGCCTGGAGATAGGTTTGTCAGGCACATCTTGTTGGGAACCCTTCCCACAGAGGAGTACTCCCTACTCTGCTCTTGCCCTGTCTGGAAGTTAAACCTTGTCTTCATGTAGACAGTAATAGTTCTGCTGCACCAGCTGCTGCTGTTTCCTCACAGTACTCCTTGTGACCTTCATTGTGTATCCAGGACAGCTGATCTGAGCTTCCCAATGCAGAGAGGTGGACATGCCATGGACCAAGAACAGTTTTCCACTCTCATTGTTCCTCCAAAGTTAAGTGTCCTGCCATTTCAGCTTTGTTCTTTTGTGCTTGTGAGATTGCTTTGAGCTGTTGTAATCTAACTTAGTGTTCAATCCTCCTTCTGCACTCCACAAGGATCTCATGATTCATCTTAATTGGTGCCTTCCTTTTCCTCTTGCCTTGCCCTGGCAGCCACAGAGCTTGTTCAAAGCCCTTTTCTCTGACAAACTAGCAGATCTGTCACTGCTCTTTGTTTCTGGAGTTCAGCCTTCCAAGGCATTTGTACCAAAGCTCAGAGTTTATGGTCATTTGCTTTTTGTAAAATCAGCATTGTTACTTTCTTGATATCCCTCTGAAGGCTCCTCAACCCTTTTGGTTCAGTCACCCTTACTCATGTTGCCTTCCACGTTTGTGTTTTCCCCAGTGCTGAAAGCCTGTCATTCACCTGCACTGCTCCTGTCCCACCAGATCCTCCTCAGTGTGTTTCAGTTTGTCCTTCTGTCCCCAGAGCTGCTTCTCTGCACTGCTGGGATTTCCTGTAGGTGTGAGTTTTCTCTTCTCCCTGCAGCCCGTGCCTGTGTCCTCACAGCACACAAACAGCATCCCTTGTCCTTCTGGAACAGGCTGACACTTTTCTAGGTTCGGTTTTCGTTCTCCCATGCAATCTGTTCCCCCTGGTAAATCATAATTCCCATCACTGGTAAAGCCTTCCTGTTTATTTTAAGTTGGCATCTCCAGGGCATTTGGCAAACTGATGCAAAGTTCCTTGTGCTTCCTCTGTGGCAACTGGGACTTCTCTACCAGCCTTTTCCTGTTGTCTGGACCTGTTGGGCTTCTGCTACAGACACCCCTGCAAAGTTCCCAGGCTGTTTTTTAGCCATGATCCTTCCACTGGGCTGGCCAGACAACCTGCTGGGTAATTGGGCTCTTCATATGTATCTTCTTACTGCCCAAGAGGATGTTGACATCTGGCTTGTGGCACTGAAGGCTGCTCAAGGTCCCTCTAATGAGCTGGGGGATTGCAGGACACTTGACATGGAGTTGTGTGGATCATGTAGCACAAGTAACTATGGCCCCTGGCTGGTGTGGGAGGGCTGTGGTGAAACGCTTTAACCAAGAAATCCATACAAAGCCAACTAGAAGGGGTTTTTTTTCTTGTATTGGTGCTCTTGTTTTTTATTCAGTGTAATGGATATCAGGCTGGAATGAAGTGGTGTTTGGCTCTGTGGGATTAGCAAAGACATGAGATACTCTTCTGGTGTTACTGGATCAGAAAGGCTGCTTTAGTATATGTGGAGTGAGTGGAGATAATCAAAATCCTCTCTTTTTCCTGTCTGTATAGTTTTCTTTGGGAACCTGCTGGAGCAGACCAGGATACACTGAGTAGATATCCAGGCCAGTATCCTAGATAGTGGTGGTTATAGGGCATCCAGTAATCTGCATCTTGACTACAGTGGAGACTGAAACACTGGTGGGGACCTTTGTGCTACCAGGCCCCTGCCATGTGCAGTTCTTGTGTGCCAGCAGCTGGATTTGGAGTCCAACCTCTATCACCAGAACAAAAGACCCACAGGAGATGGAGCTGTCTGTCCCAAGCATGTCCATCTTCCTGCCACTGCCTTGCTTTTGCCAGAAGGCTTTCCTTCGCTTGAAGTCATTCACAGACCTTGTCTGCTTGCTCTGAGCTTCCTCTTATTTCAGGATCATTCCATACATTCTCCTTTCCAGTATGCCAAGCAGATTTAAAGTGTGCCCATTTAGCTTGCTGGGGTCCAATAGATTTTCTCTTATTCCATTAGACCATTTCCCACTCTGCCAATTTCCTTTTCCTTGACTGAAAGGTTCTGAACTCTTCCTGCAGTTTTCAGTCCATCACTTGCTTCATCTCTTGTGCCATCCTGTTCTCTGTGAAGGTGCTAAGCATTAGGAATGCCATCCTTCAGATCCATATGCTCTGGGTTGGTGAATCTGACCATGACCTGACTCCAGCATAAAGAGAATTTCTGCCCTTTTATTGCTTGCTTTTTCTCTAATGGACCCAGTTACTTTCAGTTCCACTTTCACTTCATGCATCACTAAATTCCTGAGTATGAGATCACTTGGTGATGACAGTGAATGTGTAAAACAGGGCTGGTATTTTAGTGTAGGTGTAAGCAACGTACACTGGTTTGGTTCTCAAGGCTGCTGGGTAAGAGATGTGGCTTGTGTTCTACCACAGACCTTAGAAGTCTAGAGAAACCACTGCCCAGGGCCAGAGAGAAGGATGTAGCTGCAGAGGGGACTCTGTGATTAAAAAGGCACCACTGGGCTGCAATGCCCAGGCTGGGATAGGGATAGAACAGGCACTTCCCTGTGTGTCCACTTTGCACTTCAGGGCTGATGCTCTTTGCAGCTTGAGCTGGAGGGGTTAACAGGATAATGTGAGCTACCCTAAAGCAGTGAGAGTGATAATACAGTTCTCCTGACACCCATAACCATAGGCCTGAGATCAGGGCACCTTCCCTTCAGTCAGACCTAGGGATTGCTGGTACCAGCCACAGGTTATAAACCAATTCTGGCAGTTGGCCATAAAACTACTCCTTCCAGTGAGACACGGAGGCGTCTGGTGTCAGCCTGACACAAACCATTTGACCAGGGAAAGGCCCCTCTCCTGGTGGGATTGCGGAAGGGCTGATGCTGTTAGTGAAGGTAGAAGTGTAGAGAGAGGGGCTCATAACCCCGCACTAATAAATATTAAATGCCTGTTATCAGGCCTGGCGTTTGCTTTGTGGCTCCAGCTTTTTCTCCTGCTTTGGTGGTTATCCACTGAAGGCAACAGGTTTATCAGCAAGTTCAAGCATGTTTGGACTGTAAGGTCTCTCCTGGTGTCTGGCACGTGAAATTATCCTAATCCGCTTTTAATATCCCAGCCTGTACTCTGGGTGCTGTGACACACAATCTCGGCCCTGCACCTCTGGTTTGGGTTACTGGCTGCTCACAAAGGGCTTTAATCCTCTCTCCATCTCTGTAAACACTGAAATGTGCTTGTTTCCCCCCATCAATGCAGGACTGTGGCAGGATGCCAGAGCCTGTGGACAGAGACTGAGGGGCTGGTCTGGTGAGCAGAGTGGGCTTTGGTTTTAGGGGGAATGAGCACGGTGGTTGTTCATGCTGACACTGCCCCAGATGTGAGGATCTGTGTCCTTCCACCCTGAAGGCTCCTTCCCCAGCAGGGTGGGATGTGGGTCAGCAGGGTCCCCAGGGAGGTGGGAGATCTCCATCTTTGCAGAATCCTGGGTTACAGGTGCAGGAGGTGCAACAAAGCTGCTGCAATGGTGAGGAATCTGAATTAAATGTGCAGTTGTTGTAGTAATCCTCTCCGGAATGGCTTCTCCTGGCTCCTGAATCACCACGTGCTTGTGGACAACCACAGCAGTTTTTGAAAGGGTAGAAAATGAAGGATCAGTCTCCTTCTGAGCTCTTGGCTCTCAGAAGACGAGCAGCATTCTAATCAGACAGTTCATTTACCTGTGTGCTCCCACAGAGTGCAGCTTCATTTCCCATATCCAAACCAGGGGCTGAGACCGGGGTGGTGGTTGCTGTTGGTCCACCTCATTTCAGCAGCTTTAAGCACTAAACCAGGGGAGGAAAGATCATATTTTTGATAAGGTTTTGCTGTTGGTTTTTGTTTTTTTTTTTTTTTTTCTCCTGGCTTACTGGTACAGGAAGCCAAAATAAACCAGTTTGGAGAGAGATGAGGTGACTTATTAAAACCCCAAACAAGTTGCAGAACCCCACCAAAGCTAACAGGTCGCTAACGCAGCTTCCTGTCTGAACGTGACTCTGCTTGCCTGTGGTAGGGCACCTGGAAAGTATTTTCATAGTTTTCCCTTCTTCATGCTGTCAAGGAAGATGGTATTCTTGTTTCTCTCCGTGTCAGGGTGTGAAGCTCCAGGAATGCATGGGAGAGCTCTCCTTCTGAGGGGTTGTTCCCATCCCAGGCCAGAGCTGCTGGATGTGATCTGTTGAGAGGATCACTGGCTCCTAGGACACCCCACCAGTGGAAAATGCTCCCACATAGGGTCAACAGCCCACTGGGAACAGACAGAGCCAGTTCTGAAATGATTCTGTGCTCTGCCAGAAGAGTTCAGCTGGCATAATTGCAGCTGGTCATTAGAGAACAATAGGAATGAAAAGTACAGATTAAGCCATGGCTATTTCTACTGTATATGTGTTGTGCAAGGAAGGGAGATAACAGAGGCACTCTGGCAGAAAACACTTTTCAGACTGGCTGTGGGCAGCAGAAAATCTGGATAGAACTTCTCAGAAGTCCAGACTGGTTTGAGCCCACCAAAGGGCTACTTGGAGCTGGAAAAGTGGGTGGGGGCTTCAGTCTTTTTTCCCCAAGACTGACACTTAACCATTGCTCTTTATTGCAGCAGGCAAACTTGAGTTGTTTGAAGCATTAAACATCTGGTTTCTTGGTTTTTTACTAGACATCCCCTCCCTTCCTGACAGAATGGTGTGAGAAGTATCCAACTGGTTGTCATTGAACTCTGAGTATTTGCTTTAGTCCCTTTCCATGAACTTCTCCATCACAACATGATCTGGGATCTACATTGTGTGTGTGAGGATGTGAGGAAGGGTTTTGGGTCCCATGTCTCTCCCTAGGGAAGACCCTTAACTGTGTGGAACAAGGAAGGATGTGGTTGTATTGAATGGAAAATGGAAGGACCAGCTTAAAGCACTTTATAGGCTTCTGGCAAGGAAACTTAGATTTATCTCAAGCTAAAGCATAGATCCACCATAAAATTATATACCAGACACACAGTCAAGGGCATAAAGAATATGTTTATATGTGCTTTGATTTGAGGGACAGTGAGTTGGTGCTCAGGTAGGTAGGCTGATGCCCATATTTCAACCCTACCAGCTCACCCTTTTGCAAGACACATGCACCTGCAATTGGTGTGAAATACTTTGATTGTTTTTAGTACCCATTTCCAGGCCTGTCACCTATTCCTGGCTTTATAACCGAGCCCATGAAGTGACACTTGAAGCAGAACTCATATCTGCTTGCTTTGTGTGCTGCCTCTAGGAGAGATTGGGTTCCTGCCTCCTTGTTAGGCCTCCAGCAACATTAACATGCCCAGCCATCATCTTTTTGTGGTGCCTGTTTAGCCTTGTCTGCTGCCCAGGACTTCCTGAGCCCGTGGTGGCATCTCCCAGGGCCATTGCTGGCCATCCACAGTGTTCAAGTTGTCTCTTCCCATCAGATTTTCCAGGCAGTCTCAGGGACCTGTGCAGAGGATGAGTCTCAGTTCATTGTCACAGATATAGATGGGGAGAAAACCATGTGCACGTCCTGCTGAGCTGGGAGGTGTCTCAGGGGTCTCTTTCTGCTGCCTCAGGTGCTGTGAGATGTGTCTGCTCGTTGGGTACCACATGAGCACACAGTGTGAAGGAGGTCAGTGATAAGCTGAAGTGCAGGATGTGTCCCTTCAGGCCACTCCAAAGGGCACAGTGATTTCCAGAAGCTGACAGGGCATTACAGTGGGGGGTATCTGTACTCCTGAGGGCTGGAGAAATGATTTCTGCATTAGCTCAGCTCAGGAGTCTTTTGCTCAGAGCAAAAGAAGATATTGCTTCCCATAGAAACAGACCTTGGCCAGTCTCTTATTTCAAGGCAAATCAGGAGTCAGGCTTTGGAGAGGGAATGTCTGTTGATCTGGAATCCACTACAGCACAGAGAATGGAGGCTTGGCTGACCAGGAAGAAGCAGCAGAGGAAAAAGCAGCCCCAGCTTTCCAGAGCAAAATTCAACAGGAGAAAGGACACAATCTCACCCTGTTAACTCCTCAGTCCATGTGGTCCTGAGAGTCTTAGCTACTTTCAGCTGGCCTATGAGCACAAAAATGATATCATGGTAAAGGAATTGCTAAACCAGAACTGCCACCTCATGTAAAGTTATTTAAGCGTATCTTATGATATATTTTTATGTGCTGGTAATTATCATCCATACCCAGATTGCCCTACTTATGCTTTCCTCTTGTGTTGTTACTTGTTCATGCAGGAGTGTTTTCCCCAGGGGGTGTCATCAAATACATTATAAAAGTAGAAAACACTGAATTGTGTTATACAGAATATTTTGCTTTTTTTTTTTTTTATAACCGGCTTGTATGCAATTAGTGTAAAATACTCTGTGCCCTGGTGGAAGAAATCAAGCGGATTTGAACAGCCCCACTGTCCCAGGTAGAAATTTCACCAGGGGAGATCACCCCAAACAACCCCCTTCTGCACAACCCTGCTTAGCATGGGCATGATACAGGTGCCTGGCTCTGAAAAGTGCTCCCTGAGCTAGTTGGAAGATGCAGGTGACAGAAGAGATGCTCCCTTTGAGACTGGAACCAGAAAGAAGCAGAAGACACCGTGAGGGAGAGGAATGGCTGCTCTGGGGGCTGCAGGTCCTGCAGGATTAAGGAGATGCTCTTACCTGTCCAGCAGGTCCCGTGAAAGCTCCTGGGAGGCAAATGTGGTTTGTGGAGAGATGCTGTAATTCTGTATGTTCTGCTCTGTCTGGATGCATGTCCAGACAGTCATTCCCCAGGCCACCAGCTTGGCTGGGGAGGGTCATGGAGTGTGTGTGGACTCTGCAGAGGTCAATACTGAGGCAAGAAACAGCTGTGAGCTGCCCTGAGGGGTGGCAGACTAGGTAGTCTCATTTTATTGCAGTTCTAGACTGACAGGGTTGCACTCACCACATTAATATCTCTGACATCCCAGATGTGAGCCCAATCTGACATATCAGTGGCATTCTCTGCTCCTGGCCCCAGGTCTGTCTCATGGGAGAGAGACTTTTCACAAGGGCATGAAGTGACAGGACAAGGGGGAATGGCTTCACATTGACAGAGGGCACGTTTGGATTAGATATTGGGAAGGAATATTTCCTTGTGAGGTTGGTGAGGCCCTGGCACAGGCTGGGCAGAGAAACTGTGGCTGCCCCATCCCTGGGAGTGTCCAAGGCCAGGTTGGACAGGGCTTGGGTCAACCTGGGCTAGTGGAAGGGGGTTTGGAACTTTATGGTCTTTAAGGTGCTTTCCAACCAAAACAGTTCTATGATGCCATGATGTCCCAGAGAGCTGCACGGGGCTGCAGTGGCTACACCAACAGCTGAGAGGCTGAAAAATTGTTCCATAGGGTTGGGCACAAGTTCCTCCTTCGGTGGCTCTGTTGACTTTGATGTGTTGTGTAGGTGATGGGTGTGGGAAGAAAGTCACCTAGAAATTTATCCTAAAAGAGACTGTTAATGAGTGTTGGGGCCAGTGGACTCTGGTTTGCTTCAGGAAGGTCTGATTGAAACCAAATTTTCAAGCATTGCAATTGGTTTCAAGAAAGTTTCCCCATCAGGTAGAAAGATGTAGAGTAGAGGCTTTACTGGACAGCAGTCTCACAATTAACACCTGCAGCAGCTTCCATCTCTCTGCTCTCTCTTGGTCCTCTCCAGGATGCTCTCAGGCTTCTGTGCTCTCTCTCCTGCTCTTCCCCCATCTGCTCTCTCCTTGTTCTCTGTTTTCATGGGAATTAGGCAGCTGCTTTTTGGGGAAAAACCATCACCTGCAAGGCCTGTGGGCATTTCTGCAGAGAGTTTGCATCCTTTGGAGCTTTGTGGAGGCAGCATTTCTTTCTCTTCTGGAACATCCTGGCACATCCTCCAGGTAGCCACATTCTCCAGTGAGCATCAGGGCACATGGGAACCTTTGAGCCTGGCTCTCCACTTCTCACATTGCTGACTTTCCAACTGCCAAAAAACTCTGCCCATCTGCTTAAAAGGAGTTGAAATTAGAAGAGTCAGAGGTTTCTGAGAGAAGAAACACAGACTCCTGCTGAGCTCAAGCAGTGTAATTGGACTGGTTTCTTAGGTAAAAGGGATTAAATGTGGGTTTTTTTTTTCTGGTTTGTAGATATGCAAAGACCTTCCTTACTTGAATGTGGGTGCAACCACCAAAGCTGCTGTTCACCATCATAGAGCAGTTCTGAAACTAAAGAAAGGGGTGGGAGTTGATTAGAAAAGACCTACAAAAGTGCCCCGATGAAGGCACTGCTCTGTTGTTGGTCTGCATGGTGTAAGTGTGCCAACCTGGCTACTGTGAGCTGTGCCTCGTGGATCCCTGCCCATGTAGGGTTGCTTGGGTTGGTTTTGTTTCCACACTCACTGAGTTTTGCAGCTTCCAAAACCCATGATTTGGGAGCTCCCTGCTTCACATCCAATTGTCTGTGGCAACAAACCTGAGTAAGTGTTTAATTTCCTGGCCACTGCCCTTCAACTAAGTGCTTTGGGTAGTGTTTGGCCCCGGAAAGTGTCAGTGAATCCACCTGTTGGTAACTGGAGTCACATCCACCCTTTCCCACTGCAGAGGTGACACACCGAAACCATGTCAGGGGAATTTAGATTGGGTATCACAAAAAGCTTCTTCCCCCAGACGGTGGTTGGGCACTAAACAGGCTTCCCAGTGCTGACAGAGCTCAAGGAATGTTTTGACAACACTCACAGGCACAGGGTGGGATAGTTGGGGTGTCCTATTTAGGTCCAGGGGTTGGGTGTGATGATCCTTGTGGGGCTCTTCCAGCTCTGTGATTCTGTGCTTCTCGGGGTCTGTGGTAGAGTGGCGTGGGTTGATCTGAACCAACCTTGCTCCAGGCACTGACATCAGTGTTCTGTGGGTTCTGCTGGTGAGGGACCATCCCTATAAGGCCCTTCTGCATTAGTGAATTCCTTGGAATGGATGCAGGGTGCTGGCTCAGTTGGGGTGAGGAACCTGGAGATGAGAATGGATGTGAGTGTGTCACCTCTGGGGAAAGCCCACCACTAACAGCAGACCCTGCTGATTTGACCCCTTTGCCTTCAGACCCTCCAGTAAATACGATGTCACTGGTTGAGCTGGAAAACCTCTTCTGACTGTTTTTTGTTAGTCCACTTGAGGTGTTAATCACCATAATGATGAGCCTATCCAAGCTCCCAGAAATGGGAGGAGTGTTTGCCACTGCCATTCTTGTCATGGCTTTCTACTCACAAGGGGTGTTAGAAGTTCTCATCTCTAGGAGGTCCAGAGGGAAGAAACTAACACTCCTTGGCTTCCAATACCATCTTAGGAGGTAAAAGGTGGCAGGAAGGCACTTGCCCAGGTTTCTGACTAGGTGGGAGGACTGGAGTGGTCCTAGCCCACATCTGCTGGTGACACACCAGCTCCCCACCCCACAGCACAGGGACCATGTGGGGAGCCTGTGAGCAGCTGCAGAGGGTGGTGGGACCACAGCCTGGCTCTCTGAGTTTGACTGCCTTGTTAGACACCCCTGTGCGTGACCTCTGGGGGCCCTTAGGAGAGGAAGGTGCAAGAGGGGAAAGACAGGGGAGGTGCCAGAATAGAAGGGAAACTCATGCTGTGGAGAAAGGGATGTGACTGCACTTTTCTCTGGTGTCTGCACAGTAAATGGAGTGAACTGAAGGGGGCAAGCTTAGAGCTTGACTGCACAGTGTGAAGAGAAATCAAAGTCCTGGGTGTAAAAAAAGCCTGGGAAAGAGCCTTGTAGGTGGAGGGGAAGAAACTTGCCATGGTGAGTTGCGCTGTGGATGAGAGCCAAAGTTTTGAGGAGATTTTAAACTGATTTACCATTTGATAATTCCAGTTTTTTTTCCCCCGAATTTAAATTTTAGATTGTCCACATTTAAGTATCCAGGCCTTGGATCATCTCTTTCCTTGGTTTTTGCAATCACCAATGCCCGTGCTGTTTGCATCAAATCTCCCTTTTACACCACCACCGAAAACTTTGCTTCCCAAAACTCTTGCTGGAGATTCCCAGTCAAGTCTAGAACACCTTCATACTCTGTCCTAGTGACCTGGAATCTGAGCTGGCCACTGCACAGAGGACTTCTATTCATACCTGGATAGTGCCAGCACTCCAAGAAGCCTCACTGTGCAACCATGGCCCTCCTCTGAGCAGATCCACAGCTTGAGGTTCTGGGACCTCAACAGATAATGAGGGTGGGTTTTTCTCCGTCTTAGTCCACTTTAAAAAGTGAAAAACTGCAAACAAGTAATTAATGCTGATGAGCAGAGCCGTAAACCAAGGACAGGTCTGAGCTAAAGGGCGTGCTGTCCTCTTGATAGAGCAAAATTTTGTACCATCCACCTCTAAAAGTCTAGTACAAGATTCCTAAACCTCTGCAAGAGCATCTTAATGGCTAAGTACAGCTGCTCATCCTCTGCACACAACTGCATTGAGATGCTTTCATTGGATGATTGGGAAACCCCAGCCCTGTGCCATCTGAGGCTCTGTGTGCAGGCAACTGGGGTAAAAGTAGCGGGACAAAATCCAGCAGGAACCTGGCAGAGGAAAGAGAGGTCTCAGCATGTGAGTGACCAATGAATGTGTGTCACAGTGCTGAGGATGGATGGTTGTGCCTAACATCCCTGCACACCTGGAACATACTTGGAGAGCAGAAAATGTGTCTTGGCAACTTGCTTTCTTTAGCTGCAGCCTGCAAACGTGAGGCTACTCCTGCCTTTCACTCCTTGCATGTCAGCGTGGCTTTGAAGTGACAGATCTCTCCAAGATAGGAAAGTGTCAGCATGCCACGAGCAGCAGCCCAGAGCTCAGATGAAGCTGGGGGTGGTGATTTTTCCTGGCTGCAGAGAAAACTTACCCTGCTCAACACATGCTTTGGGAACAAGAGGCTGAGTGTGATGCTTTGGGAAATCCCCTCCTTAGACAGACCTCTCCTATGCAGGTAATAGCCTTTGCTTTTTTGTTTTTAAATCTCCTGTGCCGAAGGTTTTCTGTCTTCCAGTGTGTCCTAAGAGCGCTGCTTCCACTTATGAACCATCGGCTTACAAATCCTGTGCTTGGGGGTCCTGGCAAACGGAGGTAAAGCAGTTTTTATCCTCCTTGCTTCGGCTGGAGCGGGGAAAAAAGCCAGACCACCCCCAGGTGTGGCCTTTGGGAGGCTTCACCACCCGGGGCAGGAGCTGCTGCTCACCCGGAGCGTGGACTCGGCCGTGTTGCAGCGGTGACTTGCGTGGGAGCACAAGGCGCTCCACTACCCGGGCAGGCTGGACGGGACACGCGCTCCCAGGCACAAGCTCCTGCTTGCTTCCAGGCACGGGAATGTTGCTCTGTGGGGAAATGGCCCTTCTTTGATTTCCCAGCCCTCCCTTGCCGCTGTCACACTGGCTGCCAGCTCCTCCCGGCTGGGCTGCTCCGAGGAGCCCGCTTGGCACCGCGGCAAGCGGGGTTGGCACTCGCTGTGCCGAAGTGCTTTTGTCTCCGTGGCTTGGGGAGGTGGTGTGATTTGTGCTCTCGGTCACTGACAGGTCTCAGCTGACAGCTCCCTCCTCCTTTTGTAAAAATTACTTGCAGAGCAGCTAGTTGAGACATGACAAAGTTTTGAAAGAGGGAATTTCGTTTCCCATGCGGCTCCATGAGAAAGGTCACGGTTCCACCCCCAGTGCCACTCTGGGTGAACTAAACACATACAGCTGTGCTCGATGCACACAGAGGGAGCCTGGCACATGGCAGGGGGTGCAGGGCAGGGGTCTCAGAGCAGGGATGGGGTGGGGCTGGCACTGGGGACAGGGAGGGTGACCAGGCTGATGCTGCTGCAGGACAGGGTGGGCCTTGCATGGCAGTTCTGGGCAGGAATGTGGCAACACATCAGCCCCGTGCCCACTGTGCACCTCTGGAAAGACTGCTCTAAATGGCACTAGATCCATGTGGGGACCTGGCTGTGTGCAGTGGAGGCTTCACTTATATGATATCTGACTACCAACAAAGAACCCTGAAGCTTCTCTCACCTGGCTGATTCAGCATCAGCATCTCCATAAAAGCATAGCTGTGTTGAATGGTTGTAACCAAACACCTCTGGTGCTGTTTGGCTCATTTCCTGACTCTGTACCCGAGCAGATGTCTGTCAGTGTAAATTACAAAGTGCCTTCAACTTGCATGTGCCAACAGTTCCACTTGTGGGGGAGCTCGTCCTGCTCTGCCCCACTTTGACTCACAGGGAGCAGATCTTCACCTTTCAGGGCTGAACTGGCTCCCAGAGATCGATTTGACATCAATAGTTGTTACCCAGAGTGACTCAGCTTGGCATGGAGTGGAGTGAGTGATGGCCACAGCCCAGGGCTCAGTGGCCAGGTGGGAGGATTCCCCTTCACCAGCAGCAGGTATCCAAGACATCTCCCTGGATTCAACAAGGGCATCCATCCAGGGCAGCAGAAACTGCTCAGGGGAGGAGGGGTTTTTGCACCATGTTTTTACCTCCATTGCAAACCTCCAGTGGTCTGTGCTGGTTTTGAACTTGCTGCTTTTTGTGGTGGTGGCACCAAGAACAACCACATTAACTCTAGAATAGTTGTAATGTGCCTGTCTGCCAAGCCCCATCGTCTCCAAGTCTGTGGTCTCTGGGATGGTGTGGTTTTAGGCCCGTGGTGCTCATTGTACTCAGAAACATTTAGGTTCTGTTTGGCTGGAACATGAGGGCAACATCACAGACTCTGCTTGAAAATTTGGTTCAAATGGTGGATCTTGGATGCTTCTCTGCTCACTGCTGCTGACTCCCTCTTGCTTCCAGTTGCTTTAGTTTCCTTAAAAGGCAGCAGAAAATTCTCTGTCCTTTCCCAATGGCACATTTTCCAGGTAAGGTGTGCCCAGAGGGCTATTAGCTTTCTGTGAATGAAAGCAAAGGGAAATGCTCCAGTAGGAAGCAGATGTTCTGGGAAGTCCCACTGATTCAAGGGACGCTGGTGTGAGACCCAGTTCCTGGTGTGTGTGTGTGCATGCATGTGGGTGTGCACATGTGCCCTTTGCAAGGTTTGCTCTGTTGCTGAGGAGCAGGAGATGAGATGAGTATCAAGGCTTCATCACACTGAGCATCTGTCATGCTCCACAGCTGGGTACTTGGGTGCTGTGGTGAGAACTCCACGTCTTGTGTGCCTTGATGATCCACAGCCAAGTGGAGGCATCTGTGTCATGGTGGCTGATCCCAACCCAGGTTACCCAAGGTGATCCTGCCTTTTGGTGCATGTAGCAGCTCAGCTTCCCTTCGGGGGGAATTCTTGTGAGGAGGTGAAATGTGAGCAAAGTGTAGCTTGGCTCCTTTAGCAAGTCTGGAGCAAAGGGATCTCAGTGCTCCGAGTGCCGGTGAGTGCAAAGGGGATCTGGGTGAATCAGAGAGCTCTGCCCCGGATGTCAGGATTAGAAGTGACTTTTATGCAAAGGAGAGGATGACTCAGGTTTATTTGAATGATCAGTTAAAAATTGTTTTTTCTTCCTTAGTGAGTACTGTTGTTAAAACATAGCGGGACTTTATTGCTATCACGCATTTCTGAGCTGTACAAGCGTGCAACCCATACTCCTTTTTCTGTCCTTTTCACTGGAAAAAACTCTAACTTTACATGTTCTTAGGACCCAAAGTTGTTAGAACTGAAATGAATTCAGGTCTGAGACTGACATTGACTTTTTCCAGAAGGAAAAGGCTTTGTTAAGACTTCTGAGCCAGGCAGACATTTTGCAGTGTGGAGAGGCTGCCCAGAAGCTTCTCTGGGCATCCTGTATCTGTTAAACTGCTCTTGCTATTGTTAGACCTGGACAAATGGGATCAAACCCTGCATAGCTGACTCCATGCATCCCCCTTTCTCACTGAAACCCAGCTCTTGAGTAAAACAAATAGCCTAAGAAAGGGTGTCTGCTTTGGATGGTGGAAAAGAGACAGAACTATAGAATCCCAGAGTCATAAAATCACAGGATGGTTTGGTTTGAAAGGGATCTTAAAGCTCATCTCATTCCAACCTCCTGCCATGGGCAGGGACGCCTTCCACTATCCCAGGTTGCTCCAAGCCCTGTCCAACCTGACCTTGGACACTCCCAGGGATGGGGCAACCACAGCTTCTCTGGGCACCCTGTGCCAGGGCCTCCCCACCCTCCCAGGGAAGAATCTCTTCCTAACATCTAAGCTAGATGTCTCTGTTCATCTGGCTGTGCTGAAGGATCCAGCAGAGCTCTGCAGTGCAGGGCTGTGCCAGGAGGAGCTGGAGGAGTGATGCCCACTGGAAAGGAGCAGGGCTTGGCACTGGGAGCTGCCCGTCCTGCTGGGCACCCCTTCCAGCATGAACCTGGGTACAGAGGCAATGGCCTGTTGGCCACTGCCAGCCAAGCAGGAGCAGGATGGGAGAGCTGTGGGTACTGTCACTCAGGTGAGGCATTACAAGAATTGTGTGGGCATCCTCACATCCCGCTGGGCATGTTTGGGCAGATGGAAAATTCAATCAAAGACAAATGAAATTCCATAAGAACATGTAGATCGCAGCACGATCCTCATAAAATGAGCTCAGCAGCACCCATCAGAACTCCCCCAAACCCAGCTGTGGCACAGCTGGTTGTGTTTGGGTTTTGTTTTGGGAGCCTTGCAGAAGACATTGTCTTGGAGGAGTCAGTGATCTTGAACGTGCCATGTATGCTCTAGTGGGCCTCGAACTTAGGGCTTGGGAAACCTGTATGTTATTAACATAATCTGTAACTTATCTTTCCTTTGGACAGGAAAACTGTAAGTGGATCAAGGGGTGAATGCAGTGATCCTGATCGGGAGCCACTGTGCGTGGAGGAGTCAGTGATCCACGTCAGAGTGACCCTGAGCACTATGGGCTCTGTGGGGTGGGCTGGGCTGGGCTGCACAGACCCCGTGGCTGCAGGACAGACCCACCAGTAACATAGGAGCCTGTGGGCAGCTCCCACTGGGAACCTGCAATCACACCACGAGCATGGCCTTTGCTGAGCTCTCATGTGAGCATCTCTTCTGTTTCACAGTGCACATGGTCAATGGTTTTCTTGTAAGAAAATAGTAGCTCAAATGACAAAAATGAGATTCTCTCCAGGGGGAGGATCTGTGCAGTCTTGTAGGAACACTCACCTGCTCTCTGTCTGATGATGCAGGAATGCGGGGCTCCCAGGATTTGAAGGGATGTCAGATTTACTCACTGTCAATATTTATCTTTAATTCTATCTTATTAAAGCAACTGTTTAATTAAGGGGTTTGCTGTTGGGCTTTTCTCGTTGAGCTCAAGACAGCGCCCTGCATCAGTTCTCTGTCTCTCACCTCACCTGGTGCAGAACAGGTTTTATAAACCCCAAACAAAAACCCTATTTCTATATTTTTCAGTGAGATTTTCTATCAGGCCTAGGGGGTCAGCAGGCACAGAGAGCTTGGGGGTGGCTCGGCTCTGGCTCTTCAAAGTATGTGATAAGGGCCCGGGCTTTTCAGAGGATTGAGCCCTGCAAATAGTGGAAAGGTAAATTATGTGAGTTTGAGAGAATCTGGGGCTGGCATCGCACTTTGCATAGGGTGAATGTCTTCTGGCTGGGGGGCCAGGAGTGCTCAGCAGCCCAGGCAGTGCCCAGATGAGGAGAGGACAGCCAAGCTGTGATTCCCTGAAGAAGGGAGAGGAGATGTTCTTCTCATTGTCTGCTAAGCTGAGTGGGAGCTTCAGAACCTTATGGGAGGGCAGATGCTAGCCCTAGGAAATTCTCATTGGCACAGAGAAGTGCCCACAGAAAGGGCATGTCCTCAGATCTCTTCACACCTTGCAATCCATGTACCTGCCTGGGCCACCCAGCCTGCCCACCCTCCTCTCTGTGCACAACTCTTGGGCTGTGGTATCCAACAATTCTACTGCCACTTCAGCTGTTCCCTGCTTTGCTGGGCTGGGCTTTCACTCTCAGTCATTGGAACAGCTGTGAGCTCAGGGTGAGGGTTCTGGGAGAGGTCTGGTCACCAGACTGTCTCCAGCTGCTCCTTGCTCTGTGTCACTCACACACTCTCTCCCCTCTGTGTGCCTGGGGAAACAAGGCCACAAATGACTCATGCCCAGAGAAGACATTTAAAGCAGCCCCCAGACATGTGATGGCCATACCTCCAACTCATGACATGAACAGGAGTGTTTCAAACAGGCACCCAAGTCCTTTCAGGCTCTAGAGAAATCAGCCTATGGGAGCACTCGAGCCAGGACTGCCAACTCAGCTCGTACTTAGCTGGAGAACCATGAACTTCTAGAAAAAGTCTTTGATCATGCCTCAGCTGCCTGAGTAATGTGCTTTTGACAGTGTAGGGCTGAGGCTGGAAACGTCCTGGGGCTGGTGGTGTGAGCATCCATCCAGTGCTGCTGTTGCTCATTAATTAGAGTCTGACTGGCTGGCTGCTCCCAGAGTGACTCTCCTGTTCATTAGTGATTCCATCACTGTGGTGGTCAGGCTTCTTTTTGGGGTGTGTAGGCTGCCCTAGGGGAGGAGCTGCTGGCAGCACTGGAAGTCAAGCTTGATTTGATTTACAAGGAGTTCTGTGTTGGATCTGTAGCTGATGGGGACTGAAAATGGATTGTGCTTCCCTCATGTGCTGAACATAGTCTTTCTCAGGCAGACTTTGTAACTCCTCCTGCCCTTGGACACCCTCTGCCTTCCCCACGCAGTGCTCTCAGTGTGGGATGTGGATGCTGGACTCCCAGCAGGTCTGTGGAGGACTTGCACTGTCAGGCCAGCATGACCTGCTTCCATCCCTCCCCTCCAGCACACATTCCTTCATAGAATCCCAGAATGGTCTGGGCTAGAAGGGAGCTTGGACCTCATCTTGTTCTGCCCCCTGCCATGGTCAGGGACACCTTCCACTAGACCAGAGTGCTCCAAGCCCTGTCCAGCCACTTCCAGGGATGGGGCAGCCACAACTTCTCTGGGCAGCCTGTGCCGGAGCCTCCCCACCTCACAGTCAGGAATTTCTTCCTAATATCCAATCTAAAACTCCTTTTACCTGCCTTGTCTGTTTGTGCTGTAAGCCTGTTGAATCTACACAACCCCACCTGAAATCAGAGCTCCCTTGGAGCTGGGAGATGTTCTCAGGATAAACCAGTACCCTGGAAACAGTAGAGCTCTCCCTAGAAACTATTGCTGCTTCTCCAAGCTCTTTCCAGCAGGTGTATCTCCAATCCCACTGATCAACTGACATAAATCTTTCTTAAGTGCAGGTTTCTGAGTCATCTTGAGCTGTAGTAAAATGGAAGCCCAGGAGAGGTACTTTGGTACCTACACAGGTGATCAACCATGACATCAACAGAGACCTAGGGCAGGTAAAAGGGGTTTTTTGACTGTTGTGCTCTCAGTGGATGCAGCCTTGATAATCTCACCCCCTGTGCTATTGCCTCTTCCAGAATATATTATTAAAATTACCCTGGCAATTGGCTTACCCACTGTCATAACACAGGGTATGATGAGGGGGAGCTTTCCAATGGCTTGTAAGACCTGAGATTCATTAGAAGGCCTCACTTTTTGGGGGAATGAAATGACCTTGATAGCAAGGTGCTCCAGATGAGACAAAATCCTTAAAATTTACCAGGATGATAGTCCTGGGTTTTCCCAGGGTTTTCAGAGAGCAGGACAAAGGAAGGGACTGGCAGATTCCCAGTGCCACTCAAAAAATGAGCCATTTAAAATTCCTTCTGCCCTTTGCCTGCCAGTTCCAAGTGCTCCAGGGGCTCTGCTGCCCTGGGCTTCATGGAGGGTGGTGAGAGGGTGGCAGAAAGGCTCTCCCTTTTCACTTGGGGCTTACATCATAAATTCAAGCTTGTTTCCCACTCTGTGCCTAAGTAGCTTCATGCTCAGAGAACAAGTGCACAAGTGCATAACCTCTTGGAAGATGCTGTAGAAGACCTTGCTCCTGTTCAGATTTGGCCTGCACTGGGGAGCAATTAGACATGCTCTTTATTGGTCCTTATTTCATAACCTTCTTTGGGTGACAAGTTCTTCAGTCTGGTCCTCTTTGCATCCTGCAGCTGGTGTTGCAGCAAAGAGTTGTGATGTGACTGGCAAGTATCACTTTTTCTCATGGTTTTTCCCTGCTCCTGAGGTTGATGAGTTTGTGGAAAGATGGAGCTTAGATCCTTATCCCCACTGAATCTCATCAATTCCCAAAGTTCTGGTTAAAAGTTGAAACCAAATTACATGAATTTTCCTGGCAGAAACCTGGGTAGGGTTCGTTCTTAACTTTGGCCAGAGCTGATCTTTGCCTTTGTAGGCTCAAAGCAGGAACTCAGCTTTCCAGAAGTGTTTATAAAGTACAAAATGAGCCCCACTGGGCTTTGCCTTGCACCAGCCTTCCAGAATTTCCCTTGCCTCCTCATGGGGATTAATGGAGATGATTCAATGATGCTGTCAGTAGTGGTTCCAGCAGGACAATCTGGCTCAGCACCATCTGTGAAGAAACAAAGATGTAAGTTTCTGAATGCTTCTGCTAAAAGACAAATAAATCAGCCTCTTGAAGCCAGCATATGCACTTGCTGCTCTTGGTTTCATAATGCTCTGTGCTTCTTTCTGTCCTCTGTTCGCTGTCACCAAGAGTCTAACTCTGCCTTTCAGCTTGGAAAACTGTCTTGTTCTCTTTCCCGGTGACTAAACACAGAATGTTTGTTGTCAATATTTTAAAATATTTATCTACATAAATTGAAGTGGGCCTGGCTGCTGAAGGCTGGAAGTGCTGGTTAGAGTTACTGCAGCTCAACACCTCTGAAAACTGGATTGTGTTGATACATGTTAAAGTGAAATTGGCTTTAGGTGCTTGGTCTGGTGGAGATCAAGGTGCTTGACTGCTGCAAGGTTGTTTGGGAAGGTCTGGGAGGTGAGTGCAATCACCACAGCCCTCCTCTGCCTGTGACACTGCTGTGCATTGCAGCAGTGGGGAAAGGAGACAGTGTTTACCTATGTTTAGATCTGCAGAACCCGTACACTTTTGCGTAAGAATAAAATAAATATTGTTTGTTTGAACAGCGCAGAATGTCTGTTATTCCGGGAATTTGGGGGGGTGGTGGACAGGGGAAAGTGCTGTGGTCAGTTTAAGTGGCTGGAGCTGTGTCTGGGCTATTTGTTGTTGGATTGAATCACCCTGTGCATATCTGGACACGTTTTGGGATTGTCTGTTTACCTGAGTGAATTCTTGTAATTTGATTGTACTTTCTGATAGGGGCAGATTTGTAGATCTTCATCCTATCAGATCCCTTGGAGTGTTTTAGTGCTGGGCTGCTCCTCTTAGCCTTATCTCAGCCTCTGCCCAGAATAAAGCCTTGAGAAAGCAGCTGTTCAATTCATGCTTTGAGATCCATTTGTCATTGCTTCCCTTCGTTTTGTGTGAGGGGCAATTTCCAATACATTTTCCTAAAATACATTTTCCTCATAAAAGCAGGTGAGGGAGATATTCACCTGCAATGATCAAAACCTTTCCCATACAGTGAAGCAACAAAGAAAGCCAAATTGGCTGGGAGAAAATATGAAATAGCTGGGCTGTGCAAGAGTCAAGAGACAATGAGCAATTTTCACAGTACTGGTTCATATGGCATTATCTCTAGTCCAGGTTGTCTGGCTGGGACTCTGTGGAGTTCCACACAGTTCATTGAGAATGGCTCTGGGTTTGTTGGCATTACTGATTTTGCGAATGTTTCTAAGATTATATGCAATAACAAAGGAATTGAAAAATGACTAGTGGGTTGTGGGTTGTCTTTCCTCTGCTTCAAGGGGAATCCAGCTTCCATAAATTGGTGGGGCTGGAACAGATCTTCTCCCAGAGCAGAGCAGGATTTCTTTGGAGCAGCATTTCTTTGGAAACCCCAGATCCAACACATAATGTAGCCAAGGGTGTAATTTGGACAAACACCTCTGCTTCTCCTCATGGCACTGGCAGAAGTGCTCGGGGTGATGATAAAACATCCCTCACCTGTCTGGTGAGCGATCTCTGCCAGCACATCATCTGTGGTGGATCTCAGCCCATGGAAAGAACAGTTGCTCAGCAAGGGGTTGAAGGATGAACTGGGTGGAAAGGACAGATGAGATGACACCTTCTTACACCCAGCACAGCAGGACTGTGGGCATGTCTGTGGATACAGAGGCAAGGATGAAGTGTGGGCAGAGAGGCAGGGAAAGGTGATTGCTCTGGTTTTGTTCTGAGCTCACTGCAGGGGAAGGGGAACCAGCAGTGCTTGGATAGGCAAGTGTGTCTGTTCTCCATGGAATCACCTGCAGAGCCCAGCAGTTCCAAGAGGGCAGAGACAAGTGGTTTACACAGCACACAGATCTATTGAGCTCCTGTTGTGTGGGTAGCTCTGAGGAGCAATCAGAAGGCAGTACTCAGTCATCAACACTGGTGTTTGGTCTCTGTGGGTTCCTCCTTTGCTGATCGCAGTTTAGTGTCCCACAGGGTGGGTGTGACATCTGGGCAAACACATAATTTCATGCTGCTAAAAGTCTTCACGCTGCCACAAGTGACTCTCCAGCCCAAACTCTTCTCCTGGTGCTTCTGCTGGTGCAGCAGCATGGAAATGATAGCTGTTGTCAGGGTTACAGAGGTGATGCCAGTGCCCAGGGCTGCACATGGAGTACCTGTGCATCCCGGCATTCCTCCCTTCCCAAGGCAGAGCAGTCACCCCCTGGCACAGCTGCAAACAAGGGCAAAGAAAGGCCAGCTGAATCCATGGGGGAGTGGGGCAAGAATTAGGACTACTTCAGTCCAGAGACCAGATGAGAAGGAAGAGCTTTAATTGACAGCCCTACTGAAAGGAGATGTGAGCCCAAGCTTTCAAGTCAGGCATGTCTGGATTGGGAATTCTGAGTTCTAAACCCATGAGATCAGAGCCATTGCAGAGATGCCAACAAAGATGCAGGCTTTGTCGTGGTGTAAACTTGAGTGAATGCTAATTGGGTTAGGGAGTAAATTTGATTTAAAGACTGGGAGAGCAGGATGGAATGAGGCCCGCTTGTCTCAGGAATGAGAGTTTTATGAAGAAGGTTTTATGATGGCACCAGCTTTTTACTTCATTGCCCTCCCACACGTTTAAGGACTGGGTGTCCTGCAGAGCTTGGTGTGGCAGCAGGGTGGGAGAATGCTGGCTAGGAGGGCATTTGGGCATAGGAAATGCCCATTTTGCCTTGGGGATGGGGCTGTTTACAAGCTGCCGGTGTTGGTGGATTGTTTCTTTAGGTCGTGGCGTGCCAAGTATTGTTTAGTTTAATAGCCCTGTTAATAGGATTATATTTGCCTGGACTATTACGTGAAGGAAAATGATTCCTGCTTTGAAAGGAAAAGACACTTCAGTAGCGATGTTGCAAGACACACATCTGTCGTCAAATGCTGCTACTAAGCTCAGATGTCTCTGGGTCAGTGCCAGGGTTCCTTCTCATGCTTTACCACTCGGGCCAGGGTGGAACACACACGCACAGCACACGGATGTGCCGAGCAAGCCGGTCGATATCTCTGCGCGCAGAGCCGGTGTGAGGAGCGCCTGGAGGTCTGTGCTCCCTGTGGAGATGTCTTGGAGCAGCAGACATCAAGCTGGCACAAAGAGGCTGCAGCCAGCAGGTACCACAGCTGGGATCCTTCCAAATGGCACTGGTTGCCCAGGTAAAGCTGAGCCACCCCACACTGTTGAGCTTTGTGGCATCCGTCAGAGTTCCTCCAGGGCACCAATTTACTAGTCCCTCTGGGAAGGTCCAAAGAGCACAGCTGGGACCTTCGTGTAGTGCACAGCTCTGTAGGCTGAAGGCTGCCAGTCTTGTGTTCTTTCCCCACCTCTGCCAACAACAGCTCTGCTCATTTAAACTCTTGGCTCCACGTTTCCTCTACTTTTCTCCTGCCACCACCCAAGCAGGGCCAGGCAGCTGCTGGCAAGTGTGAACTCTGACAACTTGACATGGGGTAGAAAGTGCAGGGAGCAGAATGAGAGCCCCGGAGAAGTGGTTTTCATCTGTGGAGCTCTAGAAATGTTTCCCCAGTAGGACTGCAGACTCCCGAGCAGCCCAGCTGCTCAGCCATGAAGTCTGGCTCTCCGGGCTGTCTGCAACAGGAATCAAACATGGGCAATTCCCCAGCAAGCAGCTGGAGGAATAATGTGTCCAGGGACTCGGTCATTGATTTATGCCTAACCTTTGGAGCCGAGGCGTGTGCGGAAGTCATTACCAGGTCTTCAACAGAGGTGAGCCATTGTGAAACGTGGCTTCTCAGCATGAGGTCAACCTGTTACTGTCCCTGTCCAGGCAGCCGAGAATGCCAACTAGGGGAAAAAAAATCCCACTGTAGGCTGCACTATTCAGCCTTACTCCATAAAAAGGATTAAGACACAGCACCCTGAGGGCTGGCAAGCAGCTGGTTTTTCTAGATGGGTGAGGGTCTGCCAGTTCCCAGAGAAACACAGGGCATGCAATTAATGGAAAAAGATACCCATGCCCCTTTTTTCAAAGGGTTTTTCCTCTTGGGGGTTGGAGGAAGGCAACAGGCAGAGAGGCTTTGAAACTCGATCCCCTTCATCCTTTGCAATTACCCTGAAGGGTCTCAGATGGGATCATCACTGGAGTGAGTGGTCAAGCAGTGGTGGAAGGGGACCAGGTGCCTGGGTGTGGCCACCCAGAGCTGGCTTCCACTTTTGAAAAAACTGGACTGTGGTCACGATCAGAAACATCTGTGCCATGCATAAACCCTCCATCTAGGCTAATTGGGTGATTTTAATATCTTCCCTGCTGTCCTTCATCTGATACCCAAGTTTTCCCCACCCCAAAGTCCCTGGTGCTTCTTCTGTCCCTTCCAGTCATTCAGTTTGAGTCAGAAATCGTAAGTGCTAAGTGGTTTGTGCTCCTTGTGCCTTCCAAGGAGTTCTTCTGGCTGTCCTGGCTCTTCAGCTGTTGAGCTTTGCATGGCAGAATGTCACCTTTGTGATTTTTCTCTTGATGTCACCTCATTTCTTTTTCCCTGGACTGTGAAATGGACTGCTTTGATAAAAATTGGGCAGTCACTGCCTGCAAAGTGTCATGAGCCGAGGACCCTGCCTCTAACCCTGCTTCTGTCACCCAGACCGTGGCTGGGCACTTCATTTCACCACATCATTGAAGAAGGTTGTGTCCTAGGCCCTTCCTACAGATACAGAGACAGGCACATCAGGAGGATGACATGAATATGAAGTGGGTTGACTTGTCCTTTGGAGTGGCCGACGTGGACTTTGCATCACCTTGGCCAGCTGGGATGAGTCTGAGCTCATGCGACCTGAGGACACCCATCATCCTTTGACTTCCCCACTGGTTTCCAGCTGCCATGCTGGGTGTCATATATGGCTTTCTGTGTCAAAGGCTGTTGTGATTCGGGGTGAAGAGGTGACAGTGCGGAACACTCCTACATAAGACCTCCCGTGAGAAGAATTAAATCGGGAAGCACGAGTTTTGGATGTAGCAGATGCTGTGAGGGGCCTCTCAGGTCTGTGCTCTGTGGTGCACTCTGTCCCAGATGCTGAGAGGCAGGAAGATGGTGATGTCTCCAAGGGAGATGGTTTCCTTCTCAGATGTTTGTGAAATTGAGTGTGCTGGGAGTCAATGCCGAAGGGCTGGGGAGCGCAGGGGAGCAGGGCACGGTCCATCTGGCTCCATCTCTCTACCCTGTTCCACATGACTGAAAGATCCAAGAGGGACAGAGACTGCTCTGAGCTGTCTCCTGTCACCCTGTGCCTTTGAGCCATGGGAATCTTGCTTATGGATTGGGACATTGAGGGAACACATAGGAGTTCTGTGTTTCTCTGTGTGATGTGTGAGGTCTCAGAGCAGGAGGGGGCCTTGGTTTATTTACATTACCAGCTTTGTCATCTGCACTGAATTTGCCTTTAAAATTCCCAGTGTACCTTTAGGGAACCGCAAGGACAGGACTGAGTGGTGGGGTCACTCCAAGTTTGATGCCTCAGCCGAGAAGAGAAGCAAAATGCCTTGTCCATGGTCTAGACAGAGGCAAACAAGACTGGCATTTCCATTGCTCGTGGATTAAATTGGTCAAATGATTGCCAGAGAAGGCCATTACAGTTTTGTTATGGCAGCAAACCCAGTTCATTGTGTTAAACCAAAGAATTACAGAGTCCTAAAGCAAAGACTCTGATTGGGAATGGTGGGAAGGGATAGGAAATTAATTTTCTCCCCACAAGTTGGAGGGATGTATAGGATCAAAATCTGTTGTTTTGCCAGGAGTTCTGCCACTTCTCCTTGTGTGCTTTATAGAGGAAGGTACTAATTTTGGTGTACACTTACCTGAGTTAACAGAAGACTGAGACAAAGAGGAGACTCTTTCATCATTACAGTGGGTATGTAACATGATAGAAAGGTGCAAACACTGGCCTGTACCTTCTGAATCCCCAGTGAGCCAAAGGTCTCACTATTCCTTATGCAGAGCTTTTCTGCTGCCTGAGCACTTCAATCATGCCTGTGGTGCATCATAGGCTTTCACTTGAGACCCTGTCCTTTTCCCCAGGGTTCCTTCCTGCTTTCTTCAATTTTGGTTGTGCTCAAGGACTTGTATTGCAGAGTCTCCATCATGAAATTTCCCTTGGGGCTGAATGAGGCTACTGGAGGTCGGACAGACCTGTCAACCAGCTTATTTTTCCACAGTGCTATCAAAGGCTTGGGCTGAGAGCTTGTCAGCAAGGGCTGAACAAGGTTGGCCAGGCCCTGGGGTGCCTCCTTACAACGTCTTGAGTTGCATTGCCAGAGTTGTAGGTCATCATTAACGGGGCTGTGCTTGGTGGTTTGAGGGAACTGCTGGGACTTGCGACCTTGCCTTGCCCAACACGCGGGCATCCCAAGCAGGAGGGATGCCAAGGTGCTCCGTTACATAACGCAAGTTTATATCTATATAAAAATGATTGCTGCAGGGAGTCAGTGCGAGTCTCCTGCTGGGAGTGCAAAAGCAGACACGTTATGTGTGGCCAGGTTTCTGGCTTGCCCTGAGCTCTCTCTTCACTGGGGCACTTACCTGGGCTGGGCAGATGGAAGCCCAGAGCCACATGTGCGTGATGGTGACCACTGCATCTGTGACTGCTGGGTGGACAGAACGGGGATCGTAAGGCATGACCTGCGTCAGAGCCTGACATTTCCTCCTGTAAACTGTGCAGCAGATGTTTATAAATGTATTTGTAATCTTGAGCTGGTAAGATCAGCTAAGAAACATTTACAAACAGGAAGGGATGTCTAGTTCTTCAGTGGATTTATGTGCACTGTAGAATTTTTCCAGGTGTATCTGTGAACGGTCTCCAGGTCTGAGAACTCCAAGATACAACAGCCTTCAGATGAGTTCTGAGAAGTTCATCCTGTTAATTGACATGGCATTCCAGAAATAAACCTCCTCTTTTTGCGGTTTGGTATGAGAAGGATTTTTCTCAGCTTTAATATCTGCAGGGGGTAGTTACAAAAGCAGCTGGTCTGTCATTAGAGGAGGATGGAGGAGTCCTGTCTGACTGAGCAGCATGTTCACTCTCCTCCATTAACTCTCTTCTGAGATCTACAGCTGAGCTGACCAAATGGTGTCAAAGTGGGCTTTTTTTCTGGTGTATTCTCCTCTTCTCTTTTTGTGAGGTCTTATCAACTCTTGGCTTTCAATGAGGAAACCAGAATACTAAAAGGAGAGACTGCTTTATGAAATGTCTAGACTTAATGAAAGCAGAGAGCACCAGGCCTCTCATGGGAGAACCCCTTTCAGAAATATCCAGAGAAAGATGGTTAGAATTAAATTTTATGGGGACATTTAAATTCTCTGGTGGAATACTATGCCAGAGATAAACCCATGTGAAGCTTAATAACACGCTTGGTCTATTATCTTGATCAACAGCTGTAACAGCTCCTTTCTTATTGCACTGTCTGTGGCCAAAGTCAAACCAGCCAAAAGCTGTACTGGAAATTCAAAATGGAAATTAAGCCTGACAGAAGTTTACTCTGGATATCACCATTAGTCAGGCTGCTCAGGACATCCAGCTTTGCAGTAAACTCCAATTTATTCTTGTAGAAAGGTTTCTTCAGTTTCTTCTGAGCCCCTTCCCTGGGTTGTTGCAGATAAGGGCAGGCGGTCAGCTTGGGACTATGGCCATGAGCTCTCACTGGCATGGTCTGAGCAGAGCTCTGGGGGTGAGGGAGCAGCCTGGGTTACACAGGTGCTGTAGTGGCAGAAGGGAAGAGGCTCAAGATGTTTTAGGTGCCCACTGACCACCAAGGCTCATTACAGCTGGTCCAGGGCATGACCATCCCTGTTTTGTCATGCTCTGCTAACCCGTTTGTGAGGTGTGGTGCACAAAGTACAGCAACAGTACCTGTAGGGCTGTTCCCAGAGTCCCCCAGGGAAGGGAGGTTGTGGTGGAGGCAGCTGGGACATGATGGGTGAGGAACATAAGAGGAAACAGCAGAGCAGACCAACCGCAGGGCTTTGCATGTCATTTCACCTCAGTTTGTCTGGGTATCACTTGGTTTCCCTCTGGGTGTGGCTTGTCAAGGAGCTGTGGTGGGACCTCAAGTGCCCAGAGATAACTTAGGCATTGCTGAGCCAAGTGTTGCATGGTGAGTCCTTCTGGGAGACAGGGTGCACAGTGTTCACAGGAGTGAATCTGCCTTTGCCTCTTCCAAAAAGTGGGTGCATCAGCTCCTGCCTGCATGGATGGGTCAGTCACCTGAGCTGTTGTGTGCCCTCAGCCTCGGTGCTCAGCAGGGCATGGGTGTCACAGGACCGAGGTGGCTGCTTGGAACTGGGAAGGAAAACACGAGGGAGAAGCACCAGCAAGTTGAAGAGAAAGAGAGAATCCAATGCTGAGAAAGGGCAGAGAGGATAGTCAGGGGCATCCTAAATGCTCCCTCAACTCCCAGTTGACCCTGAGGATTTGTATTTGCTACACTGAGAGAAAAGTAGGTCCTTCAGGCAACATTTTGCTGATGTCCCTGCCCAGAGGGACTCGGGTGCTGCTGTGTAAGTGAAGCCTCCCACTGCCCCTCACTCCTGGGCCCTTGGTGATCTCACTTACGGTTTCATTTGAGGGATGAGGGATTTGAAGGATATGCTGGCACAAGGTACTGCTGCTCAACAGTGCTCTGTCTTGTCTCATTCAGGAAATAGCTGCTGGGTTTGGGCCTGCCACTCCTGCCCATGGGGTACTGACACAAGGCAAGGCTCTGGATTTTTTAGAAGTCATGTGGTGTCTGCCCTGGTGTCCCTCTGATTACTCTTGTCTGCAAGGAGGGAAATTCCATGAAATACTACTTCTCAGGGCCTGGAGGTCTCCTGACATGTTGAGCCTTGGCCAAAGCTCCCTCCCGCCCCATTGCTGACTCACAGCAGCCTGGCCTGGACTCTTACAGCCATCTCTCCTCTCTAGCACAGCCCTCAAAGAACCACAGTTCCGGGGATGTTGGTACTGGGTCCAGAACCTCCCCAGTCTGTTCCACAGGCCCTGTCCTCACTCAGCAGTGGCTCACAACTTCTGTCCCACCTTGAAGCATATCAGGATGTCCAACCATATTTGTGGCCATTGGCCTTCCTCTGGCTCAGAAAGTCCATTCTGGGGAGGTCTGGTGCTGATCTCACCCCAGAACATCACTATCTAGACCAGGCACCACTAGGGTGGTGGTGGCATCCATGGCATGGGGGGCACTGAAGGGGACTGCTCCAACCTCAGCCCCAGGGCATGCCTGTGGCAGAAGGCTGAAACACAGGGTTTAGCTGGTGTGTAGTCACCCAGGCAGATGAGCCTGGCACCAGGCAGAGATCCGGGATGAGCAAAGAGCCTGCTTGTCTCCTGGTGGGATGGGCTGAGCAGCGCAGAGCCAGCTGTGTGTCCCCACCAGTTGTGTGTGGAGGGTGAGGTGTGTGACCCCCACAGACACCCCATGGGGGATGGCACAACACCCTGGGCTCTGCTCATGGGGGTCCCACACGGCCCTGCCCCCTGAGCCTGGGGATGAGCACATGGCAGGGAGGGGCTCCGGAGCAAAGGCACCTTCCCTGACCTGAGCCAGCCCGGAGACAGTGCTTGATCTGCTCCTGGCCAGAAAGGAGGGAGCAGTTGAGAAAATGAATACAGTGTTTGCAAGGACTTCAGGAATTGTTCCCTTGTTAATAGAACTGCAATTTGTGGAAATATGATGGAGGGTGAAGGTCTGCAAATACTTAGAGGAATAATGAGCATTGTAAGCAACAAGCACCACGGGGGAGTATGAGAAATAGATTGTACCAGACAGGCCATTTCTGCATAATTACACAATTAGTGGACTGGGGAAGACAGCGGATAACCCTTCGCAGTGTGCTGTGGTGCAGCATAGACCGTGCTGGAGACTGGAGCACCAATTAGCTGGAGTAGCTTGCAATATGTGGAAAGGCTTGATGGAGGGAGGAGCAGCCGTGCTGGGCACTCGTCTGCCAGGGGAGAAAGGGGAGATGCAGCCCAGGAGGATGGCCATTCCCTCCACTGTGTGTTGTCCTGGTGGTTACACAGGGGACAGGCACTGGGTTCTCGAAAGGCGCAATACACAAGAGAGAAGAGAGCGGGGGATAAAGGTCGAGAGGGAGGGTTTTGACAGTGAGCAGAAAAGGATAATCTTGGTAATAGTCTGCGAGAAACACAGCTCATACCTTTGGGCAAGAACAATTATAGGCAGAATTATGTAATGAGAAGGCAGTGTTTGGGAAGCAGTAATTTGGAGAGAGCCCTGGCTGCACGAGCAGATCACAAGAACTCAGCAGTGCTGAGTTCTCTGCTCCAGGCACCCCAGGGGAGAGGCAGCAGTCCGTGGCATCTCCCTGGGCCAGCTATAGCCTCAGCTGTGCAACACTGAACAAGGCAGAGGTGAATTGGCAGAGACCCAAAAGGAGGATAATAAAGGGTGGGAGACCTTGCTTTGGCCTGGAGGAGCCAAATACGTGGAGTGGCTGTGAGAAGAGGGAGTGAATCAAAGTCTGGAGACAGCTCCTCTGGTGCTTTGTGCTGTCTCACCTGCGCAAGAGGCAGCATGTTGGGGAGGACAAAAATAATAACGTGGATTTGCTGCTGCCTCTTCCCTGCTACAAAGTCAAAATCATTCCCCCAGGCTCCTCTGTCTCTGGATTAGAGGAGTTATGCAAAGAAAGTGCTCTCTGCACTGCCCTGATCCTAAGGCAGCCTGGGGCAAGGCACAGATTAGCTCCCCCCATCTTGGTGGGACACAGGGCTGCCTGGGACCCATGGGGTCTGATCTCACCTGGCTGAGTTGCCAGTGCTGTCCATTCAGGCCTTTTCATGCTGAGTTATTTCTGGGAATCACCAGGGACTCCCTTCTTCAGCTTCTTCCCCACAGATCCTGGAGGAATCCCCCTAGCAGCCTGTTTTCTGTGCTGACATCACCTGGCTTCCCTGGTCCCTGCCCAGGGAGAGTATGTCACTGTTCTCACAGCTGTCTGAGCTCCCCCTTTCCCTTTATCCATGGGCAGATGTTTCCTCTGCCCATGGCTCTCCCTGGAGCACGAGGAGCAGGGCTGGCAACTTTGGCCCTGCTCAGTTGCTGTCCCCTGGCCACCTGAAGCTCACAGGAGTCAGTAGGTGACAGCACACCCTGCCCAGGGGGAACACTGTCCACAGCACTGCACAGGCATGGGGAGGTGATGTGAACATCAGTATCCATCCTGAACAAGGTCTTGGATGGTCTCCTGGAGCTGGCCTGGCAAGGACAGTGTTAATTGTCTTCACAGCAGCTCATATGTTGCTGTGTTTCAGCTTTTTGACCAAAACAATACTGATAACACACTAACATTCTAACTCTGAACAGTGTTTGCAGGGCCTTTGAGCTGCCTGTTTCTCTCTCTGCCACTCTAGTGAGTAGATTGGGGGTCGTGCAATAAATTGGGAGGGGACACAGCCAGGCAGATGACCTGAACACAAAAATACTCCCTTAACACAGAGATATTCCACATCACTCACCATCATGCTTGGCAATAAATGGGTTAATCATCTGCTTGGGAACTGGCTGGGCATCGTCTGCTCATGGAAGGAGATGAGTGATTGCCTTTGCATCACTTTTTTGTTTTGTTTTCTTCTCTCCTCTTCTACTCATTCTTCACTTAAAAAACAATTATTATTATTGTCTTTATTTTTATCCTGACCCCCAGTTTTTCTTGCTTTTATTCTTCTTTTCCTCTTTCCTCATCCCACTGGGAGTGGAAGGGAGGGAGCCAGCAGCTGTGTGATGCCCAGCGGGGTTAACCCACAGCATCTCCTCCATGGAATCAAATGCAGAACATCTAATTACTCTGTTGCTCCAGGCACATTTTCACCAGGCAAATACAACACAGAACAGCACGTGCCCCGAGTAATGTACTCGTCCATCTGATTGTGCTCTCCACCCACAGCATTGCAGTGAGTGATGCTGTATCTGCTTTTCTTGGTCTTTTAAGGTCCTGGAATAGGTTTCTGGGGAAGAACCCTTTGCTTTTTTAAACAGTTCTGTAAAGCAAAGCTCGGGTGTTTCAGTCAATATCCTTGCAGGGGCTTTCCAAGCAGCAAGATGTGGTGGGTATGTCCCTGGCAGAACCCTGAACCTGTACTCTCTGGTGCGTGGACAGAATCCGAGTTAAGCTGGACCCCTGGTGAGATGAGCCAGACAATTCCCTGGCTTGATGGACCCTTGTGAGCTCTTACACATCTGAGATGTCCAACATGCAGCCTCTTGGGCAGGGTCAGATCTCTGGAAACTACAAGAGCAGGTTCTGATTATTTTTGCTCTGGTTGGGCTCAGTTTCTCCTGCCCAACCTTTATCTTGTCCAAGTTCTCTTTTAAATGGGGGAATTAACACATCAGATGTGCCTTTTCTGTCCTTGGCCGTGTGGCTGTGGCTTTGGATGAATTTTGTCTTTGCAGATTTCCCCTGGGTCTGGGCAGCAGCCTTGTGGCTGTAGGTCTGAGGAACTAATGGATATATGGGACAGGGAGGGGCAATGATGGATCAGGGGGTGCACAAGGCAGAGTGGTGGCAGGAAAGCAGTACCTCCTAAAGACCTCTCTAGGCTGTGCACGGGTCTGGCACAATGTTTATCAGAGGATCACTCTCTGATCCACTCAGATAAGCAGCTGAGGTGTCAGAGTGCCCCTTGCATGGGCTCTGCCTCTGCTCCCACTCCTCCAGCCCCAGGCTGACCCTGAGAGCCGGCAAAGGGCCGAGGTGGAGCGGCTTCGTGCTATCACTTAAATATAAACATTCCTAAAAGCAACTTTCCCGTTTCATTGTGGGAGGCTATAACCTGCTGTGGCCTTCAGCACTTTAGCAGAGTTGCCTCTACAGAGAAAGAGATCATAGGAATTCATGGAATTTTGCACAAAATTTCCTGGCCTTTTCAGACCAGACCTAGTTGAAAGGCTTAGGATGGAGGTGTGAGTGGAGGACACCCTGTTCATTGATTTTGTGTGGAAATTCTTGTCATTTGCAGGGACAGGAGAGGGAAATGGAAATAAAGGGGAAGTTTTGAAGGAAATGGCTGGTGTATCTGGCTGGGATGCAAAGCATCCAGGAGGATTTCTGAGGTGCTGAGGGCTGGGAGTTCAGCAAGGAGCTGTATTCTGCTTTTAAGGTGTCAGGGCTGGTTCATGGGCTTGGATAAGGCAAGTTAGATGGAGCTGTCCTGAACTGGTGAGTGAGCTTGTGCCAGTTCACAGCAGAGCTATTCTGAGCAGCCTCTGAGGCTCAATTTGCAAGGCAGAAAGGGCACATCTGTGATTTAAAGCCCATTGGCTGAGTCTGGTCACACACAAGCCCTTGGTGCTGCCACTTCCAAAGCAAGGATGGAGCCTGAGTCCAAGCTCAGCATGGACTGTCTGTCAAGGCTGTGCTGGGCCAGGAGCATCCGTGGTCATGAGGAGAGGCTGACCTGCCTGCTGTGGGAGGGCACCCAGACACCACAGGACACGTGTGAGGCACCCAGAGACACCCCACAGAGACCCCCCACAGTGCCCACCTTGTCCAGCAGTGGAGCCTGGTCTGGCCCTGCTTCACACCCACATGGAGCAGTTGCAAAAAGGGATGGGAATTATCTAAACTGGCAGTGACTCCAGTCGTCAGTGTCCAAGAGATGGGCTTGCTGAATGTATCAGCAGTCTGTGGAGGAGGACACCTTCAGGAGGTGCCTCCCCATCTTCCTGCCTGCTTTCTGAATTAAATTCAGCTGGGCTTCAATAAGATTCGATAATACATGTTCACTTTTGTGAGCAAAAACGTGTATGGTTATAAAGCATATCTGCTATGTGATAAGTCCTGTCAGGATGAGAGTTTGATTCCTTAAGGATGAAAAGGAAAAGAAGATGCAATGTGAAATATCCCACTTGGGCAGGCTGTGTCAGTCTTCATCAGTTATCCACAAGACCTGTCCCATTTCGGAGCTGCATTTGCACATGCAGTGGGGGTAAAGCTGGATTTAGGAACACGCAGATGGGAAACTCAGAATGGCAAAATGCCATCTGTGCAACAGAGGGCCATCAGGTGATGCTCAAATGCAGCTTAGTTGTTCTTATTGAACAGATAAATAGCTGTGCTTCCTTTTCCTGCACGGCAACAAAAGATGTGGCAGCAAGAGGTGGCAAAAAGAAGGATGTCATTTAAAATTACCTTTCCCAGCCTGTCAGTGCCAGCAGACAAACCTACAGCACAACTTTTGCTGAACTGGTGGTCCAGTAAGTACCAACATCTTGTCTGCTGGCATGAGATGGTTGTTGTGAGGAGATAATCCTCAGGGTCTGATTCTTACCCTGGTCCTGGAGGATCTGCCTGAACAGCAATGGGGGGAGGGCTGTGCTGCTTTTCAGTGGTTTTGCTTCAGAAAACCTGCTGTGGGATTCTGGGTGTCTCCAGCTCAAGCTGGGTCAGCAGCCTCAGCTTTGCTGCTTTCACGATGCCGTAGCCTTTTTGCCAAGCCTGCTGTGCTGTGTAGGGACAGGGTCATGGAGAAATGGTGCCCAGCCAAGGGGATGCCGACAGGTACAGTCCTACTGTGTCTTCTTTTATTCTCCTTCTCCTGAAATCATGTGGAAATATTTCTGGCTGCCACCAATTTTGGATGGACCCCACCATTAAGCAGCAGCCGACAGATGCAGGGAGGTCCACGTGATGTGGCACAGAGGTTCCCCAGAAGCTGATGGCCACCTCCTGGTGATGCCAGTGAGGGCAGAGTTAAGCCAACACTGAAAGCTTTTGAGAATGCCACGGTTTGAAATGGGTCATTGTGCTCCCAAGATTGCTGCCGTAAATACAGCCACAGGCGTGTGTGGAGCGTGCGCGCCTGACTTTGCTCCCGAAATTTGGAGGCTGGAGGATCTGGAAGGGGCTTGCCGTCTGGGTTTGAGCTCGTATCAAGGCGCAACGATGGCTCAGAGCCTTTTTTATTCATCTCCATCAGGCAGGGAGGTGTTGTATTAATTTTTTTCCAGATGCAAACCTCGCTGTTTTCCCCTGGAGAGCACGGGGCTGTTCTGCATGGGAGCAGTGCCTTATATCCTCCCAGAAGAGAAGCCAGAGTGCAGTGTAGTATTGCCCTAAGCCACGGACTCCGCTCTCCACCGGACCCATCTGGGATTTCTGTTTGAAGAGCTAACTTTACAGCCTCTGACTGCAATGGATTCTATGTGGGGGAAGAGGTAGGGGGGGTTCTCTTTCACCTCGTGCCCGTTCTGATCTCCGGGGGATTATTAAGGAGCCCAACTTGTTGGGTTTGCATATAGGCAAATTCTAACAAGGGTAAGGACCCTCTGCCTGGTGAACTGTCTCTGCTGCTCAGTATGCTGGATTTCGTGCAAGAATTAGCTGTGCTTCAGGTATGGCTCAGTCTCTTATATAATTGCATACCTCCTCTATTTTTGGGTGGCTTAAAGCTGTACAGGAATGATAAAGACTGAAAAACCCACATGTTGATAGTGGTTTAGGTTATAACTCTCTACGAGACTGTTTAAAGCAATGAGCATTAGAAGCTATTTTAGAATGAAATATTAAGTGACTTGTGAGAGCACAGCCATTAAAATACACACTGACCACCAGATGAGGCACCTGGGATGCCAAACTGGAATCCCTTGGCACTGGCAGGTTTTATTGTATCAGTGTAGCCACATGAGCACTGGCATTGCGTGCTGAACTTGGCTCCTGTGTGTGCGTGTCGGGATTGCTCGGGAGAGAGCATATTCCATACATCTGTGGTGGCAAAGCTGGATATAGGGGGCTGGATCCCTACCCTGGGACAGGGGCCAGCCCACTGGATAAGGTATCAAGATGTACCAGAAGCACACCTGCCAAGGCAAAATTAATCTGCATATAATATTCCTCACCTGTCACAGGTGAGACTGTGAATGTGCCAAGGTACAAAAATAGCTGTATTGGGTGTTGCTGGTGCTGTTTCTTCCCATCGCGTTTCCCAGGCTGTTCAGGACAGAGGGGCCAAACCTCTCACTGCCCCTTCTGCCTCTTAGACCTTGCAATTCTCATTTTCTGATGCTGAGGCTGAGCTGTGCATGGCTTCACCCTCTGAGAACTATTCAGCAGTAGGGAATCTTTGATTATTCATTAATTTGGAAAAGGCGGGCAGGAAAAAGTAGGTTGTCATCTTAACTGCACCTTTTACCTTTAACAAACCTCTGCTAAACACAAGCACTTTGCAAAGATGATGCCAGGAACACACAGGCATTGTGTCTCTAACAGGAGACACTGATCTGCTGGAGTGGAGGAAGAGCCATAGTTTATCTCCAGAAACGATGGCGAGGAGCTTAAAAATGCAGTTTTCATGTGAAGGAACTTGTGGGAAAAGATATTTCAAGATGAAAATAAAAATGCAAAAGAAAAGAAATGAAGGAAGGGAAATGTGGTTTTTATGAGACACCTCCTTTCAGGAGACACATGCTGGCAAGGCAGCTATCCCTAAGGATAAAACATCAAAGTGCCTCAAAACTCTGTAGATCTAACACCAAGCTAACCCACTAAAGCCAGAGGACAGGGTTAGGGCATCATTATGCCTGAGAAGGGCTGGCTTATTGATTTGGTAGTTGTGTCCCTGGTGGTTGGCATGGGGGCAGTGCCTGTGAAGGGTTCCCATTCATACAGGCTGGCAGATGAGAGCTCTAATCATGCAGGTGTATGAAACTCCTGGGGATTCAAAGGAACTGATTTCCCAAGGCTGAGGAAAACTGAGTGATGTTGATTGGGTGTTAAAGCATTAACAGGAAAATGAGTGAGAACTCTTTGAGCAGAGGCCAAGAAAGTTGAGATTTCAGAGTCAGGAAAGCAGACAAGGTTTAGCCCATAGACATTCTGCCTTGGTAGCACCGAAGGCAGCAACTGGAAGAAATAAGAAGATCAATGAATTTAGTAAAGAGAAAAATAAGTAGCAATCCATGTGCATCTGGAATTATGATGTGCAGACAGCCAGCTAAAGACATCTGGAGGGAAATTGCCCAGTAAGTAGAGTTCAAGTACAGAATTAAGG
This sequence comes from Scytalopus superciliaris, assembly GCA_013400415.1. Lineage (NCBI taxonomy): Eukaryota > Metazoa > Chordata > Aves > Passeriformes > Rhinocryptidae > Scytalopus > Scytalopus superciliaris. The sequence continues at coordinate 329,564 of VXBX01004055.1, forward strand.
GACTTTACAAACATATTTGCTAAGAGAAATATGGTGATGAGCCAAACAGTGAAAGAACCATATGGGAATCGTCCTTCAAAATGACCTGGAAGACACTACTGGTCATAACCACTATTACCTTGGATTTGGAAAAGAAACAACATGATGGAATGCTACTGTTCTGTGACCAAGAAACCTTGGAGGAGTCTAGAGAAGTCTTCACGGAGATTTTATAGCAACCTTCCAATATCTAAAGGGACTCACAAGAGAGCTTTCACAGGGACAAATAATGAGAGAACAAGGGGGAATGGTCTTTAGCTGAAGGAGGCTGGGTTTAAATTAGGTGTTAGGAAGAAATTGTTCCCTCTGAGGGTGGGCAGGCCCTGGCACAGGTTGCCCAGAGAGTCTGTGGCTGCCCCATCCCTGGAAGTGTCCAAGGCCAGGTTGGATGGGGCTTGGAGCAACCTGGGATAGTGGAAGGTGTCCCTGCCCATGGCAGGGGGTTGGAATGAGACGAGCTTTAAGGTCCATTCCAACCCAAACCATTCCAATGTTAAAATAATGTCTATTGGGTTCAAATTCCATCAGAAAACTGGGAAGCTTTTATCTTTATAGTTCAAAGGAGGTTTGTTCAGGTGCCGTCTGGTGTTCACCTCTCAGCTTCTCATCAGTCACTGCACCCAAGCGTTCAGTGTGGGGATGTCCTCTGCTCTAACTGGAAGGGAAGTGTTGTAAAGTCTCTTATGTACCTCACACAGAGGCAAAGAACTGATCTACTGGCATGTCCCAAAAAGCCAGTGCTGGCAGGAATTCGCTGCTCCACGAGGTGTTTCTGGTGAGATCATCATCACCAGCAACCTGGAGGTGAACATGCTCGTAAAATCAGCAAGATGACACAGAGACTGGTGTGGTTTCAAGCGTCACTGGGAAGAAAGAAGCCAGAGAGGGTAATCAACGTGGTTTGGCACGTTGGCTTCTTGAAAACAAAATGAAGCTTCACCACAGAGAGTGGGGCTGTGAAGGAGCAAGAAATTCCTCTCGCTGCCTTGGTCTGGACTTGGTAGGACCAGCAGTAGAAACACAAGGGGACGGGTTTTCCTTGTGAAGCCCAGAGCCTGAATGTGGCACTTGGGGGTTAAAAGGCAGGGAATGGGTGGCAGTAGGGATTTGGTCTCCATAGTTGTGCCTCTGTCCACAAGAGACAATGGAATAGTGCCTGGTGTTTGTGTTCTTAGCTTAAGTAGGATATTGCAAAATGGGATAGCCACAGATATGATCCCTGAGCTGGAGAAAATGCCATACAGCAAGCAATGGGAAAAAAAACTTGATCTCTTTAGCTTATCAAAAAATAAATAAAAATAAAAAAGATTGAGGGATAACTTGATTACAGAGTGTAAGAACTTCCATGGGAGAAAATACCAGTTGCTGAAGGGCTTTTTAATCTAGAGGAGAAAACAAGAGTAAGAAACAATGGCTGGACAGTGAAGCCAGATATTTCACTTCAGAGCAGGCAGACATTGTTAACAATGAGGGTGATTAACCACTGGGAGAGGATCCCAAGGGGGCTGATACCTCGTTCGTCTCTTGGTGTCCACACACCAGGCGGGAGCGTGTCTCTGGAGGACACACTTTGCTTACGGACGTAACTGGATCAAATGTGCTACCCAGTGCCCTACGGCTTATGGCCCCTTTGGGCTTTGGAGCCCTTGGCTGCATCTGGCAGTGATTTAGCAGTACTCTGGGGCTTTCCAGCTGGGGATCCTGATGGACTTCTGAGGCGATGTCAGCATGAGATGCCCTAAAGAAGGGGACCGGACTGAGTCATCCATCACGTGTTGGATCTGTGGAAAGGGTCTGGTTAACCGCAAGCACATGAGATGTGGGCTTAACCAGCCACCTAGAGCTCCCAGAGATGTAGGACAGAGACAAGAAGCACAGGTAAGGGTTGTCCAGCTATTCCTAGCTCTTGGAAAGCAAAGAGCTAGGTGCGAGGGCTGGTGAAGTCACTCTAATTTATTGGGGAAACAACAATACGAGGAGAAAGGCCAACTTAACCCTTCTGTAGGGTCAGAGCAAGACGAGAATGGATGGCAAACCTCTGCCCTTTCCTTTAGGCTCCACTGCCTGTCACATATCCCTGTCTGAACCCTAGCACCTCCCCAAAACACGTATTTCTGTGATGCTCCAGAAGCTGTTCAGACTTACTTTCACACAGAGACAGAATCAGCAAGTGGAAAACCACCTCTGGACTTCACGGCTCCAAGACACTCCCGGGTGAGCTACTCCTGTCCTGTGGCACTGCCCTCCTTACCCTCCCACCACAACCCAGGGCATCTTTTCAGCCAACTGGGAGCAGTGAGCAAACGGTTAAAGTTTTGCTTCTCCACCCAGTGGTGGGTGTTGTCTGTGTCAGAAACAATATAAGAACAGTCGGAAGTTGCAGCTGGCAAGTAACATTTGGAGTAGCAGTCGTGGGGCATATAGATCTGGTGTGGACTGTCTTTTCCTGAGACTGTAAACACTTGTGCAGAATGTCCGAGAACAAGAAAAAAGGGAAAGGAAAGAGCAAAAAGAACAAAGAAGGGAAAAAAGGGGAAAGAGAACCTGACCCAGGAAAAGGTACTTCCCATTTTTAACAAATTTTACTTAAAGGAAGAAGAGAGAAATCAGCAGGAAAGTACTTGTGGGTGGCATGAGGGTGCAAATGCCAGGGACTGTTTGCCAGGAGAGTGTGCAAATTTCTGCATCTCATTCATATTTCGTGCTGTTATAGGTCTGCTTTTGTTATAGGTCTGCTTTCTTCTTCATCTTCTCTCTTTTTCTTCCCCCCTCTTTTTATATTTCTTTTTTCTTTTTGTTTAAATACCCAAAGCCCCAAGAATTCAGGGCAATGTACTTTTTCATAAACAGCCGTTCTCGGCTCCTGTCACAGTGATGTGGGAATTGAGAGGGTTTGTGCTAAACCTCTGGGGGTTCTGGTGTGCTGTGATTTGCTGTTTGGTTGGTTGCTTTCTTGCTGCTTCCCGAGGTAAATATCAAAAGCCATTCTTTTGGGGGATCACAGGGACTGTTCCTTGAGACAGACCAACTCTCAGAGATCAGATTCAAGTTGTAGCCTTGCTTTTTAAGGTAACTGAGTTGACTTGTAGTGAAAGACACGTGGAGTCTTTGCTGATATGCTTATTCGTGAAATTCAGGCTGTTCTTCAGAGGGGATCTGCCTGTTTCTTGCTGACTGAGCAAAGCAATATTGATGATATTGCCAGGATTAAATGTTTTAACTGATACTGTGTGATTCCTGAGTACATGGGTAGTGCAAGAACTGTCTTGGAAAGATACAGAAGATTTGGTGCTAATGCAGCCCAGTGTAATTCCTTTCTCTGTCATGGTATCAAGGAGGGATTATTCCGGGCTGTGTCTTATCTGTGGTTTATCTGCCAATGCGCTCGGGGAGAGCGGCACCTCTGTCAGACTGTGTGTTTTATCAGTGTTAAAAGAGGCTACAAGCTGGACCAGGTCCTGCTCTGAGTCTGTCAGTTTAGCTCTTGCTGGATGCAGTTCTGCTCTTGGTGCTGCTACCGTGATGCGAGTGACTGCTCTTGACCTGAGCAGGTTTATTTTGCACTCCCACCGGCATCACTGGTGGCAGGATTTGCCCTTTCCTTTGTCATCCCATTACTCTGAGCACAGGGACCCACCACCCTGCTATGCCCAGGCCACGGACTCCTCCACCAGCTCTGCCCTGAGCTGTGGGGGTGGCAGTGGTTGATGGTGCCATGGCAGGCTGACCTCACGTGTGGTCTCTTGCTTATGACATCAGATCCCACAGCACAGCACCAGCTGTGGGATCTGGGAGGAGGCTTTTGGGACAGCTTCGGGACCGGGAGCTTGAAACCACCAAGCAGAGGCAGAAGCTGGTCAGGAGGGTGCAGAGCTTGTGGGCTGTCTGAAGCCATCATCAGGGTCACCCTGCCCCTGCCTCTGAAGTGCACAGAGGGGACAGGGCAATATCTGTGGGCATCTTCTCTGCTGGGAGCAGGATGGAGGGATTGGTGGGATGGGGAGGCACTGGCTTGGGCACTGCTAAGGGAGCCACCATCTGCCTTGAGAAAAGGACCAGACATGAGCTGAGGGGTCAGAGCACACTCTGTCTCCTAGTGCCACATCAAAGCCCTGCAGTAGCTCACTGCCCTAGGGGGAACATGGAAAGACTCTTTACTTGTAGTTACTCATGCTGACAACCTGGTCTTCTGCTGACAGACATTGTAAGGCTGTTTTGTCACATATAAATCCCACAGCTGGACACCTTGGCCAGAGTGCAACTGCCCTTTCTCTCTACTGATGGATCCAGAGCAGGATTCAGGATGCTTACATGGATCATTGGGATTCATTGCATTGATCAGGTGGTGGAGTCACCATCCTTGGAGATGTTCACTGGACATGGCACTTGGTGCTGGTCTAGTTGACAAGCTGTTAATTGGTCAAAAGTTGGACTTGATGATCTTAGAGGTCTTTTTTGACCTAAGTGATTCTATGATTCTGTCATGCTCTCTGTTCCTGATTGAAAGGTTCTGTATTGGGCTTGCACAGCATGAATGCCATCCTTTTATTGCATTCCTTGCTAATTGGATTTCTTAGATCCAGGTTGCTTGTTTGCCCTGTATTGCTGCAGAGGTTGCCCATTGTTTGCTCTGTGGGTTCTTTAGAGGAAGACACTTGGTTGTCTGTGATGCCCCTGAGCCAAATCCCACTTTGGGTTGGGTTGGTTGGGTTTGGTGGAACCTGTGAGCACCTTCTCCAGTCAGAAGTCACCCTTGCCACATGGTCTGAGGGGCACCTCTAGAAGTGAAGGGTTCCTCCTCCTATCGCTTCTGAACTGATGTCCCAGTCCTGGCACATAGACCCTCACTCTGGGAAGCAGATTACCCTCTGGACTGTTTCTTCAGCTTGTGGCTGGACCTCAGACTGCCTCTTGAGCATGTTCAGGCTGATGCAAAAACCAAGCCCTGGCACATACCAGGGCACTGCTGGGGGAATTTGCCTTCTCTGTTTTCCCAGGCTGTAGGATTTCCAAGCAAACAGGGTGTGCAGACCCCTCTGAAACCAGGAGGCAGAAGAGGAACCTGCAAAAATCTTGCACAGGCTCTAAGGAGACCTGGACAGGAGCGCTTGTTTGATTGTCCATTCAGGGGAGACTGAGGGAATGGTAACAGTGTGCAAAGTCTTCCTCCATCACACTGCATACCTTACTGGCTGCTGAGGGTCAAACTTGGATACCTGTGACAGCCAGACAGTCTTGATCTACCCTTGTGCTCATAGGTGTCTGCTTGGGAAATTACCCCCAGACATCTCCTCGGGGTGTGCTCTGTAGAGAGCCCCAGAACAGCTCTGGCACTGAGAAAGACTCACCCTGACTTCCTGAGGTGATGTCCCAGCCCTGCCAGCTGCTCTGGGGGTAAAGCCCTTCACTGCCAGTGAGTCAGAGCAGCAGGAAAACCTCTGGGAGGAAGAGAGGGCTGAAACAGTAGTTTCAGGAAACAGCATCCTTGTGCCACAGGGTGTGCTAGATCTCCCCTGGGGTCTTTCGGACTCAGGGGAGGAGAGGATTCTTCTTCCACTGTGGCTTTTAACACAATTGTTTTGGCTCCCGTGAACGTGTAAAAGAGGATTGCTCATCTCATGTGAAATGTTAGCTTTGTTCTGAGGACAAGGGCTATCTTTAACCCGCAGTCACAATTTTATGCCTCTAGTGATGCAGCTGTCCTAAAGTGAGTGCCTTGGCTACAGCTTTAGCCAGTGGAAAAGCCTGGGAAGGCCTCCAGAGGGAGATGGTGTCCACCTATGAAGACAAACCATCAGGATCCCTCATTTAGATGTTTGTGACAAGCGCTGAAAAATAGACAGCCCGTGTCCCACCCAGCGCACGTGGAAGGCACACCCTGCAGGCACTACGTGAGCTGCAGGCTGTAGGAACAGACCCACAAATTAATGTAAAATGCTCCTGCAATGCTGGCAAAGTTCAGGTCTGGGAGAGAACTTCCTCAGTGCAAGAAAAGATGTACATTATCAGACAGTGGATGGCGTGGGGCAATCACAATCGTGGCATTGAAGCAAGACCATGAGTATATGAGAAGCTGAAAGATTTGGGGTGGACTTTGGAGAAGTGGGACAAATGGACCAGGGCCAGCCCCAAAGTTCAGAGCAGAGCTGAGCAGAGCTGTGGCAGGGGATTAAGAGGCCAGTGCATCAGCATCATGGCGTGAGAGGCAGAGGAGAAGCAAAAGGGTGGGAGGAAGGCTTGATAGTGGGGTAGATGAGGAGCAAGTTAAACAGGGTCTGTGTTTCATTTGTGCTTCCTTGAGGTCACCTGGGGAGAAAAGACTGGAGAAATGTAAAGCATTTGGTTGGTTAAATTCTCCAGCAATTCCAGGCATTCTCTCTTATTTTTATTTGGCATTGAGGAAAACATTGCGTGTGCTTAAGGTTTTTGTTGTTTGTGCTAAGAGGCTGGCAGCACAGGGATTGTGCTTTCTCTTGAACTGCCCATGGCAATTGCTAACGCTGGAAAACTACTCGGAGAGCAGGTGAAGAGTCTCTGCAGAGAGTATCTCATGTTTCAGTAGGAACTGGCTTGACCTCAGATCCCAGATGAGTCAGGACTTGGTAAAAGGTTGTGCAGAATGGTATTGCAATTGAAACTCCCAGGACCTGAAGGAAGAAGGTGTCCCTGGGCATGAACCAGCAGTGGGATTGCAGCAAAAGCAAGGGGCACACTGGCCAGGTCTACCAACCTGGGATGCTTTAGAGAGCTGCCACATTAACACGGAGTTTGGGGAGGGACATGGAAGTCCCTTGCAGGTGCTGCAGGCTGTGTGGTGGAAGCTCATGCTACTGGAGATACTCAACAGAAGCACAACCCAAACAGCTACTTCACTGCTGGCCAAGGCACCTCTGCATGAGCCGTGTCCACATTGCAGGGTGAACAAGCTCCTGGTTTGTTCTCAGTCTTCTGCTCACAGGAAAGATGCCAGTTCTAAGGAGCTCATAGAAATATTAGCCAAAAGGTTTGTTTACAAGAAGGGTAACCCACAGCGGATATCTTACAGTAGCACTTCTGTTTTCTGTAAACACCCAGGCACACAAGGTACCAGATGTCAGCTGTGCTCTAGGATCTGACCACATCCATGTTTTCACTAGACCGTTTCCACTGGCTAAATCCATGGCCTGGTGTTCCACGTGCCTCAGCACACGCATGTGGCCAGTTACCAGGCATTGGAGAACGTGCAGGAACTTGCTCAGCTTTGGGAACAGAGGGGGTCTGACTCACAAGCTCCAGTGATTCATGCTGGGGTAAAGGAAGAGTCTGTATGTCCCAGCTGCTTTCTGGTCTTTCCCAGAGCTCTGCTGAAGGAGGGATTGAACAGGGAATGCATCTCTGGTCCTCCACTGTCCATGGCTTGCAGTCTCAGGTGTTAATACAAACAGAAGAGTTATGGGACAGAGACCCAGCAGGGTTGAGGAATAACCCATCTCTCCATTCAGGCAGACTACAGGGCTAGAAATGCTTGGCAGAGAGGCAGGATGGAGCAGAACTCTACGTTAGTAGGTAATCCCAATGTGAATCCAAAAGCTGGTGAGTCAGAGCCCTGGGCATCCCATTTTCAATCACTTTTTGGAGGTGAGTGTAAGTAACCTGGGAAAGGCAGCCTCTGGCAAGAGCAGGAACATCTGGAGAGGGGCTGAGCACAGCCTGGCTGCCGACCTTGGAGGTCACGCGCTCGGCTCATTCTCCTGCCTTGTTAATGTGATGGGCTCCAGCTGCAATGCAGCTAAAGGAAAGCTGTGCTGCCATGAGCAGCCTGGCTCTGTCATCCTTCCTCCTGCATCTGGCCTGCCAGCCTCCTGCCCTGAATACTGCCCTGATCCCCAGTCTTGCCTCAGTGCTGAGCTCTAATGAGACTGCAGCTGAAAACTGGCTGGAGAAGGTGGATGAGACTAAGGCAGGGTGAGCGTGTGGACCTACATACCACTTCTTCTGAGGCAGTGAGAGGTGGGGACACAAGTCTCCTGTTCCTCTGACCCCTTCTCATTTTCCCTTGGATTCCAATGAATGCTTTAAGGTGCATAAGAAGGGATGTTCAGCATGAGGGTTGTATGACCCCATGCCTTCTCCGGTGCCTGGGAGCTCTGTTACACTGGGGCAATGCTCCTGCAGTATGAAATGAGTGGAGCTTTGGATAACACACAGCTTCTGCTTGCATGTGCTTGTTCTCTTCTGGGAGCAAAGCTCCACAAAACCCCCAGTGTCTCGAGAAGAACTCGAAGAAATTAAGCTCAAGAGCAGCTGAAATGAAGCTCTTGAGCAGGACCTTAAATGCGAGCTATTTCCTTTGCCTGGGAAGTCCCAGGACTGTGAAGTCCCAGTAAAGGCTGGATGTCTGTGCTGGAGACAGCATTCAGCGTGAGGTAACCTGGAGCTTTCCTTTGGGAAAGCTGCATCTGTGTCACTGAGGATGAGGCTGGAGGCAGGGAAAGCTGGGTGGGAGCCCCACCACGACCCCCAGAGCTCCTTGAGTGCTGTGTCAAGCTCCTTGCCCTGGTTCCTGTCAGCTCATGCTGTCCTGGTGGCTGGTCACAGCTGGTCACCCTCCAATGACCCAGCAGCGCCACTGAGGTGCAGGGATGAGCTGGCAGAGGGGGTGGTTTGGGAGGGCGAAGGCCTCTCCAGCGGGGCTGGAGCTCGGACATGCATCACCTGCTGCACTGACCTCCTGTCTGGGGCAGGATAACAAAACTCACATGACTGGGGAATGGGACTCTGCCCAAGGGGGAAGCTCTCACCAGACCCACAAGGGGCTGATCGGAGCAAAACTGACATTTCCTTCCACTTCAGAGCAGGGTGAGACTCCTGGCCAAGTCACAATCCTGGCTCTGGTGCTGTGCCCCAGGTGGCAAACGGTGCTGGAACCACCGTGACCTGGGGTGGTCTCCTCTCTGACAAGGGCAGCGCAGTGTTGTTGCGTTTTTGAGATGTCTCAAATTGTCAAAACAAATACAAGCGAAAATGGTAAAAATTAAACGTTTTAGGTAATTAATAACTCTGGTAATTAAGCTTGGCAGACTCAGCCATCAGTCCTTACAGAGGATTTTAGTTCAGGCATGTCTGGAAGGCAAGAACTCCTCAATATGAGGGAGAGGTGCTTTGCAGAGGAGATCAATAAGCCCCGCTAGGCTGTCTCCGTGCAGTAGTGGTGCAATCAAACTTCTGAGGAGTCCTGGAACTCTTTTACAGCTCGTCTCATCCTGAAAATTTTGACTACACATACAACTCAAAGCCCAGTTTTTCCTGCTAAATTTTTGTCCATAGTGAGTTTGGGAAGGAGAAGGCAAACACATTTACTATCCAAGTCTGAGTTTTGGAAGCTCAGAAGAAGAAAGACAGCTACAAATGTGTGAGATAGACAAAATAAGTATTCTTTAGGGAAGCAACGAATCTTTATTTTACCTCAAAACTGCCTTAAAGTCATCAGGTACTTTAGTGTTTTGGGTTTTTTCAAGAAAAGGAACACCCCAAAAATTTGAACCAGATTTCCTACATCACTGGCAGGTGTTTGGAAACCCTTCAGAGAAACTTGGGCTTTGTGTCAGGATTTGCACATTTGCTTAATTTGGGGGTAAAATCAGGTTGAAATCCACCAGCCAGGTTCTCAGCAGATGTTTCTCTGACCCACCTCCTCTGCCTTTGTTGGTGTATGTGTGATATGTACCAGCTGAGCATCCAACCCTTTGGCTTTCAGCATCTGTTTGATTTGAAGGCTGGGACTTTATTCCACTCCAAAACTGTGTGTGTGTACATGTGTACATATGTTTGTGCTCATATGAATTTTTTGTTTCACTTTGAAGTCCATGGCACTTTGCAGGAATTCCCTGGTCCCTGATGTGCTCCAGCCCTCTGGGGGTGTGGAGATGTAATTTTGGCTGAAACACTACTCTGACAGGGCTTTTTCTGACCTTATTGCTCTTTGTGTGTTTCTTGTACATCTCTTCCTCCAGTCAGACCATTGACAAAACTTCCATGCTCAGCATATACATCTCTGTTGAAAGCACACCAAAAGGGCTCTTTGTATTCCAGCTGTTTCCCTCCCTTCAGCTTGACCCAAGTACTGCCAGAGAGAACTCTCCTTGCTCTGGGGGCAAACTGGTCTTACTCCAGGAGTAATGCTTTGTGGAGTCTGCTCAGAGCACCTGGTGTTGGCCAAATTCATGATGTGAGAAAGCAGATCAAATGAGCTCAGGCCCCAGCAAGGAAGTGGCTATTGATCCTCTTGGGAGACAACAAGCCAGGGAACTGAGGCAAAGGTGCTCCCCTGAACCTGCCCATGTGCCCCCTGCCTGCTCTGCATGTGTGTTCAGGTGCCTGTCTCCCGTGCCCATTTCCAGCTCTGGTGAGTGGGCAGGGCTGGCAGAGAGGAATGTGGAGTTTGGGCCAGGCAGAGGGAGGGAGGATCTTCCAGCTGCAAGCACATCCTTCTGCACACAAGGGAACCAGCTTCATCTGTGCCCATGCTAACTTGCTGCTCTCTGCAGGAGAGGAACCTCAGCTGCACTACAAAGTGAAAAAAAAACCGAGTCACCTGCCTGACTTCCATTGCAAAGCTTGGAAGCAAGAGGAATACTGGTGGGGGAAAAGGTTTGGAGACATCCCAATGGCTACTGCTGTGGGTATGTTGCTCTCTGTTGCTGGCAGTGCAAGGCAGGGCTCCTGCAACCAGAAGCTTTGCAGATCCAGCCTGTCCTGTGCCCGCTCTGTGATGCCATCACTGATGGGACACAGCAGCATCAGCTCTCCATCCCACCAGATCCCAGCGCTGGGCTCTGTAGCTCCTGCCATGAGCAGAATGAGCTACAGACCTTGTGCCATGGATCTTGGGCCATGGATCTTGGCTGCCTGAAAAGGACTGAGATCTTAAAGCGACTCAGATGCAGAAAGCCTTGCTAACAGGTCCCAGATCCATGGGTGGAGGTGCTGGAGCAGGGCAGGATGTTTTTCAAAGGCCAGGAGTCTCCCCGATCGCTGCTGCCCAGGGCGCAGCTCGTTTCCCTTGCGGAGATCATGCGTGTTTCATCTGCTCGTTCAGGCTTTTGCCTGAAGGGCAAGGACAAGGAATGCAATGAACTTCTCCTTGGCATGGAAGTGTATTTTGCTTCACATTTGTCAATAAATGAGATTAGCTTTCTGTAGTTGTGCTGAGAGGCTGCGTGAGAGGCACGTTAAATGAATGCTGAAATAAACTCTGTGGCTCGCTGTGGGGTAACAAACACAGCTGAAACTCGCATCGCAGAGAGATCCTGACATTGCAGAGATGCCAGTTATATGATCAAGCAAAAACGAGTCAGCCCAAACCAGAAATTACCCTGGATCTCACATGAAATGATGACTTGGTACCAAAAGCAGTGTGTGCATAATAATGTCCCTGCTGCTTCTCTACTTGAAAGAATACTTCCCACTTAGTCCTGGGTTACCTCTCTCAGTCCTTCCAGGAATGAATAGTCTTTGTCCAGGACCTCAACCTTTTCCTCTAAAAAGGTCACCTAAGGAAGATGGAGGCAACATGAATTGCCTATTTCTGGATGTCCTTCCCACTGCCTACCTTGATGAGCCCTGGCCATCCCCTTTCTATCCAGCAGGGCTAGTGAGTCCATTTGGGAATAAGGAAAGCTCTCTCCTGTCTGAAGTGAACATGTGTGGATCAAGGGAGGGACCTGGTAAACTCCTGGGTATCAAGGTTTGGGACCCCCTGAAGAAATGTGGGTGAATTTCAAGAGGGACATTTTGAATCATAGAATCACAGACTGGTTTGGGCTGGAAGGAACATTAAAGTTCATCTTGTTCCATCCCCCTGCCATGGGCAGGGACACCTTCCACCAACCCAGCTTGCTCCAAGCCCTGTCCAACCTGGCCTTGAACACTTCTAGGGATGAGGCAGCCACAGCTTTGCCAGGCAACCTGTGCCAGGGCCTGCCCACCCTCACAGCCAGGAATTCTTTCCTAATATTCAATCCAAACCCACTCTCTTTCAGTTTAAAGACATTCCCCCTTGTCCTGTCAAATAGCTTGGTAAATATGTTGGTAGTTGGGGAAGAAAATGGTAAAAATCTGGAGGACTGGTTGCAGATCATGGTTAAATGAACAGTGGACTGGAGGTGAAGGACACCATCCCATGCTGTGGTGACACCCATCCTGCACTACCCCTTCCTGATCAGCGAGGCTGAGGATCTGACTCAGCTTTCCTGATTCATTGTTGTGCACTTTCAGGTATGAGGGTGAAGGGATTTGTTGATAACCAGAGAAAATCTGTCAAGTGAAAAAGGTTGTTATGGACAAATGATCCTTGCTCTCTGTGCTCACAGAAGAGCACTGGTACTCAGACACATCCTGAGCAAGCTTTGCTGTTGGATACCAGTGTTGGTAAAGCAGCAGTAAAGGCAGGGTACAATTTTGGGCTGTGTAGCACCAGCACAGTGCCCTTCAGTGCATCCTTCTGCCTCTTCAGTGCTCCTTTGTTGAGGAGGGTTCAGGGGTGCTGATCTGCCCTGCTGCTGATGGTATGGATGGTGCATCCCACGCATGACAAGTGACCTTGGCTTCCACAGGCCTCCCAGTCTCTGATTTTTTTCAAATAATATTTCTAACTCTTCTCCTGGCACCCTCCCAGGTGTAAGAGTGCCCTCCCAAATCTGCAGACGAGCAGCTGCAGTGCTGTTCTTGTTGCTCAGGACTTTCTGAAGCTGTAGTTCGGGGAATTGCTCCTTTTTGTGGTCCAGCTCATCTGTTTTACCTGCTGCTAATGGGCAGAAGAGAAAGCAGGAGTGGCATAAAAATGTTGTGCAGTGGAAAATACATTGATAACAGCTTTCAAAACCACCTCTGTCCGCGTAGCATGTCTTTGATTGGGTGTTTGGATTATTAGCGCTTCTGGAGAGGTTTCCTTGTCTCTCCTATATTTAGAAAATGTGGGCAGGCCCTGCAATTTTAAGAAGCAGCCTTGTGTTGGCAGGGCCATTGCTCATTTCATGTGTTGTAACATTTTGTGTTGGTAATGTTTTGAGTTGGTGTTTGAGGGAGATCGTGTGAGTCACAGCTCTGGTTTTCTTATGGGGTTAGGTAGGAGTCTTGTTCTTTTGGGGGGCTTAGGAGGGAAGAAAGAAGTTCAGAATCTGATGCACTGCCAGCAGTTTTGGTTTAATTGCCAGGACTGTGATAATCTGGTATTTCCCGTAAAGCCCCAGGTGCTTTATTTACTGGGACTCTCCGATTTCTCTTATCCTTTGTCACTGCCTGGCTCTGTCCTGCAGTATCCTATCTGGGCCCTAAGCATTCACAATGTTAAAGATAATAGCAAGGCTCGAACACATCTCTAGGTGGAAATCTCCTTGTGATTTCCAAGTGAGCGGAGCTGTGTGTGTGATCTGTCTGTCCTCCTTTCTGCTTCTTCCCTTGCTGGTTTCTTTTTGCGGGTCAGAAGAGACACTGAGTGTCTGCTGTACATCTTTGCTGTCTTCTCTGGGGATGGAGAGCCCCATGTCTCTGTGCCTGCCCCATCTCTCCTGCCTCACTGCAATCCTGGGGCTCTGCCCTCAGAATGGTTTCGGTGCTTCCCCCAGCAGCGGCGTTTTTCTGTGCTGGAGCCTCGGGGCTTGTCTGCACAGGGAGGCTCTTGCAAAACATGCTTGGCCTAGGGTGTGAATTTAAAGGGAAAGAACTGTTCTGCACCAGAGTCCTGCCTCAAACTCTCTAATTCTCCAGGAAAACGCTGGTGTTCGTAACTGTCTGGACTTGGTGGAACAGCTGCACTTGCCCTGAGCTCTTGGGTTAGCACTATGTGGGAGGGGAAGGGTTGGGAGGTGGAAGCTGGTTCCCTCAGGCTCCCTGAGTACCCAGAAAAGGGGGACAACTTCAGAACAGAGCCTGCCTTAGGGGTTCTTGGTGCCCCCTGGAGAAGCCACACTGAACAGAGAGGCTGCAAGCCTGAGTTGACAATCCCCCTTCCTCAGGATTTGGCTTGGATTAGCTGCTTGAGTCCAAACCTCTAGAGTAAGTCAATGAGTTGCCCTGAGTCAGTAGCCCTTCCATGGTCTTCATGAGCCATTGGAGTGCTGGGGTTGGGGCTGTGGGAGCTGCCTCAGGGTGTGGTGTTTTGCTGTGACCACCCCAGCTGTCATCTGTGTCCCTCCCATGCCAGAGCACGAAGTTTCCTGAACTCTTCTCCTCAAATCTGCCCCTCCAGCACTGTCTCAGACAAAACTGTCATACTGGGAAATGCTCCAGTGGGGAACTGGAGGTGGTCCATGGGTGGACTGTGCCTGTTGAGGTGGGATCAGAGGTGTGGGGGTGGTCCCCATCCCAGCTCCTGCTGGTGGATGGAAGTTCTTTGCATTTGGGAGGGGGGAAGGGACCTTGAAACAGCTTGCACCCCACAGGATTGAAACCTGAGGTGTCTGAAAGGCCAAGGGACACCGTGACACCAGAGAAAGTCACATAAATGAAGCATTCTCTGTCTCTTCTGGGTCTAAACGTGGAAGCCCAAACATCCCAAGCTGCTCCCAGCCAGTTTCATTCGGTTCATCAGCATCCCCTGGAAGTTGTTGTCACTGCAGCCACTGAAGGCAAGAGCGTAGCAGGGCTGGCACAAAGGCAGACATTTACATGAGGCATAGGCGTGCTGTCAGCTGGTTAAACTTGGGAAAAATGCACGCGGGAGTTTATGTGCCTCTGGGCACCAGGGCAGGAAACCAGCTCTGTCCATGAGAGAATGCAGAAGACTTCCCCACTGGGAAGTATTCAAAAGGAGTAAGTGATACTTGCTCTCATAAATCGGAGGTGCCCGTCTGGCAAGAAGCATGGTCAGACCCGACGGGGCAGCCTCTCCACAGCCTGGTGGTCTTCCCTGGCTGCTTTCTGTGCCTGTCACGAGTCCCCATGTGTCACCAGAGCCTTCCCCTGTTCTTCATTGCTGGAGTTGCCCTGCTAACAGAGCTGGCTGCGTGGGACTCGTCAGGCCTGAAATGATTTATTCCTCAGCCATTTATTGCAAATGAACCATTGGAAGGCTTTCAAAAGCCATCTTCTCTTGACCTAAGTTCAGCTGGAGGTTTTAGCAGCATCAGCTTTACATAACAAGGCAGTAGAGGGGAATTCTGGGAGAATAAGGTTTATGTTGATAAACAGTCCTTGCTGACCAGAATCTCCCTCTCCAAGTTGGTTATTCACTGAGGGAGCTGGGAATTACAAGCCTACTGCCCCAGAAAAATGTGATGGCTTGTGTGTTTACTCCGTGTGTTTGATAAAATCCCCAGATATCATATGACAGCAGGTAATACTTTGCCAGCATTTAGATTGATAGAGCCCTAGCACCCCAAATTAATTCCAGTTGGTAGGGACAGGAGAGCATCACATGGGCTGAGAACTGGGTGGGGAGGACCATGAACAATGGATTAGGATAAACAGCAGTGTGTCGAATTGTCAGGGGAGTGAAGGAGAGCCCAGCCTTGGGAGATAAAGTTGTGCCAGTTGCTGCCCTTCATGGTGAGCCCCACAGAGTTAACCTCTGCTGCGTCTCCTTGGGCTCCTACAGCAGTTCCAGAGAGTCCCTGAGGGCACTTAGGAAGTGGTATCTGTTCATCCTCAGTTATCTAGGAGGTTTTTTTCAGACTGTCCTTCTTGGGGCAAGGCTGCCCTGTGATCCTGTCTGAGGTGTCCACTCAGCCTTTGTTCATATTCACAAAGGCACTCCCAGTTAATTTGCTGATATTTTGTCCAGGCATTTATTTAGCACCAAATTACAAAGGGAGGGGTGCAAGCTGAAAAATGAGATGAGAAGCATAATAGAGTAGGCTGTGCTTGACTGTGATGTTCCATCTTCATGACCCCCTGGCTTAGGGTGAGAGCCTGGTAACTGCTGGTCCTTGCTCAAAAGCACCATTAGATCCTTCATCTGTATATGTATGGGAGTCCTATAACTGCAAAATATGGGATGGTTCCTTCCTCTGTACATGTACAAGGGCCCTGTAACCACAAAATCTGTGGTGAATTCTTCCTCTGTGCATACAGTGGGCTCTAGTAATGACAAAATCTGGGTTGGATTCTTCCTTTGTACATGTGTGGGGGTCCTGTAATTACAAAATCTGGGATGGATCCTGTGGGGTCCTGTGACTACAATCAGCATCATTTAGATGAGGAGAAAGGCTTTCTTCTTGTGGTACTTCAGGCTTGACCATTACCTAGAGGGGCTGCCATTGCAGGGACAGGCAGGGCAGGAGGGCGATGAGCAGTCACCTTTCATGGGCGTGACTATGAGTGGAAGCTCAGCTTCTGCATCCTGCAGCCAGGGAGAAAGTGTGACCACACAACCATAGAGCCTTGAGGCAACACTGAAGTGTCTCCCTGTGTGTGAGCGAGTGGAGTTCCTGATGCTCCATCACAAACTGGCACAAAACCAGCAAAGCAGCACCAATATTCAGGTGTCTGCCTGAGAGGGTGATTCAGGCCCTCTTGGTTTCATGGAGACAAGGCTGCTGGGAGCTCTGCAGTGAGATGTGGAGGGAGGTAGTCAGCATCTCCAGAATGAGCCTGGGGCTTAAGAGTGATGCTCAAGGTTTTCAAGATAATTGATCTTGCAAAGGGAAGAAAAAAAAATCATCCACCTCGCTGCCAAGGTGAATTGAGATAGGAAGGACAAACATGAGTGATTTTGGTTACCTGTGGTTGGTGGCAGTGGGCATGGGCAAGGAGAAGAAAACAGAAAGGAGGGGCAGCATGAAAAGTGGGAGGCAAAAGGAGAGATGGGCTACAATTTTGGAATGATAGAACATCACTTTTGCATCTGGGCACCAGAAGAACCTCAGAGATCTCAATAGCTGACAGAGCGACTGGGTTCCCCATCACCTGCTAACTGTGCCCTGTACTAATAACTCTTCTGGCAGGGACCCTGGGCCATTTTCCAGAGGGAATCAACTGTTACCTCTTGGCAAGGTTAGGATTAGGTATGTCCTAGAAATCATCCAGGTCCTGGGTGTAGATGTGTTGTATGAGGTTGATTGCGTGTCTAGATCTTGATGAGTTGGGTGGTTGTTGCAGATCCCCCCTTAGGGCAGGGATGTGGTCTGCCCAACTTCTGAACGGTTCTTCCAAGCTTATTCTTATAATGCTGTGATTTGTTGTCCCTCTGAGCCCTGTCTTTGGCCCTTTCCAGGCTGGTTCTGTAGACAAAAAGGCCTACCCAGGCCTTTCAAGGGCAGTTCCTCAGCATCAACTGTACCTTCTATGCATTTATCAGCAAGGATGTCACATACATGGGGTATTTACACTGAGTGTTTCCTACAGAAATGTTCTGGAGTAGAGGAGACCCCACTCTTCATATCAGGTTTTCATAATGTGCCTTGGCCCCCTGTACACCCATTTTTGGCTTCTAAGTGGTTGCATTCCTCTGCATGGAGCTGTTCAGGGATGGTCTGGGGAGACAGTGAGGAGAGGGCAGTGCAGAAGTGAAGGAGGAATTTTGCTTCAGCTGGAGTGTCTGGGCAGAGACCCTTCTCACTTGTCCGGCTCCACTGCTTCCTTGCTTTTCCTATATGAAGATCAAACCCCTCCATGCTTATAACACAAGATGAAACCCACACTATGCCTTGTCTTTCCTCAGGTCTTCCTTGGATCCCAAACTCCTTCCGCTTGTTGTCACTGCTGCTTGAAATTGGCATTTGTGGTGGCATCCAGAGGTCCCTGCTGCAGCATTGTTCCCCTTGTGCTATTCACAGCACAGAGTCATAACAAGAGCCAGTCCCTGCCCCAAATATATTAAGTGGGATCTCTGAGAGAGGAAATGGAAGCGCAGAGAAGGGATGTGAATTGTCCCACTTTGCGCAACATTTCTGGGATAAAACCCAGCACTATTAATAGCTTTTTGCTCAACAACCATCTTTTGTTCAGAACTCTGGTTTTCACCTTAAGTTGTTTGTGTTGTGCAGGATCTGCTGCCCAATTTGGTGAAATTTCCCATTTTGTGATCTACAGCTAAACATGAGAGGTCCAGCAAACCCTGTCCAGTTTGAACTGGGAATATTCTTCCTGGTTGGGCCACCACCACGTTGCCTATTGTCTCTTCTTCACCCACATTTTGCTGCTGCATCATTGGTCTTTGTTTTTGGTTGTTTGTGTTCTGCAATAGCTTCTAAAAAATTACTTGTGTTGCACCTTCCTGTGCTGCTCTTCCCTAAATCCTTCCGTGGAGTATCTGGACAGTCAGCAAGGGCTCGGTCACATCACAAAGTCAAATTTGCTTTACCTTCCTTCTAACTTGTTGCCCATGAATATTCTATAAAGTGATCTTTCCACTTGTGGAAGCAGAAACTGTTGATTAAATTTTAACGAAGAGTCACAGGAAGCAAATTTTAAAATTGCAACTGTATGTTTGTGATAATAAGAGCTCTGTCACTGCTGTCAGGGGCTACAATTGATGCAGGCCACAAAATCTCTTTATCCAACCAAAATGAGCCAGTGTTGCTTGATTTCATGTTTTTTTTTTTTTTTCAAACACAAGCCACAAACTGCTCATGAGCAATTTACAAGCCAAAAATTAGCCAGGATGGCTTTCCAGAGAATAGTTCTGAAGAAGATTGCAATAAAAGCAATATTCAAATATAAAACGAGGGAAAATAAGGATAAAAAAATTAATCAGGAAGAGCTGACATCCTTGAGACTCCTGGCAGCTGTAAATCAGCTTGGTTGGGGGACATTTCAGTGGAAGCCACCCATCGCTGTGCTCCAGTGGGGGTCCGGAGCTAGTGAGAACAATGCTGGGAAGCCGCACTCTGGACAAGGCAGGAGACACGCTGTGTTAGTGTCTCCACTGGGCAGTGCCCAGAGTCCCAAATGGAATTTACAGCTCGAGCTGCTTCCCTGCAGCCCACGGAGGAGGGTGGCCCTTCTCCGCAGGGCTGGGGCGCTCCCTCAGCTCGGCCAGGGGATCTCTGTGGGTCGTGTTCCCCCCTCCAAAGGGCACTGTGGATTTCCACGGAGAGGGGGCAGATGATGCTCCCACCGCTCCAGGGCGACCGAGGCGTTGGGACAGTGTTATAGCACAGGGTGGTAATTCCATCCACACTTGGTGGGGTTTGGGCCTGTGAGTATCTGGAAAAGCTGTCTCAGGGATGATCTTTAGTTTCTTTTCCTGTGTTTGGATGAAAAACAGACCTGCGGTCACTTCTGGTACCAGCGCTTTAAAGCCTTTCTTCAACTAACAGCAAAACTTTTAATCTTTCTAATATAGCATTGCAGAGAACAAACAAGTCTCTAATGCGAGCCCTGGGGTCTCTTGTGGGGAGATCCCGATAAAACACATGGCTTTCTGTTTTGGAAATACCCTCTGGTGGATTTGTCTCTCACCAGAGACAATGGTGAACTTTCAAAGTAAGCAGAGACATGGAAAAAAAAAATTGTAATTAAGACTGCAAGTGGTTGGCTTTTGTCACGGAATGCTAGAGAATATTATTTTTAAAGGTTAAAAATTAAACATCCCCCCCACCTCTGTGTTAGAGGCTGCTAATCAAATTTATTTGTCCAGATATTACTCTGTGCTGGGAATCCCTGCTTTGTGTGGTGTTTCACCTGGCTGTGTGTGAAACACTGGGATGTCCCCTGGCCCAGGATTTCCTGGGAGGCTGGAATATGAAAAGATTTTTGCCAGCTGGGCTGGCACATCTGACCTTTAATTGACCACTGCCAGCCCTGAATTAACATCTTTGTGACTGATCCCAAGTTTTTCTCATCTTTCCACATTTCCTGATGTTAAGATTGTTTAAAAACACTTGTTAAAGTTGCCTCTTACTGTTAAGTCTGCTGGGTCAGGGAAGGAGGAGGATTTTGTGTTGGGGCTGTGCTGGTGTGTGCTGGGTGACCAGTTCCTCCTTGTTGAGGACCTGCAGATGGTATTCTGTGGTTATATTCCTTCTGACCTCAGACCTCACACCTCAGTAATTCATCCCCTCTGGGGTCCTCATTCTATTTAAATACAATATATTGAGAGAGGAGGCAAGAGATGTCCAGAAGTGCATCCCTGGTCCCTTGTGTTACACCTGAGTGTGATGGGCACGAGCCAGGGCTGGGCAGAGAGGGAAAGGTTTGTGAGGTAAATCTGGCTCCTCACTCAGAGACTTTGCCCCATTGACCTCTTTGCAGTGGCCCATGTGCTGATTTACCTGAAGGACTTGGTGAGTGTTTGGGGTTGTGCTGTACCCACACATTGCAGTGGATCCTGTTTCTGCAGGTTTACCTGAGTCATAGGGTCATCATAGAATTCCAGAATGGTTTGGGTTGGAATATCTCATTAATATCTCATTCCACCTCCTGCCATGGGCAGGGACACCTTTCACTAGACCAGGTTGCTCCAAGCCCCATCCAACCTGGCCTTGGACACTCCCAGGGATGGGGCAGCCAGAGCTTCTCTGCCCAGCCTCTGCCAGGGCCTCACAGGGAAGAATTCCTTCCTGCAGTGCTCCCACCAGTCTGTGATGGTCTGTCCTCCTGTCCTTGGGACAGGAGATAAAAGAATAAAAAGAATAAAAAGAATTTCAGGTCCCCTTTAACTGAGCTTTTCTCCCCTGTGTTTTAAAGCAACGCTCCTTCCTAAAGCTGTAAAACACCAAGTAGGTTTTTTTCATCCCTTTCTAGGACCAATGATATTCCACTAATAGCCTTTTACATCTGCAAATCCTTCCCTGTAACTTGAAACACAGCCTTCAGCTTTGCCATGATGTAACTGGTCTATATATGGTTTAATTTACAGATTCATAATAAACATTTTAATGAAACAAGGGGGTTTCGCTAACTTAGATTGTTTTGTCTCCTGGGGTGAGGTTTTCAATCACTTTCCTTTAGTGATTGAAAGATGATGGATGCCACCCAGGTCTTTACCAGGGTACAAGGGCAAGCAATTTGTGCTTGGTGCTCAGTGACTGAAACAAAGGATTAATGTATTTTAAAGTTTTGGATGCTCCGGGTAATTCGTTTGTTGGCTGGCTCTGTACTGGCACTCCACAGAGTATGGGTGGGCAATTTTTCTAGCTGATTGTGAAGATAGAGATAAAGCTATATTTTATGAATTGCTGTTTCCAAGGTCATCTGGAAATTGAGCAGTTCATAAAACATATCTTTGTTCAAAGATATATTTGATTATATAAAATACGATCCCAGAATCAATTGGGTACAAACAAGATGTTGCCTTTAGGGTTGAAAACACATTGTTAGAGGCATGAAGAGCAGAAATTGTCGCTGCTGTCTTTGTGTGGCTATTGTTTTTGGTCTTAATAGGAACAGAATGAATGACATTTTTCCACCAGACCACTTATGCTCAACTATACCTCCAGGACAACTTCCTGGCCAAAAATATTCAAAACAAACAAACACAATAGCAATTCTGCTCCAATTACATTGTTTGCAAACCAGCTAGTGTTCATAGAGTACTAGGTTTGGCAAATCCAAGCACTTCAGCCCCTGGAATTTAATACTGGATATTTTTACATGAATTATTTGTAGCTGTTGTTCTATTCAGGTGAGTGCTTGAGTGGCCACGTGTATGGGCACCTCCAGCATTGCCATAAAAGCATTCCCCAGCTGTCTCAGCAATTTGGGTGAGAAGCCTGGGCATTGGGAAGACATCCTTGCCCAGTGGCCAGATGCTCATTGATTTCAATGGAGCTGAGATTTCAGCCTCAGGCTTTGGCCCAAATCATACACCAATTTCAAAACTTTCACTGGAAAGAAGAATAACTAAATTTTTAAGTGTGGGAAAGAGAAAGGCAGAGGAGGAGGAATATATCAGTTGCTCTTACATGTAAGTGGAGCCAGGATTTGTAAGAGGAGGGAGAACTTTCTGGCTTTGTGACACCTTTTCATAGAATCATTAAGGTTGGAAAAGCCCTCTAAGATCCCATGGTTTGAACTGCCAGAGGGATCCTTCAGAGAGCCTAAATCTGCAATCCTTGTAACTTTCCAGTCAGCTTTCTTTGATGATGGGAATGGTCATGGAAATCATGATTGTTGCATCTCACAGTTTTAAATAGTGTAGCTAATGCTGTGGATTGGTGTTCTTCTCCTCGCTGAGATAGAAGGCTACAGGAACCTAGTTAAGGGAAAAGAAACTTGTATGTTAGGGAAGATATGGAAGGAACAATGCAGTTGTTCTGGCTCCAGCAAGGCTTTCACGCTTCATTCCAACCCCAAGGCTGCAGATCTCAGTCTTTCCAGTATCTTCACGCTTCCAGTCATCCGTGTCCTTTCCACACTGCTGTCAGTCCTGTGAGTCAGCTGGGTGGATGTTCTCACAAGACCCTCTGGGACCTGGAGCAGCGACTCCTACATTGTCCTACTTGTGTCTGTGGCTGTCGAAGTGGCACCTCTCCCAGGATCACAGCGATGAGCCTCTGCCTGCTGCTGGTGCACTTCTGTGGGAAGGGCACAGCAGGAAGGTGCCTGCCAGACACAGTGAACATCACCTGTGTCCTTGGAAAGCTTTGGGTTATCAACCTTGCTGAAGCCTGTTCTTTGCAGTAACAGTGGGGGTGTAATGCCCAGCATGAGCCACATCATCTAGTGCTGGTTCCCACAGTGGTGTTCCTGCTATCTGAGGGTGGGCAGGCCCTGGCACAGGTTGCCCAGAGAAGCTGTGGCTGCCCCATCCCTGGAAGTGTCCAAGGGCAGGTTGGATGGGGCTTGGAGCAACCTGGGCTAGTGGAAGGTATTCTTGCCCATAGCAGTGGGTGGAACAAGATGAACTTTAAGGTCCCTTCCAACCTGAACCATTCTGTGGTTCCATGATTCTGTGATCACCGATCATAGAGAAATATGGCTATTTGTTAATTAAAGGACCTAATATTGGCTACAGCAAAATGCTGCCCACTGGAAATTTAAATCTGACATTGTGATTTACCTGCCATGTGCCCCTGCCCAGCACCCTGAGATCTGAGGGAGAACAGTGCCGTGAGAATGTCTGGCCGTCCTTTTGGCATAAACCAAACCAGAAGTTGCCTGAAGAATTAAGCATATTAGAGATGTTACATGATATTTAATGCTCCGGGTTTGGAGCGGGCACTGGCCGAGGCTGGTTTGGGGCTCTGTGTCAGTGGGACACCAAGGTTCTCTCCCGCAGGCTCTGGCCTGTGTGTGGTCTGGGGATGTTGTGTCCACCCATGCAATAAAGCCAGGGTTATTCTACAGCTTTGCTTAAATACAGGCATGTTACTTCCAGAGTCACTGGAGGGTCACAGGCTCTGAGGAGTTCTTCTGACCCTGCCACCAAGGAGGTGAACTCCATGTGGAGTCCCAGCTGCAGATGCCCCAGCCTGCCTTGGGGCACAGTAGGGACTGCCTTTTGCCCTCTCTATAAAAAACCTAGAAAAAAGGAAGGCAAACATAAGTGAAGCTTTTTTCAAGTGGATCCCATGTTTCTCTTCCTTCTGGCACAAGGGAGCTTTTTTCAGAGCAGGTCCCTCCTCTGACAGGTTGTCATTTGCAGCCGGTATTGAAATGTTCAAAGAGTCCAGGGGATCAGGAGCTGCTGTTGCTACTACTGAGGTTCAGGTTTGTCCCTTTGTCAAATAAAGGCCAAGTAAAACCCAGGACAAAGAAGCATCACCTCTGATTCAAACAGTGGACAGAAAACACACCAGAAGCAGTGGAACTGCCTCAGCCAAGAAGAGAGATGTATCAGCCCAGTGGAGAGCATGCTGATGCCAAAGACATGCCTGGTGACCCAACCTGCATGGTGATGCCTCGTGCCAGGAACATGTGCCCTTACCATGTAGCAGAGATGACAGAAATGGGAAAAATTCCTTTTGGTTCGGAGTCACTACCTTTGCAAATGTTTCTGTTCCAATCTGGAGCAACTGGAGGCTGCAAAGTGTTTCCCATGCAAAGATGAATTCTGAAGTTTTCCATCTGAGAGAACATCGACACTCTCCCATCTGAGGTGCCCTATGTGAAAGGGAAGACCTGTGCTCCTGTGGGTGAGACTTTGACCAGCAAAGTTGTGGGCATTTTCCAGCATGAGTTCAAGGAACAGCAGCCTCCAGATCTTGTCCTTCAGTGATAAGGATCCTGGAAGCCTCAAGGACTGTGCCTGTAGCATCCTTTGTGTGCCTGGATTTCTCTGTTGAGAACTGTGAGCTCAGACTCATGGAGACACTGATGGACCTGCAGCTTCTCCACCCCAGTGCAGCAGCCCAGAGGGTGAAAGCCCAGCACTGATGTGGAAGGGCTGTGTTGGGACCAATAAGAAGACTGAGAAACACAAAAGCCCATTTCCAGGAGAGCACCTGTGCACCTTCACTCCCCTTCTGACACAGGAGGGATGTCCTGACCTGAGGATTGCAGCCAGGGCGGCGGGGGGGGCGTGCAGAAAGCCATTGCTCTGATATGGGGGTGTCAAAGCATTGCCTGTGAGTTGTAGGCCTTAACTCTCTTTGCATCTCCTCCATTCCTGCGAGAAAACATTTTTCAGCCTTCCTTTTCCATGTCCAAGGGAATTCAAGCTACGTTGCCTTCTCCCTCAGCTGCTCAGAGATACACAGAAGGACCCTGTCCTTCCAGTTCTCCAGATCCACCTGTGTAAACTCTTTGCCACCCTCCACACTCCAGGCAGTGGCGGGGACCCTCCAGTGGTTCACACTGCACCCTTTGGAGGAGGTCAGGAGGATAAGCCACATCTCACTCCGTCAGAGCTGTCCAGAGATCCCAGATGTGTCTGTAGATTGTCTGCTCCGGACAAGTCCCCCATGGCTTGGGAAGCAGTGTCCATGTCTGGCAGTGCTGGCTGTTACAGAGTTCACAGAGCACCTTTCCCAGGATGACTGCTCCTGCTTTTTGCTGCTGAGGGGTTGTTTATGTAGGATGCTCTGTGGGTGGGATGTGGTTTTGTCACCGCTCCATTGTTGGACTCTGTTTGGGCACTGTGCCCGTGTATGATTAATGATGTTTTGAGCTGAGGCTCTGAGGTGCTTGCAGGCATATTGCAGGTACCAAAAGTAAAAGAGGTGTTGTTATCATCAAGGTACTTCAGTGTTATATCAAATGTAATCAGAAGTGAATTAATTAAAGCAGTGTGTACATGTAAGGCCTTTTATGGTGGAGGTTCAAACAACTCGTATCACGTAGCTTAGAGCTCAGTGGTTTAGACTTCTGTAACCCTCTTCTCCCCGTGAGAATGTGGTGACTTGGCAGCACAAACCTCTCCTGCACAAGTCTCTTGGTCAAACATATCTTTTATAACAGTTTAGGAAATCGATCTTGGCCCTGGCATGTTTTAGGGTTAATTCTTCTGGCTTGCACAGCTAGTGTAGGCTGGGATCTGACAGTTGCTGGGGTTTCATCTGACCTTGGAGTGAGCAAAAACCTGTAGAAAATCTGTATTTATGGCTGACCTCAGCTTTCTGCAGCACAACATTCCCTCAGTGTGGTTGTCTATTAGAAAAATTGCCTGGAATGCAGCTGGTCCTTCTCTCCAGCACCTCAGGTGTTGTGAGGCTGGTAATTCTTCACCCCAAGGAGAGGACAATCAAATTTGGATAAAGGAGGGGATGACAGGACTGCAAGGTGACCAGAGATACAGATCCCAAGCTGTACTTTCAGTCTGACAAGCACAGCCAAAACACTCCCCCCTGCTTTGGTGAATCCATAGGCAGGGGGAGCCCAGCTTGGAGGAGACCATGAGCTGGCATGTCAGTTCCATGAGATCCAGGTGATGAAAAGCTGAAACAGCAGCTTCAGGTCAGCCTGTACCAGGGTCATGGGGTGACCTGGATGACCCTGGGTCAGTGTTTTAGCTCTGGTCCCATCTGAGCAACAGTAACCTGTGAAGAAGAGGCTGGGAAGCTGGGAATTGATGGAAACATGGGGAAATTGGACCTGGACCCTGCTTGGTATACACCTGAGGCTGTTTTCCTGGGATAGTGTGTTATTTTGGTATGGATGAAGTTAGTGACTTTGTTTTCCCACTGTATTCAAAAAAGTACCAAGCAAAGAGGAGATTAAAATGACTCAAAATATTCAGAGGACTAAATAAACGGGGAACTTTTAAGATTCTCACATCTGTTTGAATGACACTCATGGTTTTCTGACCTGCAACTCTGTCATTTGGACAGGGCAGAGATGAGAAATGAGCCAAAAGCTGAAAATTAACTAAAATGTAAAACTTTGACATACTCCAGTATTAGCACTCTATGTGCTGCTTTGGCCTCTCATGCTGCTTTAGTTTACTGTTGGAAAAGGTTGAAAGGTGATTCAGTCGTAGTTTACAAGTACCTAAAAAGGGAAGGGGTTTCTGGTTGCTAGATGGGGTTCAAATTTACCAGAGAAAGGCAGAGAGAGATCTCTTGGCTGGAAGCCAAAGTTAGAGAAGTTCAGGCGATGAATAAGGGCTGCAGTTTAAACAATGCAAGTAAAAACCAGAGGATAGTCTTTGGCTGGAATTAAGCAGTCATCAGCAATTAATAGTTCTAAATGAGGGTTTCTGTGCTTTTCTGAAAGATGCAGGAATTATAAAGTGAGGCTTTCCAGTCCAGAGAAGCCCTTGCTGGAGACCAAGGCTGGGCTCCCCTTGTGACCAGAGCAAGGCTCTGGGTGCTGTGTCCCAGGTTTGGGGCTCTGCCTGCTCTTCCCACAGTGCTGTCCAAGCACAAGCCACACTGCAGAGCAGCAGTGAGGGCACAGATGTGCTGTGTGTCAGGGAGCACAGCCCTGCTTCTTTATGGAGAGGGATTTTCCCAGACACAGTGCAGAATATTTCTGGATTCCCCTTTCACTGCCCTGTCTGATTTGACTGGGGAATTATAGTCCATGAAGCGTGGCTTGGAGCTGAATGCATTGTCCCCTTTCCCTCCTATAGTGAGACACCAAATACATGCAGACTGAGGAGGAAAGTTCTCCTCCCTTTATCCAGGCAGGACTCTGCTGGAGGGATGGGATGCAATGTGTAAGTGTCAGATTCCCCTCTGCCACCCTGGGCATGTGTCTCTTTGGACCTGCCTGTTTAAGAATGTCCTGGAATCACCAGTGGCCAAGAGCAAAAAGTGCAAGAGGTGCAGAGATTTGGGTGAGATGTGATTCACATGGGTATGGAGAAACTGGGCAATAGACATCTTGGAAGATTTCTTGCCTGCCCTTACACAGTCTCCAGTTTCTCCTTTTGGGGGAGAGGGGCAGGGTTGACACACCTTTCTCTCAGGACATACCTCCTGCTTCATAATTCTGCAGAGCACAAGGCTGGGAATAACATGAAGCAGAAACACCCATGTCAAAGTCAGAACTTTCCCAGTCTTTAAAGCCTATGGATACTGTTGGCATGGGACAGGGTGACCTCGGGGTACAATAGAAACAACCTGACACACACGTTCAGACAGAATAAATATTTGATAGGGCCTATTTCTCTATGCCCCAAAATGACCCCTATAAAAGCAAGGTCCTGTTTGCTTTCCTGGCTCTCCATGCACAGTGTTCTGAGAAGAGACAAGCTCTCCTCTCCGTTCACTGCATTCCAGCTCTTCTGGGCAACCCATTTCCAGGCAAGGATCAGGGATACAGGCTTCACAAAACTCATGACACTTTGGGTTTTCACAAAATTCCTGAAACCTGGGGAAAGCTGAGATAATTTTTGGTCAGAAGCCTCTCTGTGTCAAAGCACAGTGACCTGGGAAGCAGTGCCAGATGTCAGTGTGCAACCTGCACTGATTGACCAAGTAATGTCCCTGTCCCATTAGAATCATGAAATGGTTTGGGTGGATCAATCTTAAAAAGCCTTAAAGCTCATCTCGTTCCACCTCCTGCCATGGGCAGGGACACCTTTCACTAGACAAGGTTGCCCCAAGCCCTGTCCAACCTGGCCTTCCAGGGATGGGGCAGGCACAGCTTCTCTGGGCAACCTGTGCCAGGGTCTCCCCACCCTAACAAGGAAGAATTTATTCTTGATATCTAATTTAAATCCACCCTCCTGCAGCTTAAAGTCATTCCCTTTCATCCTACCAAGCACAGGTACAGCCCTCCCCATCCTGTTGCCTGTGGCGTGGATTTTTAGGGAGCCTGCAGAGGGGCTTGGGCAGGAGAAAATAACTGGGAAGAATACTTTATTGTTGTGTCTATTTATTGTTTTTCCCTCAGTGCTTCCTTTGCACTCCTGAATCTTCAGTTTGCCCCTTTGCTGTGGCACCAGGGGGGCTGCAGTGGAGGGTCTGATGTGCTTTGGGATCAGACTTGCTGTGTTACCCACCCACAGCTCTGGGTTTGCCTTTCAGTCACTGTGAGCTTTGCTGGGCTAGTTCCTGTTACCCCAAACTGTTCCATTTCTGTCTGTATTTGAATCTCTCTGATTAAGGACGATTTGGCTTCTCATTCCCATGAGGAATATGAGAGTGTTCAGAACTCCCTACCACAAGAGCCTGATGATCACTGTGCTTTTTATCTCGTATAAGATCCCTTTGGGTGAAATAAGCCTTTAAATATCACCAACCTATGACAACTTGGCATGAAGAACAAGAAGAGACATACAAAGGTCTGTAAAACAGTGATTGCTCTAATAAACCCATCCAATTCCTCCACCTTTGAGTGCTCTGCCATATCACAAGATCAGAATGCGGGAGGCAATTAAAAGGTGGTTTATGCATGTTAGACAGAGGAAATGCTCACTCTGTAACTCATCTAAGATGAGGAAATCATTGGTACCAATATTCTCAAGGCAAAACCAGCAAGTTGCTGTTTTCTTTTTTAAGGTTAACACTGAGAGTGCAAAAAAGGAGCTAGAAGAGTGCAGAGCTGTCAGTTGAAAGAAAAATTGCAAGCGTGATAATCCTTTCTTGTCAGGTTTAATATAAAGCCTGGCAGAGATTGATAAGAAGTGTCTCCCTCTCTGTCTGATGTTCCAGGTGCATGGTAAAAATCATCTCTCTGAAACACCCACATACAGAGCCAGGCCCCGGACTGGAAAGGCTGCTGGCCAGCCTGACACTGCTGGCTTAAGACCATTTTAAATACCTATATTTTTTCACTTTTCTGCTTGCAGCCTGGAGAATGGCTGCCCTTTCCCTTCTCATCCTCTATACACGCAGGTTTTTATTGCAGCCCCTCTCAGTACTGCTGAGCCTGCTGCGCTGAATGACTGTAGGTCTTTGCAGCAGGCATGGGACATCCATGACACATTGCTGGGGAACAGGGGACCTCTCCCTGTGACCTCTCTCTGCTCTTTCTGCAGCAGAGCATTCTGGCTGGGGCTGGTGGGGCTGGGGAAACCTCAGAGGTCGTGTAGGTGTTGGAAATCATCATCAGCAATGACAGGGTGCAGCAGAACATAGTCTCTGAAGAGCTTGGTGGGCAAGCCTGGAGAGACCAGCAAAGTCTTGCTCTGGCAGGAGATATGGGAGTCCTGCCTGTGTAGGCAGGGGCAGCTGTGGAGCCATCAAGGCTGGTCATGTGGAACCCCCAGACCCAGGAGCTCCCTCTGTTCCCCACATGGACATCCCTGACTCCCTGTTGCTTCCCTGC
The DNA here is from genome assembly GCA_013400415.1 of Scytalopus superciliaris. Taxonomy (NCBI): domain Eukaryota; kingdom Metazoa; phylum Chordata; class Aves; order Passeriformes; family Rhinocryptidae; genus Scytalopus; species Scytalopus superciliaris. The sequence continues at coordinate 359,120 of VXBX01004055.1, forward strand.
CTGTGCTGGTTTCCCCTGGGCACCCTCTCTCCATCCTCACGTAGCTGGGGGCAGAAGGTGCTTTTCCCAGGGGAGGGGGCTGGGTGGGCTCCCTCTGTGTGTGGCAGGTTTTGCAGTGTCTCATTTCTCTTCTTGCAGCTGTTCCTCCCAAGCTGAAGAAACTGAAAAGCCCGAACGTTCACGTCGGTGAGAAGATTTCCCTGAAATGTGAGGCGACTGCTGGAAACCCTCAGCCATCCTACAAATGGTTTAAAGATGGCAAAGAGCTGAAGAAGAGCAAAGACATCCGGATCAAGTATGGGAATGGGAAGTAAGTATGACATGGGGCTGTTCTGCCTCTGCTCACTGAGTGTCTGGGACCAGGGACTGTCTGGCTGGGGGTGCTGCTGCTCTCCCCAGGTCACTGCTGAGCAGCACTGAGGGGCTTCCTCAGAGCCACAGGCCCATGCTCAGCACTTTTACCATGCCTGGCAGAGTGAGCAAGATTCCCAGTGCCCTCAGAGAGTGGTGGAGAGAGGAGCAGGGTGTGCACAGGGTAGGTGGGGCTCTCCTTGGGTAAGAATGTCATTGGGTATCTGAGAGAGGTGCCCAGCGACCTGGGGAGACAAGGCTTTCCCTTGCTGGCTGTAGGTTGGTTGTAGGCAGCTCAGGTTACCTGGGGGGACTCCTGCTCTGGGATTAAGGGGTTGGATGCAGAAGTTATCCAAACTCAGCAGTCACTTCACCACCCACCCACAGGCCTGTGGGAGGAATTGGTTTGTTCTCTTCTGAATTTAGGTGGACACAGAAACATCTAAGGCACCTACAAGGGTCACAGAATCACAGAACAGTTGGGGTTGGAAGGGACCTCTGGAGATCATCCAGTTCAAACCCCCTGCTAAGGCATGGTCAGCTGGAGCAGGTTACACAGGAATGTGTCCAGGTGGGTTTAGAATGTCTCCAGAGAGGGAGACTCCATGACCTCCCTGGACAGTCTGGTCCAGTGCTCTGCCACCCTCAATGTGAAGAAGTTCTTTCTCATGTTGAGGTGGAAGTTCTTTTGTTATAACTGGTGGCCATTACTCCTTGTCCAGTTGCTGGGCACCACTGAAAAGAGTCTGGCACCATCCTATTGACACCCCTTGGAGATATTTCTATGGACTGATGAGATTTCCTCTAAGCTTTCTCTTTTCTGGACTATCCAGAACTGAGATGAAAAGGTCTATCACAATACCGTCCGATCAGGGGCACAGTCACATGTGGAGACCTTGTTTCATGTAAATCCTTGGATTGCTGCATCCAGGAAAAGCTCCATCATGGCTGCTCCAAACTCCCCAAGCAAACAAAGCTCCTGGGTGGCTTCTCTCAGTGTGTCACTCTCAGAACCACCTAATTCAAGCAGTGCTAGAACACCAGGAGAAAGAGGTCCCAGTGACTAAGCTAAGGGGTTCTCACTGAGAATTGATTTAAAAGGGTCCATGTTGATAGTTTCCAAGGCCAAATATGATGCATCTTAATTTTATCCCATAATCATGACTATGCTTATATTCATATATCCTGACCTGTCCAGCAACTGCCTGGCCCTTTGGAAAACTTGAAACTAATTCTTTGCTAACATTTATTATATCTGAGTGTGAGAAAAGTAGCTCATTATGGACATGATAGTGTAGCAATTTTTAAAATTAAAAGCCACTAAAAAAATCAGTTAGGGGCAATTGCTCTAATTTAATTTCAGTTCTGTTGGGTTTGATTTCAGAGTCACAGCCAAGATGGTCGACCTCCTTCATAATATCTCTAGGATTTGTGCCTGTGTTGGGGTGAGGCAGAGGTGGTCAGTGCTAGAAGCACCAGCAGATCCAGGATAACTGGATGCTGTCTGCTCAGCAAGGACTGGCTGGGCTTGCAGACAGCAGAGTTAGGGCATAGCTGTGCCTGTCTCTCTCCTCTGCTGCCTTCAGTGTTTTTGTGACCCTTGTCAGCCTCATGGCCTTGCTTGTTTACTGATGGGGTCTGGAGCTGGGATGCCCTGGAGAAATGTCTGCACCACCCGCCGTAGCCTGGCGTGGGAAGGCTGTCCATCCCATGCGGACACTGCATCCCTGCGGGCAGGCAGGGGTGTCGGGGACACGATTCCCTCAGAGCTGGAGAGCAACCAGCCCCACACCAAACGCCCAGCACAACTCTCTGGGGAGGGATCCTCTCACAGCACCTCCCTGCTGTGTTCTCAGATATCCCAGTCCTTCCTTGCCTCCTGGCACGCCGTGTCCAGCACAGAGCAGGGACAGGAGGGCATCCCACCCACAGCGGTGCAGGGGGGACACGCACTCCCTGAGCCAGGGACAGAAACATATGGAAGAAGGTTGATCCTCTTTCCTCAGGACACTGTTTGTCAAGTCATAATTTTGCGTTTTCCAGTTTCCATGGCAACACGTTGGCTCTCAGCCTTCCAGTGACAGGACAAAGATGTGTGTGTGTGCTGGAAGGGCTTCCTGCTGGCAAAACAAGCCAAGGAAAAACATTTTAAGGAAAGCCGAGCACCTGCCTCCTGCAGTGTCTGGGGCTCCACCAGCAGCAAAGGTGTGAGCCCAGAGCATGCCTAGAATCACTTCCCATCCCATTTTTCTGCTCCCTGATGCCATTAAAATGTGCTACTCAGTGGAGGGATTACCTGCCTTATGCTGGAACCAGGCTATGGAGACTGGGTCCAAGCAGCTGTTGAGCAGGGACAAGAGGAAATGGCCTCAAGTTGCACCAAGGGAGGGGAGTGTTAAGTTGAATATTAAGGAAAATTTCTTCACCAAAGTGGTGACCAGGAATTGGAAGAGGCTGCCCAGGGAAGTGGTGGAATCACCATCCCTGGAAGTGTTCAAAAAATGTGTAGGTGTGGCACTTGGGGACAGGGGTTAGTGGTGGCCTTGGCAGTGATGGGTTAATGGTTGGACTTGATGGTCTCGGAGGTCTTTTCCAACCTCAATGATTCTGTGGTTCTGTGGGACAGTTCTGAGATGATAACCCCTTGCTGAGCATTTGGCTCTTGTTAAGCAGTCAGCAGTGCAGGAACACTTCTCCAAGCAGGTCTGTGCACACCTGGTCTGGCATTCCCACCTTTCTTGAGTGTCCACTGGCATTGGACCTGCCTCCTGGTCTTGACTGCATGGAGCAAACATTACAAATTGCTCCGTGCAGGCTGAAGGTCCAGGTAGCTCTTGTGACTTTGATGTCTGCATTATGTAGTTGGTGGGGCCAGGTTTAATAGAGGGACATGGGATATAGGTGTAAATCATTACTTCCAGCACGTTAGGAGAGGACTCCAGGGAAGGATAAGCATCCTAAACTAAAGCTCTGAAAGAAAGTCTTACTCTATGATGATTAATTCAGGAATAATGGGGTTTATACTTCCGGCTCCGCTTAAGAGATAACACTGGTCTCCAGATTATCCTCTGGGCTTCCTTTCAGTTCAGAGTAGAGTGGGGGTTCCAGGGGGCCAGAAATGAAACACTGAGGAGGAACGTCCATAGACAAGACAAAAAGCTTCTCAGGCTATGCAAGACCTGGCCACGTGCACAGGATCATTTCTTCAAAAGTGTGGTCCAAAGACTAGATAATTTTCTGCTGGAGCCAGGCAAAAGGAGCCCTCCAGGATGCAGAGGCATTGTCCATGGTGTTTCCCTTGGCCCTGTGAGTCCCTGGAAGAGCTGGGCACAGCTCTGCATTGCAATCTGTCTGCAACTCTGTGACCTTTAGCATGCAGAGCTGTGGGGTGGGAGACAAGAAGAGCACGGTTCCCCTCTGTGACTCATTCCTGGCTTTCCTCCCTGGGTGTTTAAAGAGCCTTGAGGTCTCCAGAAGGCGTGACTGAAGCCCTTTTATTTTATGATCAGGTTTTCGTCTGATCCCTAGAATATGAGATCTCTTTAAAAATGAGGGATGTATGCGTTGTAAGGAGGAGAGGAGCATTTAACTGCATGTCAGCACTTTACCTTTTCCATCAATCATCTTTCCTCTTGTTTTTAAACATCGGCAAAACTTCTGGTGCCATCAGGCAAAGGAGTCAGGTTCTTTTTTTTTTCAATGGATATTTGCTGGAGGGAGGGGAACAATTCTGATTCCTCCTTTCTGAACTGCATGTTCCATCTGTAATTAGTGACAGGCTGGGGCAAGTCTGGCTTGCACGAAGGGGAAACTTCTCTTTAAGGTGGAAGAAATTATTGGCAGGAATTTTATCTCCATCTCAATTTGAATAAAAGACAGTTGATGGGGAACCTAGAGAAATTACCCAGAAAGAATTGCCTGTGGTAGTGGAAGTGCAGCCTAGTGAGTGGCTTTCCCTCTGAGCTGCCAAAGTGATGCCGTTTTCAGCTGAGTGTGCCTGTGATCTGATGGAGGCCACCAGCTCCCATGAAGTTCATCTGGGTTTTGACTCTCTGACTAACCTGGCAAACGGTCAAATGCCAGCTGTGGAGAAAGGCAAGGGAGTTTCTGTTTGCGGAGGTGTAGAGAACCTCCCCCACTTGGAGCTGTGCTCAAGGCTCAGCCTGGGACACGTAGATCTTCAGCTGGAGCTCCTCAAGCTGTGGCTGTCCTTACAGCCCCTTCTCTTTGTGTGCTCTTTTACCAAGGGAGATTGCTGGGGTGATGAAGTAGGCGAATCATTAGGTTGGAGAGGGTTGGCGGTTCAGTTTGGGACAGGCTGACCATATGACTTCCCTTGGGAGTAGTGTCCTACTTTCAGTATCACCAGGAATCCCTATTGTTAGCCTGTAAGTGGAGCCAAGGGATACCCTCCTCTCCTGTTTCTGTACAGTAGTCCCTCAGGCCATGCCAGTTGGAGCAGATTCATTGCTGGGGTCTTCCTTGTGGGGCTCCCAGTTGTAGATTATTCCCCACCCACAATGAATGGGGCTGTGGTCTTCCCTGTACAGCTCACTGCACTGGAATGAAGGCAAAAAAAATAATAATGCCAAAGCAGCAGGGGAAAGAGAGTGCCAATAAAGATAAATGATTTCCTAATTAAGCCTGGAGACAAGGAGGGGCAAAGAGGACTGTTGAAGCCTTGTGGGAGCCAGAGTGAACCCAAGCAGGCTATACCACCACTCTGGCAGGGGTCTTTGGGCTGACATTTTTAAACAAAGGGAAAAGCTCATTTGACAATGGATCTTGCAAGAGCAATTCCAGATGCCTTGAAGCGAAGGCTCTTCTCAAGCACCGGTGTTGTTATAATCACCAGGGGAGCTGCTGCCTTGCTAACTCTCACGATGTCATTATGAGTCTCCGATATTTGGGATTTGGTTTTAGCTGCTGAAGGCACTTTATTGGAGGGGGGGTGTGAAGGAGAGAATCTCCTTTGTTTGTCTGTTTGTTGTTTTAGAGGAGATGATGGACATCATTCTTGGCCAATGCACCTGGGACTGAAACAGGGAATTTGAGAACTGAAAGGAGAAGCAGTTGGGTCTTGAGCTCGAACAATCCACAGACTTTGCAAGTTGAGGCTGCTGAGAGAGTCAGGGAGGGGACATTTAATCAAACTTGACTCAGTTATAGTTGCTAACAAGTTATGGTCAGTTGTTGGGCTGTGTCAGCTGATGGTGCGTGCAAACATAGAGGTGGAAGGAGCTCTATTTGCCTGAAATTTTGTGTGGTTTTCACAGGGATGTTGGCTACTTAAAACAAAAATAAAAGTCTTTCCCTGCAGACCTTTGCCCACCGCAGTTGCAAAATGCCACAGATTAGTCTGAGGCCCTCATTGAGACAGGAGCTGAAAACCCATTCATCCCATTCACGTTAAAAGGCTGTGCCTTAGGGAGGACAGCTGGAGTGAGGGCTGAGGCTGATGGCAGTTCATGTGAGACAGCACATCATATACCTGCAGGCATGAATTAGCCAGGTTGCCCTTGCACTTCATGGATCAGACACTGGTGACGATCTGACATGTACCAGCTGCAGAAAAATAACTCGACGAGAAAAGAATTACGTGCATCCCAAAGGCTCCAAACTCTGACAGGAGACTCAAAACTGTAACTAAATCTCTTGTTGTGTACCACCACAGTGATCCTTCACAGGGGCTTTGGAGGGGTAGTTCCCTGACCATTTGAAGGTGCCACCCCTTTCCCATGTTCTCTGTTTCACAAAATACTCTTGCCTGATCTGAGTATTTGCAGCCTGACTCTGCTCACCTCCATTCCTGGGCTCCTCCCAGGACTACCCCCTGCACATCAGCTTTTAGTAAGGCACCTCTCTCTTCCTCCTCCCTTGATTCTTTATAATTGATATGCTTTGCTTTAAAGGTCCTCCTGGGCCTTTCTCCCCCTTTTCTGGCAATCCCTGAAGTTTTGGTTCTGCCTCTGAGTTGACCAGAATATCAGTCTCCATCTGATATGTGATATGCTTCCAAATTAGGATCTCTGTGCCTTCTCCTCAGCAGCACTGGCCCTCTCTTCCCTCCCCACCACAGAACTAGCTTGTGGTTTGGTTGCTGAGATAGCAAGGTCTGGGCACCATGTGGGGGTCTTGTCTCTGTCATGAGGTCAGACACTTTGGTGCTGGAAAGTCCCTGGTTCTTGGGAAGCCATTAGAACCCTCCTGTGTGAGATCACAGGAAGCAGGGAAAGAACCTGCTCTGAGCTGGCCTCAGAGTGCTGCCCCAGGATCTGCAATTTCTCTAAGAAATTCCAATCCTGGCATTGGGGTTGGAGGAAATATTTGTGGGATGGATCGATTGCCTTGAATTCCAGGAGAGGCAATACACTGACATCATGTCAGTGCCTCAACCTGAACCCAAAACTCCTCTTCTACGCATTCTATTGATGTCACACCCTGGCAGGTGCCACAGCCTGGCCTGGCACAAAGACCAGCAGCACACAGGGGTTTGCCTCTCCACAGAACGGACACAAAGTTCATTCCAGGGACTGGTGTGTCACTCCCTCTGCTGCCCTGCACCCCTTCCCATTGTTGGAACACCCATGGCTGTCCAGTGATGCGGCCCCAGGCTGATTTGAGGCTGGAGGGGGGTTGCACAAGTGACCCTGCTCTTTGGAGTGTTCTTATCGATCTTCTCCCCTTTTGTTGACACTGCCCGACCCAGAAGTGACTCCAGCTCTGAGCCCAGTGTCAGTGTCAGCTCTGCAGAGTGAGGACTGCTCAAGTCTTCCTCTTAAAATCAGCCTGTCCCAAGCGTGGGCACAGAGAGACCACAGCACTGCTGAGCAGAGAAGGGGCAAATCTGCTTTTCAGGTTAGAACAGCACTTTAATGTTGGGGGACAGGGGTAGGAGAGAGCAGGCAGAGGGGATCAGGGGATGGATGGTCCTGTCCTGGGCACCACAAGTACTTTAACTGTTCCCCACTGTCCCAGCAAGTCATACACAGAGTGGGGCAGATGATGGTGTGAGGGGAGGAGGAAGGAATCCTTTGTCCACTGCACAAAGGGTGGTGGCCCAGCTGAAAGCTTCAAACCTTCCTGCGCTTACCCCTTTTATTTGATTGCTTTGCTTGAGGGTGTTTTTGCCCCCTTTCCCGTTTGCTCTTTCTGTAGCTAATCCTGAGCTGGCCAGATCATGCTCTGGAGCACACAGTAGCCAGCATGGGACACTAGTTTTTCCCCAGTACTGCAAGTCCAGCCGTCTTACCCAGCTATGCTGTGCTCTGCTTAGGACAGCTGAAAGACAAAGAAGAGATTGGGGTGGCTTCCACAGGGATGGCTGTTCAAGGGAGAGGATGCTCCTGGCTGCTCCTGCCCTGCTGGACAGAGGGGCTTTGCCATGGCCATGCCCACACTGTCTGTGCATTGCAGTGATCCCTTCTGCCTGATTTTTTCCCACTGAGTGTTGGGGAAGATAAACGTGTTCCCTGAGAGCCGCTGCTCCAGCTGGTGGGGCTGCCCGCTGTTTGATGACTGCTGGACAACACTTGTGGATTATAACCTGGATACTCTGGATCCTCTTGCCAATCATTAACCTGCTCTCCCAGGGCAAACGGAGCCTGGTGCAGAGTGCCAGGACAGCCCGTAGGCACCAATTAAATCTCTGGCAGGAGGTAAGCAGGGCACACATTACAGCCATTGCTGGCCTTCCTGCTCCAGGCATTGCCAGTGTGCTTCCTGCCACCGGCTCTCCGAGCAAACAGAGGGGAATGCAGTTAATGGGTAACCACACTAGTGCATCCAGCTTGTCCTTTGCAAGGGTCATGTTTGGGAATTTCCTTTTCCTAGGGTTTCAGGTGTGTTTACTATGTGCAGTGCTCTTCATTGACAATTTCGGGGCTGCGTGTGGTGTAGTCGCCAAATCTTCTTCATCAGCTAATTCCTTAACTTCTTCATTACTTATGCATTAGCTACCCTGTTTTTAGAAGACTAATAAAATACTACAACAGTAGTAATCCTAGAGCTATTCTTGCCCGTAACGATGCAGAAGTGGCTGAACTCTCACAGGGAACACGGAGCCCTCAGTGTAGGTGTCTTGGAGGCAGCTCATGGCAGCTGCTCTCCTGCTCCCACGCTCTGACATGAATGGCTTTGCAAGGAGATGACCTGGGAAAACAGCCTCATTTCCACTTGGCAGTAGGTAAGAGGAGAAAAATGATTCAAGCTTGACCAAAGTGCTGGTGGGAACATGACTGCTGTCATGAGAAGCTCCTCCTTGGCTGAGTTGCAGGGCCTGTTTCTCCTCTCACTGCTCTGGAAGCCTCGGGGCCCAAGCTCACATTTAGATGTCTAACTCTGAGATGTCTAAATTACAGTCAGTGAGGCCACCCTTCCTGGCCAGAATTTGCCAGGATCTTTGTGTAGGTCCTGGCCAAGGGCTGATCTCCCTGTTTCCCATTGTAGTCTGGAGATTGGCACTGCAGAGGGTGATTTACTCATCCCTCCAAACTGCCCTCTGGGGGACTCTTTTCTCTTGGCCAGAAAGGTATTTTGAGGGATCTTCTTTTGGCCAGGCTGAAGGTCTCCTTGTGAATCCTATCCCTCAGAGCTTGCAGACAGCATATTCCCCATGGCTCATCCCTCCACTGGCACTACAGGAGATAATTAGTGAGTGGCTAAATCATATGTGCTGAGGGTCAGGAAAGACAATAAGGCAGATTTTCCCCCGGAGTAAAGAGATGTCAACAGAGTTGCACTGCAGTGAAATGATGGGATCTGTCAGTGACCCTGGCCCTTTCACTGAGCAAACAGCCCGGGGCAGTGCCTTCCTCCAGAAGAATGGCATCCTTGTGAACAACACGTAGGGCTCTCCCAGAGATTGCTGTCCCCAGGAGACACACTGCCCAGGAGGCTTCATCCCAAACTCCTGGCCACAGCATGATTCCTCAGGCACTGCTACTTGGTGTTTCTGTAAAATCATCCCCCAACCCTCATGAGAACAAAGTACCTGCCCTTGGGGGCAGCAGGAGGAAAAGCAGGACCTTGAAGAAAGGATTTCCAAAGGAGTGTTGAGATATTTCAGTAGCACTTGGAGATAGCAAAATAGAACAGAGGCAGACTGGTTGCCTTTGGCACACACAGATCAAGGAAGGGCCAGTCTCTTTGACATCCTTCAGCTCAGTTCTTCCAGTGCACAGGCCTTACCCATGTTAATTTAAAGGCCCTTGGCTAACACTGTGAAGGAAGGTGTCTCTCGGGCTGTTTCAGTGCCTCCCAGAATAGCGACATTCTCTTTTCAGTGGCGATGCTCCACATTAAAGCTGATCTATATCTCTGCCCTTCATCTCTTGTCCCCCAAGTCTGTTACCTGGCATTATACAGCACAGTATGGAGACCAAGAGTGGCCACACCACGGACCTGGGGTATCAACAGCAAGAAAAAGCTCTTGATTTTTCAAGGGGATCTTACAATCCAGGAGAATTCCAACAAACTGTGTTGGTAAATATAAATAAGTTCTTTTGACAGTACAAGCCATGTGCATTAAAATAAAATAATCCCCTTTGGTTTCACCTTGATGCTGCTATGCTCTAAATGCCAACATCACTCTTTATTCTGCTCACATTCCTCTCCAGTTCCAGGTAAAAGATCAAACGTCTCTCACCCTATTCTTGGAGATGAATCTGTCAAGTGTGGCCCCTTTCATTAGCCTTTTCTGTCACTGATAACTCCTTAATTCGTATCTTTGGGACTAAAACCCCTTTATCTGTAAGAGATCACATTCCTAGGTGTTATTTTAATGCTGTAGCGGACCTTTCCAGTTGCTACACCTGGTGAAACGTGCTGTGGATTGAGACTGTGATGCAGCTAATTATGAGTAGAACATCTTCCCTCCAGCAGCTGAAGGCAGAGTGTCCATTAATGCTTTCAGCTCTGCACTGGCAGAGCCTGAGTGTGCTGGCGTGCCAGGGGGGTGTTTTCTCTGGCCTCTGAGTTAGAACCTCACTCTTCCAAGCTGCTTTCAGCACATGCTGCCTGCATCTCTGCTCTGTGTGGCAGCAAGAGCTGCAGCCTGTCCGAGGGGCGGTTCGTAAAACAAATGGTGTGTTCTGGCAAAGAGGGTTGAGACAGCTGGAAGAAAGTAATGGCTGGGCTGGGGGCAGTCTTGGAATTGCATGTTGTACTTCCAGGAGCCATCTCACCCCTTTGATGAGCATTTCCACACCTGCCTTTGTGCAGGGAGTTGGGAACAAGGTCCTGAACAGGGCACTACAGACCAGCAGAACCCACACCCACCGTACATCCCAGGAAGGTGCAGGAACCAACTGTGGCAAGAGGCACTGGACGCCCTTAAATGCTTTGTTGTCTCTTGGGTGCTGCTTGACTCCTAAGGCAGCACAGCAGTGAGGGCCACAATGCTCAGGGCTCTCTAAGAGAACATTCAGAGAAGGGTATGGTGCTGGGAGTCAAGGCAGCTTTGCACCACTCTCTTCTTTAGGCAGCCAGGTTGGAATGTGGTGGCCCAAGTAACTGCACAAATGGATTAGGGGAGACCTACAATGAGAGGGATTCAAGAGGTCTTTGCACACTGTCAGCATTCATTTTAAAACTGCAGCACATGTGGCCCCGACTCGTGCAATTGAACACTTGACCGCATCCTGTAAAACGGGGCAGTGCCTCTATCCTGGGAGCTCTACCAAGTTGTCTCCAAGTGCTTTTAATTTACTAATATAACTAGTGAGATGTTCATGCTGTGTCCTTGTGCCGTGCCTCCCAGGAGAACAGCTTGTCAGGGTGTTAAAAAGATTCCAGTGTGCTTCTGTGAAGGACTTCCTATGGATGATGATTTGCACAGCCCAGAGAAAAGTCCTTCTCGGATGACACGTGTAACATTGCAAGTATGTCCAAGGCTAATGGTTATTTTCCACATAAATGGAATATTTTTTTTTTGCCTTCAGCGACACAGGCCACTGGGACCTCTTTCTAAAGCTGTCAGTGCTTCCAAGTCTCTAAATAAAAGCAACTGTGTCACACAGACCTGAGGTAAAACCTTGGGGTGGAAAACAGAGAGGAGACGTTCTCATGAGAAGAGCAGACAGGGTGGGTTTTGATAAGACGGCTAAAAATGAAGGAAATGTAGTAAACCAGAAGAACTCATGTGGGAGCCCCACTGCGGTCTCATGAGCGGCATTCAATGCATGTTGAAGGCTCCTATAGATCTCTGCTAAACTAGGCAACAAAAGGTTTTGCCTATTAGTCAGAGACATCCCAGGAATGAGTCACAGCCAGTGGGAAAGGCCTTCCCGCAGCGCCGCAGAGCTCTGCCGCAGAGCCTCTCCCTCTGCCACCGACAGCAGCACAGGCTCTCAGGTGACACCTAAAATCATCACACACACCCTCTCCTGCTCTTTCGAGGCACTTCTGGCTGGTGACATGAGTGTGTGCAGCTCAGCCCCACATGTTTGTAGTCCATTGGAGTGGGTGTATTTAGGGGAGACAGACCCAGATGAAGCTACCAGCTCTGTCCAGGGCAAATCCCAGGGGGTGGATTTGCAGGCTGGAGAGGGATGAGTCCCCCTGGAGCCCGTGTGTGTTTGCATGGAGTGCGTGTGAAGCACCAGATTGCTCGGCATTGCTGCTGAGGAAGGTGCAGAACATGCATCTCCTCTCCACATCTCCATCCAGCAGACAGATCCCATCAGTCAAGGGGCTTTTCTCCAGGACACACAGTCTATAATGGGATGCTGGGACTCTTCAGCTCAACCCCTCACCAGACATTTCTGTGTAAATGAGAGCAGGTGTCAGACCAAACCACCCAACACATCGAGAGCAGTGGGTTCAGAGGGAGATGTTCATTTAGGAAATCCTGGGAAGGCACTTGTCCAAATCCTGTCCAGGCCTATTGAGCTTGTGAGGTCAGGCAGCCCACCCTCTCAAGCAGGGTGACCCTCCAGGCAGCATCCCAGAGCCAGGAATGGTTGTCAGTTCATGAGGGTGGTTAGCAGTCGAGTAAGAAATGTCTGCTGTACTTTTCAACAGAAAGATTTCCAGACTGCAGTTCAACAAGGTGAAGCTGGAAGATGCTGGGGAGTACAGCTGCGAAGCCGAGAACGTTTTAGGGAAAGACACCGCAAAAGGCAGCCTGAATGTGAAAAGTGGTAAGTGAAGAAGCCAGCAAATGTCTCGAGCTGTCTGCCATTCCACAGAGAGTGGGAGGTTCTGCACATGGTCTGTCTTGTATTTTGTTTCATGCTTTCAGGATATCGAGTAAAACAATCTCGGGAGATAAGAAAAATGCAGCTTAGCATAAATGTTTATCTTTGTTATCTGTCACTGGCAATGTGGTTAATTTACATTTTAAATAAACTTACGGGTCGATGTATTTTTTTAAAAAGGGTTAAGGAGGAAAGAAAGCTCGTGGGCTTGATGTTTTCATTTTTTAAAGAATTTCTGAGAAGCAAAACTCACCAGAAGACAAGTAATTAGACCATAACTTTGTGATGAGTGAAGTTGCTTCTGGTTTTCATCCTAGAATATGTGCTCCATCTCTTAGAGCACAGCGGATGGAGTCTGAGGTTAGGTGGTTTTATTATTATCTTGGTCATAGTAATTATATTGCTTAACAGGATGGTTTGGATGCACCCTCCGGCTCAGAAAGTCCCTACAGTGGCTGCCAGAAGCTGGGAGGGCACAACTAGGGAGGGGATGACTCTCTTTCCTAAGCTCTTCCTCCTGCCATTCACAACTGGCCACCGTGGCAGCTTTTGCTCTGGGCTCTGAGCTCTGAGCTCCGTAGCCCTTTGCTGGGATCCAGTTTTTGTGCTCTCAGTAGCTTCTCCTGCTGCTTTCTGGTGGTGTTTTGTCCCTTAACCTCTGCCTCAGCAGTGCTTGCCATCCTGAATCTTTTCCTCAGTGAAGCTGCAGTATATGGAGCCTCCCCTTGGTTATTCTGCCTGTACAATCCCGGTGCTTTCAGGGTCTGGAGGAAGATTATCCATGCTCAGCCCTCCCTGCCTGAATGCTCCATGTCTGTGAAGTCAGCCCTGCTGCTCTGCTGGATTTATTTCTGATTGTGATTGGGAAAATGTCCCAAGAAAGTAACTGAGGCAGTGTTTTCCTTTTTTTTTTTTTGCCTCATGCCCTGGCTGTCCCATCACCACATCAACAGGCAGCAATTCTCAGGTTCCCTGAGAATTCCCTCCACAGGAAGACAAGCTGTGTGACAAGGACCACTCACAGCAGGGATGAGGACACAGCTGAGTTGCCCAGAAATGCGTTGAGACCTGAAACAAAAGACACGCAAAGATCTGGCCTCCACCTTTTCCTAGTGGGAGCTGCAGGCTGCAAAAGTGCTGCAGATTCAGTGTATTCCCTGCCTGGATTGATCCATTTTCTCATCTGCCTTGCCCCTGTGCCCTTGGCTGGCTGCTCAGCTGCAATGCACACCTTGCTGCTGTTTGCAAGCACCTGCCAGGACAGCAGTGCCAGTTGTAGCCCCCTGCAAAGGTGGCCAAGATGATGGTGGTCACTGGGGTCTTTTGCAGCCCTGCCACCCCTCTTTGCACTCTTTATTTCTCCTTCCTCTGGAGCTACCCAGAGCTGAGCAGCTTTCATCTGTGCACAGGCGTGTGCTGTCCTGGAGTTTTCCTCTTCCCTTAAGTCTAGGCCTACTTGGGATCTCAACAGCTTTTCTCAGTTCTTGCAAGCTCCCTTCTTCTGTGGTACCTTTCAGTAGAATCTGAATCTGAATCCACACATGTGTTGTCACCTGTCCCTTCTTCCCCTGGCTCCTTAGCACTGATCCTGCTGTGGCTGAGCCTTAGCACACTTCTGTGAAGTTCTTAGCAGTTTATAACAATTAATTAGAGCTATTAATCAGAGTTGGCCTTCTCTCGAGCCTTCCCCTTCTTCCCAGAAGCACACTCTACTATTCCCATGTGTTCTGTTGCTTTATATCCTGCTCCTTTGCAGCTTGTTCTGCCCTTGGTGCATCAGCCTGGCCTGGGCAGGCTGGCTGGGACTGGTGCTCTGGGGTCAGATGCTGGAAGCACACTCTCTGACCTGCCAGCAGTGGTTTTGGAGGTCCTGTGATGTTGCTGTGATACAGGAGGGTGAATCCAGGGCGGGGGAAAAGTCCTGAGCTAACACCATGTCTTGTGATACAGAGACATTGAGGCTTGGGGACATCTCTGGGTGCCCCTGTAGAGAGGTGGCATTGCAAGAGGTGGCCTGAGCTGTTGAGGCTTGAGATGAGTATCATGAGGTGTCCTCAGACCCACATGCTGTTCCCCTCCAGGGATGCAGAGGCCAGAAAAGGGGTCTTCTGATCCCACTTGGGGTCCTGGCTGGAAGAAAAGGAACTCAGACAGGAAACCCTTTGGATGAGACTCAGTCTCTGCTGGTATAAGTTTCTCAGCCTGGCAAGTCAGGGTTGCCATTGCAAAGTGCTCTTTGCTCTATCCCAATACCACTTTTCAGTTGATACCAGTTTCTGAAAAGCAGTTTTTCAACCATATAGAGCTGTTGTTAATCAACAAAGCCACCACATGTTTGGAGAGCCAGTGGCTGCAGTGCAGCAGCTCCTTGGCACTTAGAAAATGTCCATCAGCCAAGCCCTCACCTCATCTCTTCTCGGCAATTCCAGTATTTCCAGAAAACACCCAAATCAGAAATAAAGGCTTTTGCATTGACAAGCCTTTGCATTGAGGAAATGCTTCTGAGCTTAGCCAAAATATAGCTTTGGTGCTATTTGCAGATTTTTATGACTTTGAGGTCAGCCAGATGCTTTCATAGAAAAATGTCCCAGTTCCCAGTTGTCTTTATTAAAGAGTCTAATGTTGATATCACATGGCCATGTGGGCACAGGTGAGATGTGACCGTTTCAGACTCCTTTATCCCACAGAAAATGTTTAGATGTCTCCTTAACTGCGCTTCCCCCACTCCCCTTTGCTCAAACACTGCAGGAAAAATCACACTTGTACAAAATATTCTCTCTGCTTTTTAGCTTTCCGTGGTGGTCTCAGCCAAGGTTCTGTACCCCCAACCCAAGGCTCTGGGGCTTTCTCCTTTGTGCATCCAGGGGGTGGTGAGGGACTTTTCCAGAAGGAGCTGACACTGCCAGCAGTCTTGAAGAGAGTTTGATGACTTGTAGGCATTGGACTTCCCAGTATCCTGGTTTATAAAGAGAAAATCACTACCTGCCCTTGTCTCCCCTATTGCCTGGGGCCATGGTCTTCACCTGTCTCATGTTCCTCAACCTCTTGTACGAGTATTAGTTTGTGCTGCAGAACTGCAAATTCCTGTGGGATGGAGGCTCTTCAGGTGGTCCCACCTTTTTTTAAAGTCCACATTTTTCCCACTATCATGTCCTGTGATCCTGTCTTTGCACTCTCATAGCCATCAGGGCTAAGAAAACCTCACACTTGTCACCTGCCAGGTGAAACCTGAGCCATTTCTGCCTCTTTATCACGACAGAGACCCTTTTTGACACGAGACCCTCCGCAGTGAGGGGACAATGTGTCTTGTGCCATGTCCCCCTCAGGGAGACTCCTTGTGCTGCCTCTGTCACCCTGATCCCCACCTGGGTGTGCCCTAAACCAGCACTAACCCCCTGACAGCGCCCCAGCCCGTGACCCCCAGCAGCACCTGCCCCTTTCCTCCTCCCCACCCTGCCCTGCTCAAAAGAGAATATTTTGTTCACTACTTTCTTACCTTAATTTCCCCAGGAACAACGAAAGCACCACAAGTCTTACCAGCCTCAGAAACTAAAATAGTTGTTATGGAAGAAGAGTGTAAGTACCTCTCCCCCCCTGCTCCCCCCATACAGCTGCTTTCCCTTAATTTGTTTGTTATTATAAGACATTATGCATAAGTGCTTTATTGCCTCCTGGAATCTTCTTTAATCACTCCTCTCTGATTTTTCCCAAAGCCACTGATCTTTCCCTAGATCTTTCAAAAAATCTGATTTATGTTGCTAGTGTCTGTCTCAGAGAGGTTGATAACTATTGCAATGCCAGCTTGAAGAACTTGCTACTTCAAATTGCAACTGAATTTTAAGCATTCCCAGCCCTTTCAGTGCATGGAGTTGTTGATACTTGCAAGATGTGCTTGTTGCGGCCTTTGATTTATCAGGGTTGGGTTTTGGGGTTTTTTTATTGCTTTCTTTTGGGGTTTGGGCTTGGGGTTTCTTTTGAGGATAGGTGAGAAAAGTAAAATAGGCTATAGGAACTACAAGAAAAAAGACATGAGTCTTGTGAACATAAGTCGTAAGAAAATTGTAGAAAATCCATCTGTGCCTTGCCATCCCATTTTTCCTCGAGTCTCCAGAAAGCAAGAAGAGATTGTCCCAAAGGTTTAATTTGATTTAGTGTGGCTGAAATGCTTTTCAGCATTCCCTCCTGTTCAGTTGTCCCAAGTGCAGTAGGAAACAGGCACACAATAGACATCAAAGCACGGACACACGTGTAGGTCTGCAATCCCAGTGCCTGGTTATTGGCTCAGGTCTTTCTGGTGGAAGGTGTTGTGTCTGTGTCAGAGGGTCTCTCCCTGGTGGGAGTCCCACCAGGATCCCATCTAAACCCACTGGAAAGTCAGGACCAGGCGGGTATTTTGAGGTCTGTGCTGTATTTCCATCCCAGCTGCTGATGCCCAGAGCTGGCTGTGCCTCACTGCTGGCAATTCTGCTTTGCAGATTTTATGGGGATGTTTCCTCCTTGGAAAGCTCAGCCTTTTATGATTTTAAAGGAAATCTGATTGCAGACACAGCAGGCACAGGCCAGGTATCCTTTAAAAGCTTTTCTGATTGGAAAACTGCACTTAAAATGTACTCTTATGTAGTGCTTAGCCTCGCACTGCACTGGAGACACCAAGCTGAGACACAGCATCATTAATGCCACGATCCTGCCCCAGGATCCTTTGTTTTCAGCAGGAGAGATCCATGCTACTTATTTGCATTGTATAAGATAACTGTTATTTTCTTAAAAGCCAAATCTGAGAAAGGAAATGCAGAAATTTCTCCTTTTGGGACACTTCTTTCCTCTGTGGGTGCATCCATCCCTGTCTGGCTGGCTTTTGGTAATGATGGGAAGAGATGGCAGAGCCTTCGGAGTTAAAGTTGTAAGAGACTTTTTCCATCACAATCCTTTTTTGGTGATCTCTCTCAATTGTTACCTAAGTAACTCAGTGTCTCTCTGATTTTTGTGGTGATTGGTGACCTATCATAGAATTTCATGTGTGTACAGCCTGTGGGAAGGTAATGGGAGAAGGAGTGGGATGTCATGTGTTTTCCCCTTGGAGCATTGTTAAAGCCTTGTCCAGCCCATGTGGGTGTGACCCTACACCCAGGGTGAGTACTGGGACCTGCCAGACAGAGAGCTGGGTTTTCTGAGAGCCCACTGCCTGGTATGAGCATGGCAGAGGGTACCACTCAGCTCAGTTTGGTGGTGTGGGTCCCATTCAGCAGCTGTAAGAAGATGGACCATGGAGTGTGTGAGTCCTGGCCTGGTCAGAGGGTTGTAGTGTCCATCTCAACACCAGCTTTGATCCACATGGCCAAGCTGCACTCTGAGGGCCAGATTCAGAATCTGGCTGTCTGGGAAAGTCTTTCCATCCTGCTGCACATATTGACATGGTAACACAGCCTTACACCTTCCCCTGAGTGTTTTTGGTGGAGCAATGTCAGTCTAGAGCAGTCCTGGAGTTACTTGGGCACTGAGGTACAAGGACTAGTTCCTACTGCTCTTACCAAGAAGTCAATCCACAGAGCCCAGTAAGCATGAGATAGTTGCAATAGCCTCTTCCATGGTGGAGAAGCGTTAAAGAGGACACATTGCTTCGTGTTTGTCATGGGCTAAGGTTGTGCACTTGGGTGGTCACAGTGGCTCAGCTCACAGGCAAGAACTTGCAGGGATGTGGTAACTTGATCATGTGCTCTGATGCAGGGAGAAAAGTCCTTTATGCTCATTTCAACATCCAGAGGACTGAAAATGGTAATGTGATCCTGTCACTGTGCAACTTGAAGCAGCTAAAGGAGGTTCAGGAGCCCGTGGCGATGGGCATGTTTAGTAAACAGAACAGAAATCAGTGTCCACATGTAGAAGCAGCCTGATGGAGGCAGAAATGGAAGAAGGTTCAGAGAAACCTGTAGAGTATTGTGAGATGTAAGGTTTGTGCAGGGCAAAGATAGTAAAACCCTATCAAAGTTTCATTTTAAAAAGGTAAGATAATGCTTGAAATCTGTGAAAAGGCCAGGTAATGCCTTCTGCTTGTTTTCTAGTTCATTCCCTTGAATTTAGCAGGCAGGTAAAGTCCTGGGAATAGGAAGAGAAGACAGGTGTGGTGGAGGAAGCGTGGTTTGGACACTGTCAGGATTCCAGAGGATCTGCCAGTGGCTGGCAGGTGCTCTAAACCAAAATGTGGATCATTGCAGCAGCTCATCTGGACTCTGCTCATACCCTGTATTCACTCTCCAGCTGATCCGGGTGAGTGCCTTCACTTTACCCTTGGCTGTGGGTGCTCTGCAGCAGGGAGAGGTTTGGGGTCACAGACAGGAGGAGGTGAAAGAGAGAGAGAGAGTAGAAGAGACAATGGTGAGTTATGCTGGGAACATGGGGATTGGGGGATAATGTGAATTTTCTGAATGAAAGCTGGGTTCTCTGGACTGAGTTTTCAGGTTTTTATTTTGACTACTGGGGATCACAAGCCCTCCCTGAAGTCCCTTTGGGATCCCTGTGGGTGGGGTAGGTGAAACATTCCTCCTTTCTCCAACGAAGTCTAACTCTCCACACACCAGTTTGGGTCCACAGACTTCATAGCTGTCATTTTGGTGATGTCATTGGACTAAGTTTGTAGACTGATTTGTTTAGATTAATTCAGGTTATCCCTCTCCAGTTTAATACCTTTCCCAGTGCTTAGATGTCTGGGCGTTGGAAATGTTTGCCTCACTTTGTCTCTCCCAGGTGAGACAGGCCTGAAGGACTTGCATGGGCTCAGTGATGTGTTTGCCGTGATGCGGTTTGTGAGTCACATCGAGTCCCATCAAAGCTTCAGCACACACACCACAGTAACGTGTGCCACGGAGTTATGGTTCAGCCAACTCCTCCAAACCTTGTCTCAAGCCCAGTCTGGCATGGCCTTTACTGGGTGACAGTGGTAGACCTGGCTGGTCAGTCTCTGGTGCCTCCAGTCTGAAGGACTCTCCCAGAGCCAGCAGCGCTGCAAACATGAACACAGTGCTCTTGGTTTGGAGATGAAGCATGTCCAGTCAGCCCAGAGCATGGGCAGAACAGACAGAAGTCCAGCCATGTGGACAGACCAGTTTTCAATATTAGACTAAAAATAAGTCTTGGTGTGGTCTTTGCTCAGATGATTTAAACCCCAGAGCAGGAGGTGTGGTTGTAATTGAGTGGAACCTGCACACACCAGAGACAGGACCTTGAGGTGAACGTGGTGGAGATCTTGCTGTCAGTCTGCAGAGAGCTGTGATGTGGCTGCTGCCACATCCTGGTTGTTGCTTATTTTACTCACAGTGTATTTTTTAAGCAGCCCCACAGCTACTACTCGAGACATGGTGTAGAAATGAGCTGTGACTCTGAAGGCAAAGAAGGGCAGGACGAAGGATGGGATGGGATTCAATGTCCCCAGGAAGCACTGAGCCCACGTTCAGAGCAGCAGGCTGAGGGCCAGGGGATCTGCTCTGTCTGGCTCCATCGTGTGACCCTGGTGTGTTGTTTCACTGCTTGGGCTTCAGCTGCCCTGCCTGCGAAGGATTCACGCTGGCATTGGCTCTGCAGAAGGATTTTTAGGTTGCTGAACAAATATCCTCATTGAAGTATCATGTTGCTGCTATGACAATTGATAGTGGGGATGTGGGAACAGAAAATGCATTCTGGGAGTAGAGAAAAGCATAGGAAGGGCTCCTTCGTAAAGCTGATGAGATCATTCTGGAGGAGCAACCAGAAGCTTTATAACAGCACAGGACTTTGCCCCTGCAATAGGTACCTGTCCTATGGAAAGAGGCAGTCCCTGGGCACTCAGAAACTTTTAAACTTGCTCCTCAGTGAAACCCCCAAACAGTGCAGGTGGGAGAGGTGGGAAATGCTACCTGTGTTGTTTTGATCAGCAGTTATGATGCTCCAAGATGAGTGTCCTGCAGTCTGGGTATTGTATTTTGGGATGAACTGCTGGTCAGCAGCTATTGGTCTTAATTATCCCCTCAGGAACTGGAAATGTGATTCCAGCAGGACCTATTTCAATAAAATCTGGGGGTAAATATTTGGTCATTTCCAAATGAATAAACACACAGGAGCAGAATTTTTATGAGCTCCAGAGTCCCCAGTCTGCACAGGCCCTTCTGATTTTATGTACAGAGAGCAGCAGGTAACATCCAGACTCTGCTGAGGTTTATTAAGGGAGGAGGTGTCGTTTCAGACATACAGAAATTCACCACCGAGAGAATGGTTAGGATCAACAACCCCTCTGTGTATTAATCAGTGTAAATCATGGATTTAGTGTGGCCCACACCACGATTACAGAGCTACAACTGAGGAATAACTTGGCCAGGCACCTTCTCATCCATGTTCTTCTGACAAGCAGTTGGGTGAACTCTCTTGAGGGGAACCTCAGCAATTCTGTGTTTTATCAGTAAGTACATGAGACATATACAGAGCAGGCAATCTGTATACACTCCCCAACCAGCTGAGTTCATCTGTCTAACTGAATGTCTAAATATTGAGAGAATAAAGTGTCTGTACTCTATGAACCCACCAGCCAAAGTTATTTATAAAGAAGAAAAGAAGCAGCGAAATTATCGCTGTCTCCCTGCTCTCCTCGACAGTAGCTGTAGTTCGTGAAAAAATAACTATAATTTATAGTCCAAGCTGCATTAATTAACTCTTTGCAGGGGGAGCATTTCACCAGACTTCTGAGAACAGGCTGGTGAGAGGCCTGTAAAGGTTCAATGACGTGCATGGCAGGAATTGTGTAAGAATCCCTGCACAATCATTAATGGCCTTTCTGCGTAGATGGGTTGTGTGAAGGGAAGTCCACCTGGCACAGTCACTGCCCCTGGCTCTCCTCTCTGCTGCCCTGTCATTGATGTTAGTCCTGAATAACTGAGGCATGTGCTGGGAAACAGACACTCTGAATGGCTCCAGTGCCCTGAATCTCTCGGGTTTTTGCTGCACTGTCCTCACTGGCTGGGGCAGCAACAATAAAACGTGGCTGCAGGTTGTTTGCAAACACATCCATCAAGAGGCAGCCCTCCTTCCCTGTCCTCATCTCTTTACTCCCTTTTTTCCCCTGTTCTCACCTCCTTGTTCCCCTCTTTTTGTTGTGCTCACCTCCTCACTCCCTTCTGCTTTGTTCCCAGTCCGGGACCGAGACCAGCTGGAGATCTGACCTGCTGAAGGGTGAGCTGCTCCACCCCTTCTTTCACCTTGCAGAAGCTTTTTGACCAGCCTGTGTGCCTCAGGGGTACCTTGCTTATTCCCACTGGTCAAAAAGAATTATCACTACTTCTTTTCCACAGTTTGCCTCACACACAACTCCCTGTTTCCTGCTTTTAATTCGTTGAGGTACTTGGGGAGGCCATTGGTGCATGACTGATGTTGCTGCACAACCCTCTCACCATGTCCCACTGCCTTCATGAGTCCCATTCCACCCAGTTTGCAGCTACCACCCAAAACTGCTCCCTTGCTTATTCAGATCTCTCTTTATCTCAGCAATTTTACGACTTTCAAGTCATTTGGGATAGATGGAGTTGTGTTGGAGGCTGAATAAAAGACTTATTCTGCCACACCAACCAAAAGGGGGTAAAATCTGCCTGGTACCATGTGAGTTAAGGTGGAATAGGCATGGAAAGTAATTTCTGCATCATCAGGCACCCCTGCCTCATGTTTGGCAGAGATAAATGTACCTGCATGGCTGCAGATACACTGTATGGGAGGTTCACTTGGCCAGCATCAGTAATCAGACTGCAGATGACTCAGGACCAGGTAGATAGTTGTTAAGGTATTTCCAGTGGCCCAGACTGACAGGGGAATACAGGGGAATACAGCTAAACATGAAGCAACTTGTGAATCTGGGAATTACCCCAATAATATGACGGAAACCCACTGAAATCTCCCCAGGCCCTCGTGTTTCAAGGTGCTGGCCTGTGATCTGCAGCCACATGGTGTCACAGAGGGCATTTGTTTCCCTCTGTCCCCCCCACCAGAGCTGCTCTCTGAATTGGCAGATCTCTCTATCCTTGCTCCCAAAATAGTTGCCCTCATGAATGTGAAGTCCCAGCTGCAGCAACATCCCAGAGTGCTCAGGCACCTTGGAAGGCTCTAGGCTCTGTATTACCACACAGCAGTGAAGTTCAAGGGTTATAACACATAAAGATCTGTATTCAGTACATCAAACCTCAACATGAGCATTAAGAATCCCTATGAATGGAATAAATAAGCCATAAATATCATGTGTGCAGTACGGTCTCACCATTTCCAAGGGGAAAAACTGAACCAGAGATGACCCAAAAAAGATCTACATCTGGATCAACATCTGCCTAAGAAGCTACTAAAGAAATCACTGCTTTCTAGCTAGGAGAGGAGATGCTGGCTGTGCCTGTAAGGTACCTGTAAGGCCACGGGTAGCACAGAGGGAAACAAGTGGGGATGATGATTATTTCTTTCTGATACAAGAGCCAGAAAAGGGCAGGTTAAAAGAATTAAATTGAGATGTGCCTTTGCACACTGTACATAACACTGGAGCTCTTGTCACAAATATTGTGGATGCCACAAGATTAGATTTGTTCAAACAGCAACTACAGAAATCCAGCAAAGGCCACTACATGTAATGACACTGTGGTTGACTTAGGTTGTCTCTGAGCTGCTCATCTTAGGTGGCCAGAAGAAAATCACCATTGTGTGCTCATTCTGATCTTCTTCCTTAATCACTGTCCCTTGGTCACTGCCAGGGACTCGGCAGGGCTTTGGTTTGACCAGTACTGCTCAACTTACAGTCTAAAATGGCCTCATTTCATGATGGTTCTCAACAGGGAACTGGGCTTTCTGCCTCTCTTTATGTCCTTTGCTACATCTCTGCTGCTAACAAATGCACCATAGTAATATGAGCTGTGATTCAGTTTAAAACACTTTGTGCTTCTTTGGGATAAAATGCAATACAGGTTTTTGTTCTTTTGGGTTTTTTTTCAGAAACAAGGATTAAAGGATAATGACATTAGCAAGATGCTTCTAGGAGAGGTGATCCACCATGCATTTTCCTGACAGGCACAGCTCTACTGAGAGCTCTCCTCCTGGAAGTGCACAACATGCATGGCCTAAGCAACATTCATGTCAGGTTTATTCTTATTTGTTTAAAAGGACCAAAATTTAAAAGGGACAGGACTGTTTCTGTGGGATGAAGATCCCATGCAATCTCTAGCTGATCAGCACTGCAACCCACCCTGCTATCACAACATCACACAGCATCTTCCCGTCCACCTTCGTGGTGGTAACCTTGTTACCTGTTGTGTTTCCTACAGTGAGATTTCTGGGCTGTGTTTTCAGTTCTCCCTCTCTGCTCCTCCCTTGCTGTGGGAAGCTTTGCTCCACAATTCTTTCCTGTAGGATTTATGATGCAAGACTTGGCCAGATGGATCGTTTTGCTTGCTACCAACTGGTATATTTGATGGTTGCAGGGGTGATGGCTCCCTGCAGGCCATGCTTGTTCTTCATCTGTGTGCCTTTCAATTTGCACCAGTGCCTTGGTTCATGAAGCTTCAGTGTTCCCTGATGCGGTTGCACACTTGCAGTTTATCAGAGACCCACAACTCTCCTTTCCTGAGTAGAAATGTGCTACTATCTCATAAAGGTATAAATTATACAGTCTTGTCTGCATAATAAGGCTGCATTCCCCAAATAAATTATACAGACTTGTAATGACTTTGGCTTCTAGTTACCATTAACCTTAGCTGGAAAGGAGTACTGAATTTGGGAGTTTTCATATTTGAGGGTTCTTTGGAAGACCTTCATTGGAGGCTTGGTCAAGTGATCCTCTGTCCACATTTGGCTCCCAGCTGGCTGGCAGGACATGCCCTCAGAGGGAGCAGCTCCCCTGCTGGCCCAGGGCTCTGTGCATTTTGGGTCCCTGCTGAAGTATTTGCCATGTCTGCTGTGCAGAGCACTTTGGGACAACTTGCTGTGCCCTGGGTAACTGGGAAAAGCCAAACCCAGAGGCAGTGGTTATTCAAGGCCAAGCATGGGAATAGCTCTGCTTGGTGCACAACTCTGGTTGTGCCCAGATAGTGGGAAGTGTTGGCTTCCCTATGGGCGTGGAAGACAATGGAGTGGGACAATGCAGTGAGCTTGGCTCTGCTTTGAGCTGTGCACAGGTAGCAGAGTGGGCTGCTCCAACTGGGCACAGCCCAGTGAGAAACCCCTCATTCCATGAGGCACGGACCCCACACAGGCAGAGAGTCCCAAAAGCATGAGAGCCAGAACCAGCTTGCCTGGCTGCTCCCGTGCCAAGCATCACCCACATGTGAAAGGCTTCACAGGGTGCTGGGAGCTCTCCTGTATCTGGGAGAGTCTGGATGTGCCCAACAGGGAATGCACTCCTTGACTCTGGTGGGGTGGGATGCAGCCTCTGAGCCTCTGGGGAGGTGGGATGAGCACAGGGGCTGCCTGAGGAGTGTGGACCAGCCTTGGCTCCCTCTGGGGCAGGCTGTGTCTTTCTCTGCTGTCCTCCTGTGGTTCTCACTAGCTCCTGCCTGGGCCTCTGGTTCCAGCCTGCTTCCTCGAATCCTGTGGCAATGAGGAGTTCAGTCTCAGCCATGGGTTGGAAGCTCAGATGAACCTCTCCATAAGGCTCATTCATGCTTTGGAAAACAGGATGGAAGAGACTATCTCCTCAAAAACCTTGACTTAAGCATAAAAGGTGCTGGAAAGTAGGTAGTAGCCACACTGCCGGAGGTGTAATTGTGTTAGGGTCTAGGAAAGAGGACTGTCTTTAATGAGGTTAAGTATTCAGCTGTAAAAAATCAATGTTTTTGAGTGCCCAGCCCTTCTCTGAGTTATGTGAAGATGGGTCTGCATTCCCCAAAGCTGCTCAGCTTTTGTAACCTGTATCAGTTGCTCTAACAGAAGATTTTTCCCTTCCTAGAATCCTCTGTCTTACCTTTGGAGAATCTCTTCTGGGATGTAAGTTTGTCTGAGTCATTCAAAGACAGGAATTACAGAGAAATTCTGCAGACTACCTTCAGGGTTTGTTTTTTTATCTTACATGTCTGGAAAGCTTTTCTCCAGAAAGAAAAATTTTGGATTTGGAAAAGCACCTGTGTCCCAGGAAACTTGAGTCATGCTGGTTGCCTCTCTCTTAACGTGAACTGGGGCTGACTGATTTCTACTGCTGGGTTGTTCCCATCAGAACTTCTACTGCTGGACTTCTGCCATTGAGGCAGGACAGAGAAACACTCATAAAAAGAGAGGGACTGATGGAGTTGATCTTCCTTGTGTTAGACCTTCTCCTGGGACAAGGATGGCACTTGCTTCTGGCTCTGGAAACATTCCCTCCCAATGATAAGGAGCCATGCAATGTCTTCTTCAGTATCTCTGGATCTCAAGTCCAGTGTCATGATGCACTCAGGCCTCAGCAGCAGGTCACTATGAGTCTGTGAGTCTCCAGCACATCCTTTTCTCGACCTCCTGCTTGCCTGCCGAGTTCTGAGCATAAGGGGAGGGCAAGGAGAGGTGGGAAAGGGACATTTTTCCCACAGCATGCCAATAACATCATCTTGTCCTGTCATGCTGGCCTCCTAAAGGGAGATGTGTCTTCAACTCCTCACTCATTTGGCTACTTTTTCTGGGAAAGGAAAGGTCAGGTTGCAGCCCCAGGACCTGGAGAGGTGAAGGTGGATCTAAAGGCTCAGGCTGAGTTTTGTCGCTCTGGGATTTTTTACTTTGGCAAACAAACTTCTTTAAAACCATCTAAGGAAACAGAATTGCCCAACAAAGGAAATAACAATATATCCTTTTTGTGTGTGTTTTTGTTTCCCCCTGCAGTAACCACAACTCTCTCCTCCTGGTCTGGGCATGCTAGAAAATGCAACGAAACAGCCAAGTCCTATTGTGTCAATGGCGGGGTGTGCTACTACATCGAGGGGATTAATCAGCTGTCGTGCAAGTAAGTGAGTGGAGTTCTTGTGTCAATATGGAAATTACTTGGCTGGGGGAGAGGAGACCTTTGTGCCACTGCCAGAGGAGGGGGAGCTCTGAAATCCTCCTGGCAAACTGCAGTTTGAGCTGTGCAGGTTCAGAAAGGGACACTAGAGGGGCAGGGGTGGGGGGGTGAGGATTTGTGTTTTCCTTTTTGTGTGTGTGTGTCACTGTTGACTTTTCCTGGGTTTTCTTCCTCTAAGGATATGTTTGTCCTGGCTGTTTCTTTTCCCCTTTTTCCCTTTCTCCTCTGCAGCTTCAGGGAAAGTTGGGTCCCTTTTGCTCTCCCTGAGCTGGCACGTGCTCCCCTCCAAGCAGGGAGGCTTTTCCAGTCAGAGCCATCTCCCTCCTCCGTGACTGGAGGGGGTCCCTTGCTGGGGACCTTTACCTTTCCTATCTGTATCTCATGGGCCCAGGTTTAGCAAACAGCTCTTCACCCCTCTGTGCTGCTCTGTGGCCACTGCAGGTTGTTTCTTTCTCTGCTTTAAACCTGCAATAAAAAACAGAGGCAGATATTAAGTTATCCTTAAAATGAAATTTCTTCAGGAGGTTGAGGAGGGGCTGTGTAGTCTGAGGGATGTGGAATGGGATGTGAGACATTTTCACCTCTGGTTCACTGCCAGAAAGCCCAAAACCATCTGACCCTTCACCCCACCCCAGGCCTAATAAGTGCCAGTGAAAAACCAGTGCAGTCTGATTGCCAGTGGGACATACAGGTACCCAGAGCACACCTGTACTTGCCCCTGGGCTCCTGCAGAGTGAGCATGAGGTGGTGCCCTGGGTGTGCACTCACTGAGCAGATGGAGTCAGTTCTGAGCTCACCTGATGACTGAGGCATCCCTGTGACCAGAATGGAGAAGCCCAGAGCTGATAGTTTTCTCCCTGTGTGGCCCAGAAGCCTCCCCATGAAGACACACAGCCAAAAGTGTGTGACATCTGTGGGTGTCAGCCCGGTACCACTGCCACTGAGTGTGATGTGATGCTCACTAGACACCTCAGCTTCTCAGGCCTTGAAGGACACACCTGAACAGAACCATCATCCTGGAAGGCTCATGGGCTGGATCACAATGAGCACAACTCCTCCCTTCTCCTTCTCGTCCAGTTCAGGGCCAGCTGTGGTGGAACAGCATCTTTCAGTTGTCCCAGACTTGCCCCTTTAGACATGGAAAGAGCTGAGTAGGACAGAGACCAGAAACTTCTGTCCTTCACGTTTCCCATGTGTGTGGAGTGAGAGCAGCCCTTGGACACCACAGCCCTGTGTCTCAGGGTAGTTGTCTCTACTGTTGGCTTCTTTGTGGGTCTGTAGGCTCATCTTGCCAGTGTTCCCCATAGGAAACATGGGGGAATCCCCACATAATGAATTAAAGTCACAGCCACTATTTTGGTAGCCGCAGGAAGCCCCAGCAGTTCCAATCATTTGGTTCTGGGAAGGACTTGAATCCTGGAGGAGCATATGAAGCAATATCTCTATCTGTAAGCAATATGGTCATGCAAAAAGGCTATTTCTTGAATCCAGATGAAGACTTTTCAGATCAGACCTATTTCTAATCACAGCAAGTTACCTGAACTTCTGCCATATATAAGAATCAGTTTTCCCTAACAAAGGGTAGGTGTGGGAGTTACCAAGTGTTTTCAGCAGACAGACTGTTTTAACCAAAGCATTTCCAGCCTCATGAGGGAACAGCCTGCCTTCCAACCAGGCTGCTCTGACAGCTGATGAACAGAGGGAAAGCTCAGTGATGGATTCCATTAAGATTTTATGTGCCGCACGAAACAGACCTAATTATTTCATATCATTTGAAAGCCTGGAATCCTCACTTGCAGATGGTAAAATGATTTCTTTTTCTGAGGAGTTCCAAGATACCAATTGCTAAAACCAGATGGCCATTGAGCAGGTGTGTATGGAAGGGCAGGGAAGAGTTAGCCAAAAGGAGGTGCTCTGAAGATCTGCACTGTCACTTCTCATCTGCCAGAAAAGACGGCTCTGTGTTCACAGAAACCCAGGGGACCCAAGTGACTACTACATGGCACAGTCATTTCTCATCTTCCTGCTTGAGGAGGTATCTGGATGTTCATTCTCCTTGGGTGTTTTTATCATTAAATCACAGAATGAAGATAAGAAATCCTGGCTTTTGAAGCAGTGTAATGTTAGAGTTCCTGGATTCCAGAGGACAGTAGTTACTGAGGAATGCAGAAGCATTTGAAACGAACACAGTGTTTCCCATAAAATGGGACATGGATGATTCTTGGGGGAGGCTGCTGATGGATAAACAAGCTTCACCTTTGTCTGCCTGCAAACTGGCAAAGCGCTGACTTGTTCCACAGCTTCCTTGCTGCACCAAGGCAGAAGACCTGCTGCTGTGTTTGTGAAAGGTGCCATGGTACAGCCTCGGAGGAGAAAGGAGAGGAGGCAAAGACGCGTGTTTGACCTGCGTTTCTCTTAACACTGGCCTCGGTCCTCCAGCCCCACTGTGTGTCTGAGACATGAGATTGGTAGGTCTCTCTGCTCACAACCTCTTCAAAGGCCTTGGAGATAAAACAGGAGCCACATGAGCAGCTTCAGCCAGAAACGACGTGTGTGTCCATGTGCTGTTTCCACTTTGCTCTTCTGATTAGAGTCAGCAGGGCCTCAGTGGGGTCTTCTGGCCCCCTGGGGCAGCTTCCAGCCCTCCTTCACTGAGTGCTCCCGAGCATCCATGTGATGTTACCAGCCTTCCCCGTGCCAACTATCAGAATTTTAGAGTGTTCTTTTTCACTACCTGGCACCCATTGTGTGATTACCTTCTTGGAGTGGATTCCATTGTTTGCAGCTGTCCAGAAGCACAGAAGATCCTTCCTGTGGATGTTCCCCCTGGCAGTCGGGAGAAAAAAAGAGCAGCTGAGTTCTCAAATAATTTCTTCTCCTCAAGTGGTTCATGCTTGATTTGTTACAGATATCGACTAAATTGGCAGCTGGCCTTTTATTATTATTTTATAACAGGCTTCCCAGAAACGTGTTCCTCCTGGTCTTTTAAACTCTCAGGAAAAGAAGTGTTTGCTTGTAATGCCATCTCCTCCCTCCCTTTTCAATACACTTTAGCTAGACCTTGGACAATGGTCTTCCTTTTTTTCACCAAATAAGAGCCCAGAATGGACTTGGAGCTGTTCCAGAAATTGTGTCTTTTTTTTTTTTTGATTGTGTGCTTGCATAATTTTGTCCTTAATTTGAAGTAAATTCTGCACATGCTGATGTCAAACGGAACCTGAACATAAAACAATCTGTGCTGTTATCCTGATGGCAAACAGACCACCTGGAGGATGGATGGGAAAAATGGGATCTGCCTCAGATATTCTACAAGTTTTCGGCATAAACCCGGGAAATGACTGAGCCACACACACACAGAACTGAATCAACAGCCCTTGTAAATGAGAAAGCTCCAGGCTCTCAACAGGAAGAATTTCTTGACCCTTTTCCAGACCATTTTGCTCAGAGAGGCCTGATGAGTTGGATTGGGTTCTCACCATAACTGTAGGGGAGAGGGGAGTATGAGTAGAGCAAATTCCAGTGCCTGCAGATGGGGTGCACACCACCAAGTCTCAGTGCCTTGTGGTCACTGGTTTGTTGTGTCCAGCTGAACACAGCATTGGGACGACTGGGGGCCTCTGGTCTGGGGTCTGCCTCCATCCTGGAGCTCACTGCATTCTTGGTACAACTTAGAGTAGTTGGAGGCTGCTCTAATCTTTTATTGCTGGTGCCATGGCCATGGGGCTGTGCCAGTGTGTGTATCACAGCAGAAATGCTCCTCCTCCCAGCTAGGTCTCAGCACACATTAGGCACAATTGGGGTCTACTCAATCAAACAGAGAAAGCCAAGCCTCCTCATTCCACTTAAATGATCTTCATGACTCTTGTGTGTGATCAGAAGTGGCTGGTACCCTGAGCCAGGATCTTGCATGGGATCAGAAGACTTAAAGAATGCTACAGACCAACACCCCCTCATCATGTTGGACCAGGAGTCAAGCTGAAGGATTTACAAATGATGACAGATAAACAGATTTTCTGGGTTTGAGGGAGTGAGGGTGTGAAGTCAGAGGCCTGAAGCACCTTAGGAAAAAGGTAAAAGACAAGGAGAGAATAAAACCCAAAACAAAACAAAAGAGAAACGATCAGCTCATTTCTAAGCTCGCTGATGTAGCCAAGTCACCAATTTTCAAAATCACACATTCACCTCCTCCACTTGTGCTGTTTCCTGCGGATTTGCCCAAGAAAGGGATAGATCATTCAGGAGGGTTAGCCACGCTGCCAGCTTTGGCATGTTTTCCCAGAGCTCCATCCAAAGGGGTGAACATCAAGCAGATCCCCTATAGCCGTGGTCCTCCTGGCACATCCCTGGCTCACCTCCCGTGCCGTGCCCAGAGCTGTGCCACCCCTCCCAGTGGCATTTGGTGCTCGTTGCACAACCACAGGGATGTCACTTGGCCATGGCCATACGAGCAGTGCTGTGGGGAGGTGTTGCAATGTCCTTGGAAACAACAAGCCCACGCTGTTGAGCTAGGGGTGAAAATCTCCACATCCCGTTCCAAATCTCCTGAACCAGCCAGGACTCGTTCCTTGGGCTTTGCATGCTGTTTATCTTGGGTGGTGAGATCAGGTACCTTTTCAGGTTCAAGTGGCCCGTCTGTGCATCCTGTTGAGTGTGTCCTTTTTAACGCACGTGTAGCTCCAGCTGACCCTCGAGCCCCAGCAGAGTGTGGAAGCTGATCCTGCAAGTGCAAGGCGCTGTTGCCTTCACTGAGCCCAGCAGTGGATGTCCCTGAGGTTTGGACTCCACCGCACAGCAAACATGCCTTGATTAGCTGCTCTGGATAAGGCCTCTGCCTTTATTCTGGTTGCTTTCTTTTCTTCCCATCAGTGATTTTGTGGAGTCCAGCCTTTTGTGGCTCTCCAGAGCCCGATCATCTGGGACTGGTCAGGGGACAATGACAGAACTGTCTTCTTTTTCAACCCTTCGCACAAAAAAATCAACGTGCTTGAAACATTTTTTTTCCACTTGCTTACATCAGTGCATTGTGTCCTTCTGCTGCAGCTTCTCCTTATCCTGTTATTTGAAGCACCTGCTCATTCACATTCTTCTGTAACACGGATTGCTTTATGAGACCTGCTGAATTTGGCATATTTTAATTAAGATCTAGGGGAGCAAAGGAAATGTGCCAAACCTTGCAATATTTAGATCAGCAGCTGGACAGTAAAGGTTTTGCTTCCAGCATTATGATAATGATGTTATCAATTAATAGTAGCAAATAATAATTAACAATAATTATTGCTCTGCCCTGATTGAGGCCAAAATGTCAAAGTTTCTCAATTTTCTGAAATAAGCGCTCTGCAAACAACATAGAAACGGGTCATTCAAACCATTTTGGTTTGTGGTTTTTGAGATGCTTTATTTGGCTAATCATCTTACTGCGCTTTTCTTACCATGTAAATATCTCACTGCAATTCACCCTGAACCCAAGAGCAGAAATTTGTGGATGTTTTTGAGGTCTTAAGGTCAAAGTTGAAAGAATTGGACATTTTCCAGCCACAACAGAAAACAGAATCTGGACAGAAAAATCCCTGACCAGTTTTATCAATGGCATTTGCAAGTAAGTTTCAGATGTGGCACAGAGGGATGGAGTTAAGCAAGAGCAGTTTTGGGGTTCTCCACTCAGGCTAGGGAGGGGACAAGAGGTTGGTGCAGCCTTTTGCTTCTCCAGGACTGTTCCTACAGACACACCTTTGTCCTCTTTCCTTGGCCTTTGAGGAGAGACCTCTGTGACAGCAGTGAGGGGACCAGAAAGTGCGAAGGTGATATTTGCAGGAATAGTTCCCCATGTGTGTAGAGATTTCCAAACAAGGAGGGACTCTGATTTTCTGGGACAGCCAGCCAAAACCTCTTGACCTGGCTCTAACGTGCAGGGAGAAGGATACCATGATCAGAGAGCTTCTCAGCTTTGGTGAGCCTTGACTTTAGTATGTCCCTCACTGAGGAAGAGCTGCCCAGAAGCCCTTACACAAGCAGCAGATTCTGCATGCAGAAGGGATGCTCTTCATTGCTCTTCCTGTCCAGACTGGGAGACTCACATGCCATGCACGCTGAAAATTTCTTTCCTAGAAGTCGCATCTGGATCTACAGCCATAAATAATAAATCATCTTCACTGACCTAGAAGTAGGAGACAACTAAAAAGGAAGTAACCAAAACCACTGCATGGTCCCAAAGGTGTCCTGGTCACTGTTTCTGCCTGCAGCCTTGCTTGTGAGGAACCAGCACCCAGGTACACCAGAGCAGAACATGTGTACTCCACTTTGGGAGGTGACAGAAGGTGCTCCTGTTCATGAGGGCTTTTTTTTCTGTCACTTTTCCCAATGCTAATTCACTAGTAGCTAAAGATGAAAAGCCTGAGCCGTCCTAGACACAGAGAAGACAGTTATCTACTTCCTTCTGTCTAGAAAGCTCCTCTCCCCACCCACGCTCTGCTGTCTGCAGAGATCTGAAGATGGGCTGTATGGTAGCTGTCATGGCATCAAAGCTTCTTTGACACCTTTCCTTCTTGCTTTTTCATGTCTCACCAGTTTCTTTCTCTGTGTTTTTATTTCCTTCTGCCCATTTCCACGTTATTTTCAGTCTTTCCTTAATGGGACACGGCCTCGGTCACGCTGGAGTTCCAGCCTTGGCTGACCCCTCGCAGATGAGCAAATTTCAACACCTGAGGCAGTTTTAGGTTCTTTCAGACAAAGCACCCCTTTTGGGGGTGAGTGGGAGATGTGCTTCATTCAGCAGCACCCTTGAGGCCCTTCATTGCGCTCACAACATACGTGAAGTCTCAGATCCCAGACAAACGGGAAGCACGTTGCAAGCTAAAGTGGATTCCTTTGAAGACTGTGAATAAGTTCCTCCCTCTGTCAGTGGTGATGAGTAAACTTCAAAAAGGATTGGGAAGACACCTTCTATTTTGGATGCCTTCATCAAACCCCAGTGCAATCTCTTGAAGGTTTCTCCAAAGTCCTGCTTCCCTAGGGCTGTGCCTGTGAGTATTTGTCACCCAAGCTGCCTCAGATTTGTTCTCTTTGCCTGCCAACAGGGCATCTTCTTCACTCCACTTACTCTGCTTCAGCACAGGAAAAGTCAACCAGCCTCACGTCCGATGGTCACCGCTTGGGCTGGGCTTTCCCTCGGAGCTGGCTGGGCTCTGGTGCTGAAATGACACTGCTGGTGTGTCTCCCATTCCTGTGCTCCAAGATGAATGGCCAAGAAGGAGAAAAGAGAGGCAATTTTTCAAAGATAATTGCCTGATTATGTTGTCAAATTTCCAGTTTCAGAAGTGACTTGGATACTGAGAAACTGAAGTGTCTGAGTAGGGAGCTCAGTGCTGTCTCATGCAGAGCCATGCCCTCAAGTTCATCCAGCACACTCCCACATGGAGGTGTGATTGGAGGTCCCCAAAAGCAGATGTCCTGTAGCACAAAACCCAGATTTGGTCACGGGCAATGAGGGTGCACTGGGGTTTTTTTCCACACAGTGCAGGCTTCCCAAAACTGCAGTGAAATCCAGCAAGAAATCAAGTGCCAAAGCCAGGTCAGCCATTCAGGGCCTTCCAAAGCTTTCTTCTGTGAGAGGGACAGCAGATGGAAAGTCCCCTGGGCATGGGACACCCTGCCTTGAAGAACAGGGAAATACATTCTTTAGGTGAAAGGTGGATGGGTTTGGACAGATGTTGAGGTTAAGAAGGACAGCAGGTGGGATGGAGAGATTATGCAGCCTTTAAATGGCTGTATCTTCTCCCTGGATCTTGCTGGATTCAGAGGTTCCCTGTAGGTGTCCAGCATTGAGGCTTGGGATATCTCTGGAGTACCAGCAGCTTGTCCCAAGGGTGGAATGCCTCCTTTAGGAGCCTGTGGCAGTGTCCCAGCCTTCCCCCTGGGAGTGTCAATGCAGGTCCCCAGGCAGGATCAGACATCTGTGCACTGGGGGAATGGCACCAGCCATATCCATCACCACAGCTGGGAGATCTTGACAACTTGTCCTGCCTTGTGCTCAGCCATCTGATGCCTCATCAAGACCTCAGCTGCATCTCACCTCTCCCACTTGGGAGTCTGTACCCCTGCAGGCCTGACCACTAGCCTGGTGTACCCCTGGTCTGTCCAACTGGTTCAGCTGCTGAGAACCCCCCATGCACCTTCCTGTTTCCTGACCCAGAGCAGTGTATGGCCACCAGGAGGTTTTCTGCATGGAGCCTGGACCTGAACCTGGGCTTGGATCTGAACTTGGACCTGAACTTGGACCTGGACCTGCCCTGCTCCACCCCACCACATGGACAGGTTGTGACCAGTTGCCTGACACTGTGCCAAGGCTGCTCTGGCCTCTTGCTGTTCTTCCCAGTGGACTGTCTGGGAGCTGAGCCACTGTCTGGGAGCTGAGCCACTGACATCAGACTTGGCCCCTGATCCCTGTGCTCTTTGGGGAGGTGTCTTTCAGTCCCTTCTCTGATGGCCAGTTGCAGAGCACTGCGGGACAGCAAGATCTTGTGGGTGACGGCTGAGACCAAGGTACAAGTACAAGGTGCAGAGCCTGCAGCCCGACTTACCCAGAGAAGCTGGAAAACAGATGTTAGGATGCTATGAAGATCTTAAGCTCAGAGGAGGGAGAGGCCAGTTGAGAAGGGAGTGAGTTGTGGGACAGAAAGGTGAGAGATGGGACTTCAAGAAAGCTGGAATACTTTGTGGGACTATCCAAGGATTTCAGAAGATGTGAAGTGAGGCAGCAGATAAGTGCCTGGGGAAGAAGTGTTTGACCACCCAAGGCTGGGCTCCCATTGCATCCCAGGTTCACCTGTAGCTGTGGGAGGGTCGCACAACACAGAGGGTGCTGGTACTGCTGCACCCCCACAGTCCCTGTCCATGTCCCTGTGCTCCCAAAGCCCGTCTCTGCTGGAGAGATACTCATGGGCTGCTGCCTGTGCCTGGTGGCCTCACGTGCAGGGCACCTTCCCTGCCACAGCAGCATCATTCAACTGTGCAACTGGTGGCCATGAGCTGGCATATCCTGGCCCATCAAGTGACATTGGTCGGGATACCCTGAGAGAGCCTTGCAGTTGGACAGCATGTGACACCTCTTTGGCTCAGCTTTCTTCCCTGTCCTTCTCTCTCTGTTAACACAGAGACTCTGCACATGCTTTCTCTCTAACCACCACACAACATGCTTGCCTGGAACACCCCGTGGGTACTTGTGGGGTGATAGCAGGGACACACTTTCAACACCCAACGCTCACTGTCGCCTGAGCAGCCGCTCAATGCTCTGTGGTGCCTCTTGCCAGTCTTGTCTAGATAGCAGCTCCACGGAGTCTCTGAAAGTAGCATCCAGCCCATCTCCATCTTCCTGCCAGCTGGTGCTGCTAGCAGGTGAGAAGGAAGGAGGCAGGCAGAGCAGGGCAGAGCAGGAGGGTTTGGCTGCCTGCATGAAGACCCAGGCCAAAACCAGAGCTGAAACACTGATTTTGCAGGTGCCTGGTTAAAGCAGAGCAAAGAGTAAATACACATGTAAAGTCTTTATTTTTTCCATTCATCACAATGCACTTTTTATTTCTGACCTCAAGAACTGTGCCAGACATGTTCTGTGATTTCTCCCCTTTTCCCCTCCAGATGTCCAAACGGATTCTTCGGACAGAGATGTTTGGAGAAACTGCCTTTGCGATTGTACATGCCAGATCCTAAGCAAAGTATGTTTGAAGACAAAAAATGCACCACACTACTTAAAACCTCCTGGGCACAGCGGTGGATGTAGAGTGGTCTAGTCAGGGATGGCTGTTGGCGTCAGCTTTGGGCTAGGGCTTAGGGCTGCAGGTAAGGGTGAAGGCTGAGAGCAGATGGATAGGAGCCGTGGAAGGGACCTGAAGGGGCCTCAGTTCAGTCTGCTTGGGTGTCATTTTGCTATCTTGTTTCTCTCTTTCTGGTTTTCTTTCTTCCGGTAGGTGTCCGATCGAATTCACAGGAGACCGGTGTCAGCATTTCGCAATGGTCAGCTTCTCCAGTATGTCTCTTTCTACTTCTCTCTCTCCCTCGTCGTTGTAGCTCTGTGTGGTGTCCTTAAAGCAGGTTCTTCTGTTCTCCAAGAGCCCTCTCCCTGTCTTGTGCACTCCCAGCTCTGCTTGGCCCTGAGAGGAGCTGTGGCCGTGTCCAAGAGGAGGACGGGGCTCTTGCTGTCTCCCCATTTGTTAGAATGGGTTCTGCTTTCATTTCTGGTTAAACTGAATGCTGCTTGCTCTTTTTCAGGCAAAAATGCAAGTGAGGCTCAGGGTTATGTGGTGGGTGTGCTGTGTGAGACAAGCTGCGTGTGGAGCTGTGCCTGCCAGCACTGCTGTCCCCAGACTGTGCTGGGCAGGGCAGGACATGTGTGTTTTGCTGTCACTCTTGAAGGGGAAAAGGATAAATCTCCGTGTACCAACAGAGGAAATCACAGCGAGGGTGTGACTGTAATGAAATCACTTGACAACCTGTGGCCCAGAGGTTACACTGGTGGCTGTCACTGCCTCAGGGCTTCCCATGCCTCAGTGCCATGCAGGATACAGGCTAAACCTGCCAGCTGGGCATTTCAGGGATTTCTCCGTTCCTCCTGGATATGGGGATCTTCCTGTCTCTCCTAGGGGGTTGGACAGCCCTGCATGTGGGCTTGTGTCTCACTATAGTGACCAATCCTTTAAGGTATTCAGCAGGTGTAAATACCCCAGAGTATCACTTAGTGATTCCCATTTTCTAGTTTCCAGTTCCAACAGGTCTCACTTGTAGACATCATTAGCTCATTTTGGTTAAGGTGGGTAATATTTTTTGGATCCCTATGCAGACAGTGTCCCAGCATCAGTGGGATCCTGGTCTGGGTAAGGACTGACCTGAAAGGAGGCAGTTACTCCACGCTGGCCACTTGGACCACCACAAATGGTGGGTTTAAAAAGAGGCTCTTCAAGAAGAGCCACAAAAAAGGCTTTCATTAGTGGGAACCAGAGGAGAAATGCCTCTTCATGATGACTCCTTGATTGCCACTACCCTTCTCCCACGGCTCTGTGAGGAATCCTGCAGTTCCCATCCTGAGCTGGCAATAGCAGGAGTCTCATTAGCACGTGCTAATAGCTGGCAAGTGCTCGAATTAGACTCCCTTCCACGGAGCACACAGACAAATGCAAATGGACTTTGTGAGGCCCTTGGGACAGCTCGATGTTTTTACATTGCCTTTTGTTCCAAATTGGCTTCTGAAGTTGAAACCGCCATTGATTTATCCTCCCAGACTCCAACATCCAAGCAAGCTCTCTTTAAAATGACTAAACAAAATGATCTTTCACCTGATGCAGAAAGGTTTCCTTCCCACTTGGAAGCCCTTGGAGGCAGGGAACCTGGCTGCAAACACCAGTGGGATGTCACCTGGTGAAGCTGATTCGTGTCATGTTACATAAGGTGGTGTCCAACAGGCTTAAACATTTATTACTACCATGCTGCAAAACCAAAACATGGGGAGAAATGAGTTTTATGTCAGCAAAATGCCTTTTCAGAGCATTAATTGCAGGAGTAAACAGTGTGGGGTTTTTTCACCCCTATCTGCAGAATCCAGCTTTTTACGGGACTGAGATTTGTTTTAATTTTATTCACGTGTTAAAGGAACAGCACCAGCTTTAAAACAGACACATGTACATTTCCTACCTCAAATCTGCTTTAACCACAGCACAGTAAGGTAGAAACAGCTTAACAATCCAGGCTACCTGTCTCAACTTGGATAAAATTCATGGAAGAAGATGATTCATATGTGTTTGTAGCTGTTTTCACTTTCAGGTCACAGTTGGGTAATATAAGTAGCAGCAGCACTGCAGAAAATCTTGCACTGAACTTGCTGATTTTCTGGACAGGAAAGGAATTTCACTGGAGTGTGGACCCTGCAAATGCTTACCTTCTACTTTAATCAATAATTAGGGCACAGTAGAAGTTGCTGTTGCTCTATAATTCACTCAGTGCTTCATCCCATATGGGTTCTGACAGGTCAAAAGCTGAAACAGATTAAATGAGGTTCAGGCATTTCCACTGGAAATAAAATAGCTCTGTCCTGATTCATGATTTGAGAACACTGCCAGCATTTGACAGCTACTTAAATAGTAAATAAGGACACCTACACTGGCGGTGTTTTAAATGTATTTGGGGTATTTTAGGTTTTCAGCCCTAGATTGGAACCTTCAGTATAAATAATAAATATTACAATGACTTTTAGTAGGTATATCCCAGGGCTGAGGGAGAGGCTGCAGTGAGCTAAATTGAGGATGCTGTTCTGAAAAGATATGGCAAACACTTTGCTGAATTTGGTCCACAGATGGAGGTGGTGCAGCATCCCAGCACCATGCCAGATGTTGTGCACCTTCCTTTTGGGAGCAGCTTCCCATCTCTCTGATTTAAACCCTTATTCAGATTTTGCTCAGGTAAAACTGCCCATGTTCCCCATGAACTAGGGCTGTGTTTGTCTATTTGACAGGTAGCTCTGGAGGTTTGTTTTTCTTTGATTGTCCAAACACTTGCTAGACCACTGCAGTCATTAAGATGAAAATTAGGTGTATTTGGATAGGTTTTTTTGCATGTGATGTTTCTCTGTGTGGCTGTTACAACCCTATGAGCAGGTGCCCACTGCCAGTCCTTCTGGGTATATACCCCACTGCTTGAAAATGAAGAGGAAATGTTAAACTTGGAGATGTTTTCCATGTCACACTCACACTGTTGCTGTTTTCTGACAGATTGGCACAGAGGAACTCATTAGGAATTGTATTATTGGGCTCAGAGACCCCCAGCCGGTCCCAATTCAGCCCTTGTTTGGCTGAATAGTTTGCTTTCTGTAGGAATTTGCAACAGCAGAATTCAAACAAGTTATTCAAGTCAGCAGTTGGTTCCTGTCAGCTTATAACGTTCCATTTTAGCTTGGAAATGTGTTGAAATACTGCAGGAAAAAAAAAGGTGAAGCATTCTAAAACATCCACTTATCCGAGAAAATGGATGCAAAACGCAAACAGGCACCATTGCTCTGCCCCAGCAAGGTGCCACTTCTGAGCAGAACTGTGGTGCCTGGCTGTGTCAGCTCTCTGAGCCTGCCCTCAGGCTGAGCCTCTGTTAGTCTAAGCCACCCTGATGGGCTAGTTCAGAGCAAGGCTCACACTGCAAGGAGATCTGAGGCAGTGTGGCTTTTCTGTGCTGCAGGGGCGAGGCTTGAGCAGACAGCTGGTTGACACCAGTGATGGACAATCACCCAGCACAGATGTAGGTCCTGAGAAATTGAGGCATAGAGACCCCACAAGTCTCACAGGGAAACGTAAAAGCTGTTTGTCGTAGGTCAGTTGTAGGACAATAGGACAGGTGGCTTTCCCACAGTCATCAAAATAGAAAACCTCCCAGCAGAAGGAAGGAGGGATGTCAGAGCAAACAACTGCTCACTCACTCAGATTAAAATAGCTGAAAGGTACATCTCTGAGAAGAAAAAGATGCCCTGTCTGGCCTGTCTAGATGCCTTTTGTCAGTATGAAATGTCACTGATCTCAGCGAGTCTCTGTGCACGCTCCTCCATCCACACAGAAGGAATTGGCTGATGGGTCAGGGTTAGGAGATCACGTTGTTTAGGCTTTAACTAATCTGTGAGAAGAAAGCCTTACAGAGGCTGCACAATGTAACTGAGGGACATTAAAGCAACATTTGATTGTGGTAGCAGTTGTAATTTAGACTGAAGGAGAATTAATGGCATTGAACTGAGAGGACAGTGATTGTCTGCAATTGCCACATGAAAAAGAGGAATGACCTGGTAGATGAGAAGAGAGAGAATTATTTCCATGCTGGTGAGTCATTAAATCCTCTTACTAATATGTTTTTCGCATCAAGGTCTTCAAATTTCTGTGTCTCCATAGAATAACTCCTGGGTGTAGCTGTCAGGTGGCTCCTGGTGCTGTGGTACAGGTCCCTTCAGAGTCACAGGTCACAGGTCTCTCTGTCTGGCTGTCCATGCATTAGTGAGAATAGAACACATCAAACTCTTCACCCACAGCCAGAATGAATCCATAGCACAGGTACTCACAGGCCATTTAGCCTCTGCAGCCAGATTTCCCTCTCTGCTGGCACACCTGGGTGAAAAGTTCAGCAATATCCAAAAGAACCAGGAATTCTTTCT
Source organism: Scytalopus superciliaris (assembly GCA_013400415.1). Lineage (NCBI taxonomy): Eukaryota > Metazoa > Chordata > Aves > Passeriformes > Rhinocryptidae > Scytalopus > Scytalopus superciliaris. The sequence goes on from VXBX01004055.1 coordinate 399,837, forward strand.
GAGAGCTTCTAATGGGTGCTGGAGACTCACCCCGTGGGCAGCTGTCTCCTTCAGAGGCACAGCTTTGGCTTGCAGCTCTTATCAGGAGACAGAAGCATGTCCAAAATCATCCTTCCTTCTAAGAAACTCTTTTTTTTTTGAAGCTATGCTGGTAGCTGCCTGGTTTACATCAGATGAAGATCTAGTTCTATATTGTCTCTTCTACAAGCAGCTTTTCAGGTCTCTGTAAAACCCTCCTGGAGTTAGACTAATAAATTGCCAGGCTTTGGGCTGGCTGTTTGTAAAGGTTTTGTGAAACACCTTGGCAACTATTTCACTCCTGGTGGGGCTGAGATACTGAAAGTTAAACGTGGTCAAGGAGGAATATTTATACACTTCCTAAGCCTGCACATTTGGATTCTTTCCATTTGTGATTTATGGAACAATTTAGAAAAGTTTTATATTTATGCTTGCCTCTTGTCTGTGGATACCGAAATGTCATCTTAACTTTGCTGTTTATTTACGTCCCCAAATAATCATCACCAATCTGGAGGACAAATGTCATACCATTCATCATCTTGGTTAGTGAAACTTTTTCATTTTCTACTTTGTGACTCAAATAAAGTTGCAGTCTGTAGCCTGCCTGTAAACATCCTGGATTAGAGCTGACGGTCATATACGTCATCTCGCATATTCTTCATTTTTACCCCATATTTAATTCTTGCCTTCTTTATAAATTGAATTTTAATTAATATCTGGAGTCTTCCTACTGATCTGCTTGGAAAGACAGAGCAGGATTTCCAGGTACCCATTGGGAGAGCAGCTTTCTCTTGAGCCTGTTCCCACAGCTGGCTCCAGTGCTGCTGCCTAAACCATCATGGAAGTGGAGCAGTGTAGGTTTATTGTGCCAGAGGCTTCTTGTTTTCCTTAAGGATGGTCCCTCTCACTCAGAAGTCACCAGGCTGCAGCCAGAGGAGTGGTGATCATCATCCTGACATGTGACATGTCACAGAAGTGACCCCTCTGATGGGTGTGCTTTGGAAACCTCGCTCCTAACACTGAGGGGAAGTGTCCTCATGAGCAGTGGGATAAATGCACCACTTCAGGCTCTTCTGGGAAGGTCTGGATCTGAATTTCAGCCTCTCTCTTCACTTCACTTCTTCAGCAGTAGTTTTCTACCTGCTGTGATTGCAATAAGTGAAAGAATACTTCTTTATTTTACCCACCTTTCTGCTTCCTCCTCCACCTCTTACTCATCTGACCCCCAAACCAATATTTAGCAGCATTTTAAATTCCACAAACATTCTGCAGCTTCCTTTCAGTGACACCATAACTGCTGACCACTGAATTACAGGGTGATGGCTACACTTTGGTGTGGCTGGGTAATTGCAGGGTGTTCTTCAGGGTGATCCCTCTGCCCTGGAAGAAGTACAGATTGCCCTTTGGGATCTCCTCAAGTTAATTGCCTGCTCATCCACAGCAGATTTTGAATCCTCTGTTGTTATGTATCTGGATTTTTGAGGCCGAGCAAATTATTTTTGTTGTTACAGCACTAGACAAGCTAAATGTCTGTGGAGTTCAAGGAAAGTTTACAGATTTTCTGTGCTCAGATATTCCATGTATTGCCCAGCTCTTAACACAGGTGCAAGTGTCCTCTGTCCCCATCTTGTCCCACTGTCTTGCATTGCTCCCTGTACCCATGGGGAGAAACCTGGATCAGGCTCCTCCAAGTGCTACTCTTGTTTGTACAACTGGTCATCAATAAAATTATTATCAATTTATTATCTTGCTGGCCCTCAGATGTCAATTCTCTACTTTGTTTCATGCCTTGGAGCATGCTTTGTGTTCCAGAGAGAGTGTCTGGGGGAAATAATGCACAGTAACTAAACATCAACGTTCTTGGACAATCTGAAGTTCAGGTGAGAACAGGCCCAGTTTTCACAGCTGTTTGCTCAGGCTTTTATTATTCCTAATCACTCTATAAACTAACAGATCAGTGAGACTCATCTTGCTTGAGGTGCTACTCCTACAAGAATATTTCAGATTGTGTGTTTTCGTCTGTTCATCTTTTTAAATAAGTAAAATGCATCATAGAGAAAACCTTAGTCACAAAATCACTGCAGATGGGATAAATGTAGGACTTTCAGAAACAGTTTGTCTCTACTGTTGGGATTCATCCACTTCATTTAGCTATCCCAAAAGTCCCTATGCCATGAGCCTGGGGTGCAAAACACCTCCCTGCTGCAACCACCCCCATCAGCATGGAGGGAACCCCTGTCTGGAGGAGATGGAGGACCTACCCGGACCTCCTGCTTCCTGCTATGGGGTGAAGGGGTGCAGGGAGGGCTGTTGCCCAAAGGTTTCTGAGCACCCCTGAATAAACCTGTTGGAGAGAGACCAGAGGAGTCCAACAAGTTGATCAGAGAGGTGAAGCAGCTCTTCTGTGAGGAAAGGCTGAGAGAAGTGGGATTGTTCACCCTGGAGAGGAGAAGCTTTGGGGTTACCCATTTGCAGCCCTCCAGTACCTGAAGGGAACATACAGAAAAGATGGATAGAGACTATGTACAAGGATGAGGAGTGATAGGGCAAGAGGGAACAGCTTCCCACTGACAGAGGACAAGTTTAGATTAGATTTTATGAAGGAATTCTTCCCTGTGAGGGTGGTGAGACCCTGGCACAGGTTGCCCAGAGAAGCTGTGGCTGCCCATCCCTGGAAGTGTCCAAGGCTATGTTGGATAGGACTTGGAGCAACCTGGGCTAGTGGAAGGTGTCCCTGCCTTTGTTTGGGTTGAAAAGTGTTGAATTATTTTGAACAGTCTCTTCTTTAGTGAAGACAAACCCCCAAATCCCAGCCTGCTCTCAAAGTAATTCAAAATCCTTCACTGTCTCAGCAGGGGAGGCAATACCTGCCCGTGCTGGGAGGAACTGCTAGGGACAGAAAGGGGAGAGTGGCTTCCTGTCTGATGTGTTCAGTGGGTGACACAGAACGATGTCTGTAGCCTGAAATGGTGATGGAGAAGTGTTGAGTAGCCATGGACATCAGGTGCAGGAGCACAGGCTGGGATAAGGCTCCTCTACCTGCAGAGCTGCTGGTGGGTTTGTAGGCACAAGGGAGGCAGGTACGTTCCAGCTGCTTTGTGGTTGCTCAGGGAAGTTGTAGCTGAGATCCAGGGATCTCAACTGTATCTGCTTCCTGAGGTTGGGAAGCCAAAGGAAAGACAGTTCTGGTAGGAGAGGGACAGTGGGAAGGCTCAAGCCCCTCACCATCTCTGTTTGCACAGGCATTTCTGAGTTTGCAAAAAAACCACGAAAATGTTCTGAATTGCATCCATTTGTAGCTGCAGATGTTGCAGCAAATCCTGCTTCAGGAAGGAAATTTGGCAGGATAGGCACTATGCAGCTATCAGATGGACCAACAGCTTGGATGTTTTAATGAAACTTGAGTTATCTCTACATGCATTTGTCAGTGTCAGGGGAAACAGTGTGTGCAATGGCAGGGAGAGTTCACAATAGGTCAGGGCTGGATGTGACAACCAAGAGGTTTAGGATGAATATATTCTGTCCAGGTCTCTGCTGCCCACCACATTGTGTCCACGTCACTGCAACTTGGGCAAAATGACTCCGAAATGCACTGTAGAGTTGGGGTTTTTTTAACACAAATGTGAGATGTGAAGCAGAGAGCAGCCCGGTTTTGTGGCCTTTAAATTGTACACGATTTTAAAAACCCAACCCCCACCCAACTCCCACCCCCCCAAGAAAAAATCCCCCAAATATCAGCATTGACTTGAAGAGAAGAACCTGCTTTAGAAATGTGTTTACGTGTTCTGTAATTAGTGCTAATTCCCCCCCTGCCTAAATTTTGAACAGCATTGCAAAAGAAAGCCAATATTTCTGTGCAGCAAAAAGCAGTTCCTATGGAAAATATAGAAAATAAATCTGGACATCTCCAAGCTGCAAATAATCTTGTGTGTATGGTGCTTGGGAGCAGCAGAGCTCACTTTTGTGTGCAGTGGTAAGTATGGAGAGCTTTCATGTTTATGTAAGAAAAACTCTCTTTAGGAGAGGTCTGTACCAGGAAAATGACTGAAATTCAGGATGCCTCTTTTGGATAACTGTGTTGTTGATTCACTGGGTAAACTCCTGTGCTTAGCCCTATCTCTGCAAGGTGAACTGCAGCCTCACTCGTGATGAGTATGAATCTCAAAGCAGATGCCCCAGTTTGGGCTCTTTTTGCAGCATGCTTGTGTTTCTGAAACAATGCAGAGCCCCAGCAGAAGTGAAACTGGGGAGACCACGGGCTGGAGGGAAACTTTGGGCACAATTTGCACTTCCAGCTCTGCGAGGGATTCGTTGCCTTGCCCGGGCAGCTCATCCCTCGCGGCAGGTCCGAGCTGCCCAGAGCAGCGCTGGCACGACTGGCACACCATCAGGACATGGACATGACACTGTGCCCCCCTCTCCCACCCCAGACCAGATATGAGGCGGTGGGCAGCAGAATGGGGCCGGCAAAGCCTCAGGGCCCCAGGCACAACCCCACACATCTGTGTGCCCAGCGCTCCCCTTTGGTGCTCAGCCCCCAGGCACAGAGGGGTGTGGAAACCATGCAGGGCACATCTGGCCTCTAGAAAGGGAAGGATTGTTTTTTCCCCAGCTTCATGCAGTCTCTATGTGTTTTGACCTGTCAGGAGTTGTTTCAGAACAAGTGTACCTTTCCTTTTTTTTTTCTTTTTTTTTTTTTTTTCCCTTTTTTTTTTCCCCTCCCTGCCTGAACTGTGAATTCCATATCAGGTACTAACAAACATGGCTCATCTCAAAAGAATTCATAATTAACTGAAAGAATTCATAATGAACTTCCACTGCAATTTGTTTGGGTCTTTCTTTGCATAACATGGTGGGGGTTTGAAATGCTCTGAAGCGTACAGTGTCTGTGTGAGTGCTGCTGAGCCTACCAAAAGCTAACCTGCTGTAACTGCACGGTGTGTGTGTTTGTATTCGAGAGTTCTCTGACAGACCTGTTTTTCTTTTTCTCTTTCTCTTCCTTGTCTTCTTTCTGCATTGGCAGAGCATCTTGGATTTGAATTAAAGGGTATGGAACAACCATTCATTTATTAATCAGAAGCCATTAAGAGCTTCCCACATTATATTTATGGCTTTAATGGGATGATTAAAAAATCAGCAGTTCTGTTCAATTCCCTGGCACCAAGAGAGATGTTTGGATTGGAAAAATAAAAAATAAAATAAAAAAATTAAATAAAATAAAATAAAAAGCAAAACAAAACCAAAACAAAGCAAATCAAAAATTCTAAAAGCAAACCTCTAAAAATGCATGTGTATTTTTAGCAGCACTTTTTTCTTTGTTCCAAGCAGCAGCCTGGTGTGTGTGGCGTGACTGGGATGTTACAATTGCCATACGTCTCCATTCAACATGCTTTTGTGCATTTTTTAACTGAAAAGCAGGAGTTTGTGTCCATCCAAAAGGTTGCCAGCAGGGCAAGGCATTCCAGGAATGGGAAGGCAAATTTGAGGAAGATCAAGGCTTTTATACAAAATTGCCATTCCAGGCACATTTGCCTCCACTGGATCCTATGAAGGGTCAGGATGAGCTTTGTCATTCCTCCTCCCAAAGTTTAGTGGCTCATTTTGGTTCTTGACTGGGAGGAAATTATTCCAAAAAAGGTGACATGAGATAAGTCAGTCTAGAAAACTAGATCCCAGGGAAGTCAGTAGTTCCCCAGGAGAGTGGAGAGTGTAATGCTGAGCACCATGGTGGCAAGCTCAGAAAAACACTGCAGTAACTTAAATGATTTAAAAATATGGCCTTTGGGCATTTACCTGCTCCTGCCCAGCTGCTCATAATCATATTACTTTCCTTCCATTCTCCTCAGTCTTTTTTTTAGAAATAAATCAAGTTATCTTTTGAGTAAGCACTCGGGAAATCAAATCCTTGAGGTGAGGTTTCCCTGGGTTGTACAAGCCAGGAGCGGGGAGGGCTGGTTAGGTGGGAGCAGAGAGAGTGGGCAGTCTAGGGGAAGGTGTCCCTGACCATGGCAGGGGATTTGGAATGAGAGGAACTTTAAGGTTCCTTCCAACCCAAACTATTCTATGATGATTCTATGATTTATCACTGAATTTAAAATCATTGATCCAACAGTGTCAGCTAGAGCATATGAAGAATATTCTGTCCTGTTTGCTGGATATATGCAGACAGGAATCTTAGACTTCTGGATCCTAAATTGCCCTCTCAGGTCCCTGAGGTGGAGGAGCATGCATTAGCTGAAGCTGGAGATGCTTATCTCCTCTAGTTTCTGCATGTCTGATCCCCCAGGGCTGGTGGGGCATCCCCTGACAGTTCTTCCCCACAGCAGAAAACGTGTGAATTTCCTGGTCAGGTGTTCCAGAGAAAGGGGTGCTGCTAATGCTAATACACTTCAACAGACTTTACAATCGAGGATTTTTGACATCCCTTTTTTGTTGACCTCTTGTCCTTTTCCTCATCCGTTCTCGATGTCATCACAGAACCTCCCACATCCTGTTCCCAGCCTCTGCAGCCGTCTCTTCTCTGTCATCCGTCTGTCACTGTCATGCCTTGCTGTGACCCCATGGCTGGACTGTGATTCTGTCGGCATTGTGTGGCACCACATGGTTTGTTCATAGTGTTTGCTGCTGTAGAGTGACCATGCTGCTGATGAAGACGTGGTGTTTGTAGAGCATAGAGACACAAATGGACAAGTCCTGCTCCAGGATCTTACCTGCTCAAAACACAACATTTGTAGCGTGCACTCTCCTGTTTTCTTTCTGTCGCTGTCGAAATGGTTTTGTGCAACACGAAGAGGCTGTTACAGAGCATCAGCTTTAATGAGATGTTGAGAGCCAGGCTGAGTTACTAGCAGCAGGTCATTCAATTTTCAGTTTGCAGCAGTGATGCACAGCCTCACACGTCACTGCTTCACGTAGCAGAGCTGTCAGGTGAAGACAGAGAGGCTAAATCTGCATTTCTGATGAACTGAAACATTGCCCATACAAGGTGAAGGTTCAGGACAGTCAGACATGTCAGAGTCAGGGTCCCATACTGACATGATCACCAGAACAGAGACTGGGATTTGAGCCTTGGGTGAAGAATTTTGTCATGTAATGGGCAAAAGAAAAAAAAAAAGGCAAAAAACCAGCAACAAAAACACAACAAACCATAGTTTTGATGACTTTGCTCTTTCTTTCTCCTCCATGATTTAAAGGTAATGATTTATGCTTAGGAAAAGAAGTCTTTGTAGCAAAAAATACTGCTGGCAAAAAATCTTTGAAAAAATTCCCTTGATGAATGAGTCCAGGGTGACTCCTGTCCAGCCTCTTTTTTTTTTGTCAAAGTAATTTTTGCTGGCTAGTAACAAAATTCTTGCCCAGTGCTGTCCATAACCAGGACGTGATCCTACCTGGTTTTCCTAATTCATATAAAAATCTCTGGAATTCCTATCTGAAGGAAGAGCTGTGCAGCTGGAATCCAGGTCCCAGAGCGTGCAAGAGCAAGAAAACTTGTCTGCCGTGGTTGCTGCTGCCTGGAATAGGGCACCCATACAAGGGAAACATGTCACTGAAGGAAGTGTTTGTCCCCAGAGTGGATTCTTTACCAGTTCCACCTGGTTCATTACAGGGAAAACAACCACAAGTAAGCTCAGTTGATCGTGTTTTGCATCTTCATGCCAGGGCTGTCATTCTCAGCCCTTGTTTAGCAGACTTTTTTCCATTCCCATTTTGATACTTTCAAAGAGATGAACATTTTTCCTAGTGCATTTTTTTTTTTTTCTTCCAAAAGTGCTTTTTCGTTCCTGAGATGGCAAGCTGAAATTGTTCTAAATATTCAGTTATCTGGGACGTTTCACTGCTTCCCCGTCAATTTTTTTGCTAAAATCTAGTCCCAGACATAGACCTGTTTCTCTTCTGGTTTTGTATTGGAGTGTCTGGTAGCACTGGGGGTTTCATAAAATCCATGCAAGGTATTTTCTGTGGTGTGGTGAAGCGCAGCAACCATGGCATGACTCTTACTGACTGATCTATATTAAATAAATATTTCGATGAATATTAAACAAGCCACAAACCTCAATAACTTTAACATTAACACATAGTGTGGGAGCATGAAGACATCATTGCTAGATGCTGAACCGAAACACCCATGGCAGCTGTGCACTGAATCCTTCTCCAGTCTTCCAACTGGGGAACCAAATGGATGTTACTGAGAAGAGCGACTGCTCTGGTGTAGCCACGGAGGAAGAGGTGTCCTTGCCGTGGGATTGTTGCCCAGGTGTAGCTCAGTTACACTCCAAGCATTTCCTGGGAGCTTTGATTGATGGGAATGAATTACCTCACTTCCAGCACGGCCTGGTTTTTGATGCAAGTGACTTTTCTGGTCTGAAAGGTGGCCCATGACACACGGTGACATTTGAGAGAAGCAGCAGCAAGCTGCTTGTATTTTGTGTGTGCATCTGAGTTACCTGGTGCAATGGAATGAATTGCTTCCTAGGGTTCCATTAAAAATCCATCACTGGTGACTGTATTTTAATTACTCCACTCCCTTTTCTTTGTCTAACGCGCTGTCACTTTTCCATCCTCATGCTGCTTTTTGACTGTTCTAGGATGTCCCTTTCAGCTCCTACGTGCTCTGGGACCTGTTGCTCCGTGGTTCTATGACACCACAGAGCTCCAGGGCATGCAGTAGCTGCAAGGCAAAGGCATTCTGAGCCTGTCAGAGCAGAGCCTGTGATCAGGGCATCACAGGGCACATGTGCTCCTGGTGAGTGGGGGGTGCTCGAGGGCTTCCTTGGCAGGTCACTAAGGTACCAGGAAGGGGGGATCTGCTGGAAGGGAGAGTTGTGGAGCTTTTTGAGATTAGTCACTATGGGAAAAGAAAGTGAGAAGTGTGAGTGGAGAAGGGGTGAGCAACCAAGTGAGAGAGGGTGAAGGTGCAGGGAGACAAAAGGAGTGAAGGTATCACGAGGGGTGAGTAAGGTTGGGCCAGCTGGGCTCAGGTTTGGGGCAGCTCTTAGATGGGCAGTGGATTGGCAGGAGTGGTGCCTGAGCCCTGTCCTCTGTCTCACCCACATGCAGTGCTGGTTCCTGTGCAGCCAGAGGCACTCCTGGTGCTGGAGCCCATTGGTAACTGGTTTCTTTCTCTCCATTTACAGAAGCAGAAGAGCTCTACCAGAAGAGAGTTTTAACCATCACGGGAATCTGTGTTGCCTTGCTTGTGGTGGGCATCGTCTGTGTGGTAGCTTACTGTAAAACCAAGTGAGTATGGATGGCTGACAGGCAAGAACTGGCCAGAGGTTAGTGAGGGGCAGTGTTCATGCTTCACACCCTCATGCTTTTCACCCAAATGCTATTTTAAGGTGGTGCTGTGCCACAGTATTCCCAAGAATAGTGAAGCTGTTTACCAGGCTGTGCCTCAGCAGAATGTTTTCCTGGGACCATTTGCTTATCCCCTGAAACAGCATCATTTTGCCCAGCCAGGTGATAATTGTGTCACTGGGAAAAGCTGCCCCCAAGCCAGCAGCTCACCTTCTGACAGCAGAAGCACACTGGCCTGTTGTGCAGGAGTTGTGGGCTCAGCTGTGTACATTCCAGGGACTTTTGGAGCAATCCTAATGGAACAAGAGGCTTGGGAACCTCTTTTATGGCAAACTTTCCCTGTCTGGATAGCACCTTTCTCACTCCTTAACCTGCACCTCATCTCAGTTCAGGGTGTCCCTGTGACACGGTGTCCTGTCAGGGCACAGGTAGGCTTTGCCACTTTGTCCTTCATGCAGGGCAGGTCTAATACCTTGTCACCAAGGCCAAGCCAGGATTTGTTCCCCCTTTTCCTTCTCCCCACTTCTTTCCACCCCTCCCAGCACCATGGTGGCCCTGGCTCCACTGCATTGGGCTGGCCTTTATCTTGAAAAGGGGATGCTGGACCCAGCCTCCCAAACTGCCCATGGTAAGGAAAGTTCACCTGTTGTTTGGAAAAGCAGCAGAAGGTGTGAAGTGTTGGATGCCTTGTTTCTGCTTGTTTGCAAATTTCCACCACGTGTCCAAGACTTGCCTTCTCTACCATCTCTGAGAGCTCTGAGAGAGAAGTCTTCCTAATAGATGCTTTTTTTTTCTTCTTTTCTGTTCTGAAGGAAACAAAGGAAACAAATGCATAACCATTTACGGCAGAACATGTGCCCTGCCCATCAGAACCGGAGCCTTGCGAACGGGCCAAGCCATCCACGTTTGGATCCTGAGGAAATCCAAATGGCCGATGTAAGACCCTTCGTCTCCATCTCCCTGCAGGCTACTGAGGGCCTGTTTTCCACCAGGGATTTGGCACGGATGTGTGTGCTCACACACCTCTGTACACGTGTGTGAGGAGCAAAACACTAACAAACTTGAGTAAAGAGATGAGATTCCACATGGAAACATTTCCAAAACCAACATCTGGAGGGAAATGTGATTTGACTTTGAAGTACAGGATGAGATTCGGATACTTGGGACGGGCTTGTTTTGATGAATCAAGTGTGACCTTGATTTCCACTAAGAGATGTTCCTGATGTTTCCTGTTTATTAAGCTATCCCATCGAGTCCCACTTTGTGGGATGACAAATGGGATCGGCAGGGCAGTGACGGGAGCTGGCGTGGTGACCGTGTTGAGCTGAAGCATATCATGGTTACCTGCTCAGCACTCCATCAGCCCACCTGCCCATGCCAGGAGCTGTGTCCTGGGCAGGGTGGGATGTCCTGGTGGGGTGTCAGTGTTACACCATTGAGACCTTCAGGACCAGATCCAGAGGGCTGGTTTAGCCACATTCATGACTTCAGTCACATGAGATTCCCATCAAACTCTGTAAACTCAATAGAACTTAAACATCAGTGGGCTTAAGTGCCTTCCTGGACCAGGGCCTTGGAAGGGGTCAGGAAAAGGGAAGGGGAAGGCAGAGCCAAACGAGGAAGTACTGATGAAAATGAGCCCAGTGAATCAGTTACAAACTCTGCTGGGTCACCCTTTGGATGGTAAAACTTATCTGGGATGAATCTCAGCTATTAAGGAAGGGGGAAAGGAAATTTCTAAGAATCACAGCCCCAAAGTACTGCCTCCCACAGAGAGCTTAGTGGCCCTGTGAGAAGCAGGGCTGGTTTTAAGAGGAAGAAATATCTCAGCAAAAATATTTGGATCCCACCTAGTGTTTCTGCAGGACTCGAATCTCTGCCAGATTTCATGTCCTTCTCTCTTTCCTGGTGTAACCTCCTGTGGGCAGGGATGTGTCTGCTCAGTAGCTACACATGGCACCACTGTTCTCTGGGGAACCCCTTGGCTCTTCATACCCTTCTGCAGTCCCCATGTCATGGCCCTTCTCCAGTGTTCAAAGTGAAGGGACAGAGAAGAGCTTCCACCCTCCCTGGGTTGTGGAGCTTCTGAGTTGACTCAGTCCTCACCTGATTTCACCACAAATAATCAAAACAGCTCAGTTTTTCTGTGGCAGCCTTCACAAACTGGTGGCTGATCTCTGGGATTCTTTGTGTTTTACAGTATATTTCTAAGAATGTTTCTGCCACCGAGCATGTGATCCGAAGGGAAACAGAGACAACCTTTTCGGGAAGTCACTCCTGCTCCCCGTCTCATCACTGCTCCACAGCCACTCCAACGTCCAGCCAGAGGTGATGTACACCATTTCCTCATGAACATTTTCCCTGCTGTTTGTGTTAAGATGCTGTGAGATTTAAAGGTTTTCCTTTCACCTCACTTTCTCTTTTCACTTGACGTTTGGCTCTGCACTGGCACATGGGCCATGTCTATGCTGGAGGTCTTTGCAGGCACAGCTAAATAGAGAGAGGTTTGGAAAAGTGGGATCCTTGACGTGCAGGGAGGTGCCAGCAGGAACCTGCAGCACTGACATTGCCGGAAAAAAGGAGGAAATTAAGTTGTGTTTCCACACTTTGCACACACCCAAATGGGAGGATTCATGTAGGAAAGGCTTTGCAAGTCATGTTTGCAGCACACTGGGCAAAATAACCATGAGGGGAAGAGCTGCATGGCTTGGAAGCCAAAGTTCTCATGGTTTTTGAGAGCATTTAAGTTGCAGATGGGCAGCCCTATTTTTATCATGTTCAGAAAAGTCCTTCAAATGCTCTAAAGAAAGTCCTGTGCTGTTTGGAGTTTGGATGCTCCAGTTTTGCCTCTTACACAGCTCTTGTGCTTCTTCCAGTAAGTGATGGTGCTTTCCTTGGAGATCCCTTGCGGTGTTTTCCTTGGAGATCCCTTGCCTTTGATACGTGACTGGCTCATGTACTTCATTAGCCTGATGGGTTTGTCTCCATTCATCCAGGAGTCCTAGAATTCTTTCAGCTGAAGCTCACAGATGGCTTCCAGGGGTTTCCTCAGGTTCAGGCATTCATCAGGGTTGAACAACTATTCAAGATCAACTTCAGATATTGAACTTGGGTTTTCAGGTGAATTCCTTCCAGATTCCTCTGGCTAGACCTCCAGCAAGTAGGGAGGGAGCCAAGAATCACATGATGGGCTGGAAATGACTGCTTTTCCCAGGGAAATCCCACTGCTTCTGGGCTAGACAGCGTGTTTTCCAGGTTTTTTGAATTTGTACTCTGCAGCCAACTCTGGATAGGTGTGTGCAAGCTTGAGCCAGGTGCGCAAAGGCTCCTGTGCCTGCAGGCTTGCACCTTGCTGGCCTTCCATGCTCACTCCAAAGTCTTGGGTCATCCCTGGGCAGCTTCTGAAGAGCAAAGGTGTGCCTGGAGGGCAGCATTAGCACATGGCAGCTGTGGGGAGGAACCTACCTTGCGTAGCCTCTGGTCCTGGCTACCTGCCACCTAATTTTCCTGAGTCAAGTGCAGGGAGCAGGTGCTTCTTGAAGTCACGCCAGAGGCAAACTACTGGCATAATCAGGCTCCATTTTACTCCATCAGTGCCTCTAATGAGGACACCGATTGAAGTTATAAATGAGCATGTGCCTGGAGCCATCAATAATTAACAAGTTCTTGGGAAGTCTTAATGAGGCCTGCTCTCCTCTGCAAACCCCCACCCAAAATCCTCCACCGGCTCAGCTCCATGTGGTGCAGCTTGGGAATTCAGAGGTGTTGTGTTCCAGTGTGGTGGCCGTGGTGTGGGTGGGACCCTGGTGTGCAGGTGGCCCCCTCGTGTCCCTGTTGAGTCCTTATGGGATGTCTTCTTTCCCCCCAGACTAGGACATGTGGGCTCTAAGTGCTCATCAAGGTCTAGCCAGCACATCATAGTTTTTGTCTAGCACCTTGAAAGTGTTCTGCTGCCAAAATCTTTAATAAAGCAGTGAAAACTGAACATCCAGATCTCTCTTCGGTACACTTCACTCTGCTAATTTTGCGTGGCTTCTTCTGGCTCCTTTCTGGTGGCAATTCCAAAGGGGCTGTCACTTGGCAATGCAGGTGGCACATTTGAAGAAACTTGGCTGACTTGCCTTGGCATGGCCAATGTGTTGCTCCACACCCAGAAGGGTTTGCAAGCACAAAGCAGGATTGCCCTGGCCTCCCTCCAGGGGCTGTCCCATCCCACTCCCTGCCATTTATTCAGTGGTGGGATAAACACCTGCTATGCAACAGTTTGCTTTCTTTGTCCTCTAATTATATCTCCAAGAAGCAGTGAAGAAAGACAAATCAAAGGTAGGATTGGGAAGTTGGGCATCCCTGGCCAGACATATCCTAGTGAGAGAGAGGAGGGGACACCAGTGCAGAGCTGAGTGAGAGCTGTGCCTGTGCGCAGCTCTTTGGAGAAGAGCTTGATGGGGATTCCTTTCTCACTGCCTTTATGGGATTTGGTCCACAGACACGAAAGCCACACCTGGAGCTTGGAGCGAACGGAGAGTCTGACTTCAGATTCCCAGTCTGGCATAATGCTGTCCTCGGTGGGAACCAGCAAATGCAACAGCCCTGCGTGCGTGGAGGCACGGGCTCGCCGCGGGGCCACCTTCTGCATCGAGGACTCGCGGCGGCCCACGACACAGTACCGGGACTCGGTGGATTCCCTGCGGGACTCACCCCACAGCGAGAGGTCAGAGCCACTGCTTTGGGGCTGAGCTGTGCCCTTCTGTGAACACAAAAATGTTGACCTTTCCCAGCCCGTGGTAGCACTGGAGAAACTCCAGCCCTGGTCCTACCAGAGGAAGACACTAGCCCAGCAGGTCACTCTGGCCAGCATTGCGCCCTGCTCACCTGGTGGCAAGGTGGATTTGGAGCACAGGGATGACAGGAGCATAAAATACCTGGCTGCAGTCAGCAATTGGTAAAGAAAGCTGGCTCAGAGTGCACCCTGGCCAGCTTGGTGGGCTGGCAGCTCAAGCAGGGTCTGGCACTCAGGTCCGTGGGGAAAAGATTTGTGTCCTCAGCATAGTTCTGGATGCCCTGGTGAGCAGCCTTTAGAACTGGGCTCAGTATGACCCAGCCTTCTAAGGAGCACAACTGCAAGCTGAGACACCATCATCATTAGCAGTAACAGCTGGCCTCTCCCTGGTTTGATTCCTCATGGTGCAGAAGCACATTATCCTTGCTGCAGCCCTTTGCAGGTAGCCATGGGTAACACAGGGTGATCACATGGCCACTTCTGGGCAGTTACCCTTCAGGGCAGTGGGACTTGTCCATGGGGCAGAGGGGAAAGGCAGTGTCTCCTGCTCTCTCATTCCTGTCCCTGGTCCATTCAGGCTGACACAGCTCATAGAGAGGCTCATACTTCACAAAACGCATGGGTAAAAAGGTGCTGGATGAGCCAGAAAGCCTGACCATGTGGAATTGGGCAGAGACACCACTGGGACTATTGAGAGGAAATGAAATCTGCTCCTTAGAAAGAGGTGATGCCAAAGGAAGGGCTGTTTGGAGAGGAGCTAGACCGGACACGAATGGCCACACTGACGTTGTCACTGACATAGAGGAAAGTGGTAGATGCATTTTTGAGACATAAGTCAGAGTAAGCAACGCTCAGGCTTTCCCCATCTGTGGCCTGAGCAGGGGGAGGGAATTTTGGGGATCTTCCTTGGAGAGAAGCCTGTCAGCTCCAGAGGGAACAGAAGGCAGGCAGAAGAGAGGCAGCGAAGCCTTGACTCAGTCTCCTGGGAGATGCTGCAGGGTGGGAATTGCACACCGAGTCCCTCTGGAGGGGCAGTCTGGAGCTGCATAGTGCCCACTGAAACCAGCAGCTCACTCTGCCACGGCACAGCAGTGCGAGGTCGCTCCATCTGATTCTCCAGGAGCTGTGGAGCTTTAGGAGAAGGTGCATTCACAGGTCCTTGGCCGAGGAGTTTGGCAAAGCGCGGGCACAGCGGGTGCTTTTTGGGGGTTGTCCGGCATGTCCAAACTGGGGTGTTGTGCTTTTCAGGTACGTGTCGGCCCTGACCACACCAGCACGCCTGTCACCTGTTGACTTCCACTACTCGATGACCACACAGGTGCCCACCTTCGAGATCACCTCCCCCAACTCGGCGCACGCCGTGTCCCTGCCGCCGGCGGCTCCCATCAGCTTCCGTGTGGAGGAACAGCAGCCCCTCCTGCGGCGGTACCAGCTCCCCTTCCAGGACACGCAGAGGTACGACAGCTACTACCAAAGGAAGACCTACCTAAATGACAGCATGGGGAGCCTTCCCTCCAGCCCGTTCCGCATCACGGAGGACGACGAGTACGAGACGACGCAGGAGTACGTCACAGCGCTAGAGCAGCCAAAGAAAACAGCCAGCAGCAACAGGCGGTGGAAAAAATCCAAACTGAACGGGCACATCCCTCACAGAGCCAGAGCCGTCCGGGACTCCTTCTCCTTGAGCAGCGCCTCTTACAGCGAGTCTGACGAGGAGCTGGTGGCCGAGAGCACCCCGTTCCTAAGCACTCAGAACAATGAGGCGGCGCACACAGAGTCGCCGCCGCTGCACCGGCCGGGCGAGAGCCGGACTCACTATTCCTGCAGCAGACACAGCGCCCACGGGGAGAGCGGGCGCGGCAGCCTGGCACACGTGGCGCCCAAACCGGACCCGGATCCTCTCTAGGCGCCTCCTCCCAGACTCGTGCGCCCGCAGTCGCGACCACGCGGAGGAGGCTGAGGAGGAGAGGCGAGACGGAAAAACAAAACACACAAAAACAAACAAACA